>JACDOX010000003.1:9815329-9827142 GCA_014549065.1 Cardinalis cardinalis
CGCCACCGCTGTACCGCTGACACCGCCACCGCGCCGCTCCGCGCCCGCCGCCGCCCAGCCGCCTGCCCGCGGAGCCCCATTGTTCCCATTGTTCTGGGGTGCGGCCACCGAGGGTCCCCGCCGCCCCCCTCCCCCGTTACATCTCCTAACGCGCGCCTCTGGCCCCCCGAGACTCCCGGTCCCCGTCCTTGTCGCTCTCTGGCCGCCACAGGCCCCCTTGCTCTTTCCCCGGTTTGCGCCGGGGCTGGGGAAAGCGGACGTCCCGTGGTTGTGACACACACGCACACACACACACACACGCACACACACGCGCACACACACACACACGCACACGCACACACACACACACGCACACGCACACACCTGCCGCTCTGTCCCAACGCTGGAGTAAACGCCGGCTCGCTTTTCCCGGCTTTTCGGTGGGAACACTGCCGGTTAACGGAAAGTTTGGAGGAAAGACGCCGAGTGGGGCGGCTTTAGAGTCTTTAAACGCCTCGGCGGAGTTTGCAAACGCCGCCAAACCTTAGGGATGCGCTTTRAGGAGGAAGGTAGCCCCCTCGCATGATAGCTGTGCTACCGGCACGCGTTATCCGGATATTTATTCAATAAAAATAAAATTATTTTCACCTCTTGAGGCTTTAAATGCAAAACAAATAATTCCGCCCTGAGGAGATGGATTTGGAAGATAATTTTCCAGGTCGAGTTATTTCTAAAATGTTTCTCTCCTGTTGGTGACCTACATAGCCCGGGGCAGCAGCAGGGGACTCCGGGGATGTTCGCCTTCTCGGTAATCAAGTACAGAGGGCAACCGGCTACTTTTTGTTGCGCCGAATCTGGCCGGTTCTCGGTGGGAAGCGAGGGCCAGCAGCGCGGGGTGTGCCGCCCGGTCCGGCGGGTGCGGCTGGAGCGGGGCGCCCTCGGCTCCCCGGCGGCTGCGGCCCTTCCCTGGGGCACAGAGGGGAGGGAAGCGCCGGCGCCGACCCTCCGATGGATGGCCCCTGCCCTGGCGAGCCTTCTCCGGCCACAGAGGCGCCCCCGGGGCAGGGTCCGGACCATGCCCGTACCCTGGGCGGCCGGGCCGGGCCTCCCGCCGRGCCGGCAGCCCCCGAGAGAGCGCGGCCCCATAAACGGGAGCTGCTGGGGCGGCCGCGATGCTGGAACGGACAAGTTTTGGAGGTTCGAAAAGGTTTGGAGAGCGCAGGAGAGAGATGGGTCTGGTCCAGCCCTGTCTCGGTTGCTGGAAAATGCCCCTTTGAATGGGTCTGTCTGGGAATACACCCGGGAATGTGGGGCAAAACACCAGGCAAAACTACTGGGAGGAGGACACTGGCAGAAAACTGAATCWCGGGGAGCGGTGAGAACTTTGGGGTGCTCGTGTGCTTCTGAGTGTGATGAACACAATCATCTTCCCTGGGAGCAAGAYAAAATCAACACGTTGTCGATTGGCAGGTAACTAGAGGGACAAATAAAGAAGCAGGCAGTGGGACAGAGGGGCTCAAACCCGCCGAGCCCGGCTCGTCCCGCCCCGGTCGGTGATGGGCGAGGGGACGGGCGGCCGTGGGGGAGCCGGGCCCGCAGGTACGAGGCGCTGCTCCGATGCCGCCCGTCGGGGCCGGGGACGAGCGCAGCGCTGCGGGGGCGCCGGGGCTCTCTGCCGCTCTGCCTTCATCCTTCCCGCTCTTCCCGGGGCTCCGGCGCTGCTTCTCCTCCCGCTCTCGCAAGCAGCCGGCTCTGCCTCCCCTGCTCGGGCCGTCCTCTGGCTCMACGGCTCCAGTTTCCCACCTTCCCTGTTCCTCCTCTTCCCCCAGCCGCTTGACTTTATCGCTCCAAGCGTGCCTATTTTTTTCTCCCTGACCTACAGACTCCTCCTTCTCCATCTGTCTTCTAATTCGGCTTCTGTTTATTTTTCCTCCCGAATCCTTTTATTTTCTTTTCTCTCTCTATTGTTTTTTAATTATTTTTAAATTTTTTTTCTTTTGTCTTTTCTTTTTCTTTCCCCTTTATTTTTCTTTTTCTCAATTTTCTTTTTTTCTTTAATTTTCCTTCCCTTTTCCTTTTCTTTTTCCTTTCTGCCCTCCCTCCCTAGCTGGCTTCCCGCCCTCCTCCCCTCCTCCCGCGGCGCGGCACGCGAACCGCACGCGTCCCAACAAAGCTCCGTCCGTCCGTCCGTCCGTCCTTCCGGCCGCCCCCGCTCCCGCCTCAGCTGCCGCCTCCCGGCGCTGGCAGGAGGCGCTCCCGGGGCCGCCGCTGGGGCCGAGCGCTGTCCCAGCCGGGCGGGAGGGGGGCTCGCTGCGGGGGGAGGCAGCGCTGTGGAAACGCCTTACAGTTGTCCGGAGCGCGAAATCCGCTCCCGACGAAATCTCTTGGGTTTGCGGCATTATCTTAATTAAGATAATTGATTCATATTGCACCTGCGAGAGTGCGGGGAAAAGAAGCCTCCCCAAATAGCTTGGAGCTATTGGAGAGAGGAAGCCGCGCTYATAATTGAGCGAGTGATTTACTGCCCGGGTAGCCCGGGCTGCTCGGGCTCTCTCCTTTCGCTGCCAGGTTTCCCGTTCTTCCTCTCCAGAGAGGCACCCGCACAAAACAAGGTTATCCTGAATAAAAAACAGAGAAGGGAAAACGTCTCTCCCCTCTGTCCCTGTCCGTCTGTCCCTCCCCACCGCATGGCACCGCGGGGCCGGAGCCGCCCCGGCGCGGGGATCGGGCTCGGGAAGGGCCGGCTCGGGTTTGTCCSCGGCGCTGCCCCGCTCGCCCGCTTCCAAAGGCTGAGGGGACGGGAGGGGACGGGAGGGGAGGGCAGCCCCATCGCCCGGATCACCCCGAGCTGTGGCCAGCCTGGCCCGGCTGCCGTGGCTCGGGAATCACCGCGGGAGAACGACGCCCTGAGAGCCGCTATCGGTTCGGTGCCACCGGGGCGAGACCGCTCCGCACTTCGCAGCGTCTCTCTAGGATACAGCACACATCTGGGCTCCAAAATTGGTACGGCTGATTAAGGTGCCTTTTCTGCTCTTTCCCCCCTTAAAACTCAGTGTATTAATTTTATTGAGCCTTTCCCTGCTAGATAAATGCTGYTGTTATTTTAATTCTATAAATGTAAACTTCTATTTAGTTAATGGAAAATACATCACCACCAAGGTTTAATTATCAGCTTTTTAAATTACTCTTTTAGTCAAGTGCRCACAATTATGAAATCACAATAGATTTAAAATATAATTCAAATTGATTAAAAAAAAACAAATCAGAGAAGTACGTACCACTAAAGCAAATGTCTAAATTGTATTGGTAGGCCGGCTACCTCCTGAGCTACAGTTTAAACAGCGTCAGCACTCTGCTATCGGTGTCAAACCACCTCTGTCATTAGGAAAAAGGATTCTTATCAGAAGGGATTTAGATGCTGTTGTAACTGCAAAACCTAATTATTTTTGATCCAGGCATTTACCCCCAGAGTCCCACCTTGTTTAAATAAAGTGTTTTCTTTCCTCTTGAACAAATGCATTTCCATTTGAATTAAATATTGATAATTTGACCTTTTMGTTCCTTTAACTAATCAAAAGGAAAAAAAAAATCCAAATGTAGATCCTAGTGCCTTGCCCTAGTGGGTCTTTCCGCTTGAATAGACACTGAGATTAAATGAGTCAAACTTCCTCTTTCATTGCACTCTCTTTGCACTAATTGCTTATGCAAAAATGCAGATTTGTATTAATTAGTAACTCCACTGATTAGTTCGGTGGTATTTTCACGTAATAAATCATGCTGCAGACACGATTTTTGGCACCTCCCCAGTAGTGGCTCAGGATGCAATAAGTTTTCCATATTAAATAAAATCTTAGCCTAAATCTACCTTTTCGTTGCAGGTACGCTGTGTACCACCTGCTGTACGCACCTGCTACGGGAAATTACCTTCTGTCCCTGGCAAGGCTCTTTCCTTGATAATGCACTCCTCTTCACAGGGTGTAGACTTTAAAATGGGACACATGAATCACAGAATCAAAGAAGGAGAGAAATCTGATATTATTTTTAACCCTTTCAAGTGAATAATGCTCATTTTAAAGGGGATGAAAGATACATGTATCTATGTAAGATACATCAATGTAGATTTTTTTTTCTTTTCTTTCCTATGCCCGGCCACATTAACCCCTTTTACAGCATCATTCACTGTGTGCYCAAATTATCAAACCCAAGCCCATTTTTATTTTGTACATTTCTTTCTCTTTCCTTGAGCTGCAGAGGCTGAATTTGTACAGACACCACTCTTGTTAACTGGAGCTCACATCTCGGTTGGACACAGAGGCCTCAGCAGCAGCAAGACTCCACAGCATCTCTAATGGTATCTCCACAGTACCAAACCCATCCTGCTTGCTTGTATCCTGAAACCCCTACAAAAATCTCTCTAGATCACACACAGGCTGATGCACAGCCTCCAGCAGCTGCGATCTACATGTGAAAAATTTTTCCCAATTCTTTCTAAAATCATTCTAGATATTACCTTTCTCCTGGTTTCCTCTGACTGAGTGGTCTATACTTCACGCTGTGTCCTCAAGCAAAGCAGCACCAGGCATCGTTGTGATATTTGCCACAACAGTGTCAGCTGGTGCAGTGCTTGTTCAAAAGGATATGAGGCTCCAGAGGAGTATAAAAGATGATGGCAYTGGTGTCATTTCCTTACAGGTGATACTTTTCAGGGCGGATCCTGACCAGTCTTTGTTTCCTTTCTGATAAAACTCTCCCTCACTTAAGCAGTACTGTTGCCACAAACACACTTGCAGGGTCTGGCCTTTGGCCTCAGTCTAAGCAGTGCAATGGGGTGGAAGAGCATCAAACACAGGTGCCAGCAGATTATCCAAAGCTTTGCYGAGATTAAAATCTTGTCTCAATATGAGTTATTGCATATTCTCTAAATAGAAATCTCCTTAGTGGTGGCTTTAAAAGGTCTGCTTTTGTTTTCCTCTGAGAGAAAATAGCAGTTGAACCCCAGGCTGTGCACATAAAAGCTTATGTGTTTGTTCCCTATGGCCATCCAATCTGAACATTTTGCCAACATTTTGCACTTCCTAGCAAAGCTACTGCTTCTGTTAGTGTTCCTTTATTGAAGGAAGTTAAAGCCAAWACACTTTAAAAGGGTTATACACAAAAATGGTCCTGATTAATCTCAGAACATGGTTACTTGTTTAAGCATATCCTGAGAACAAAACAAGAAAGGTTAAATCAATGATCCACAGGGATGGAAAAAGAGATTCAAATAATCATTAAATCTTATTACGTAATGCGGCTTTGTTTTTACCTCTTGGAGTGAGTTCACACCTGGATCTGTGCTTTAAGGGCTCCTCAGTGAACTGGGCACGATGGAGAATCATTTCCCATCACAGAACAGTGTAACTTCCACAGCTGAAACTCTTGCTATGAGGATATTCTGGGTTTTACACATCACCACATTGTAAGAGATTGCCTTCCTCTGCCATTCCTGCTACTGCTCCCTTTTTACCCCCATGACTGTCACTGTTAGCTCACAACATTGTGTAAGTGCCTAAAAGTGTGTGTCACCACATGTGACTGCTTCTCAGAGATGCTCCTGGGACRTTAACTATCCCAGCTATGAGTGTGATTATCCCAAAACTACACTGACATGATGTGCTTCTGCTCTGTTTCTTGAGGAGGTGTCTCAACCTCTAGYCCACAAAGGACAGGATAAGCATTWGATAGCACGYTTTGTTTGCCCTCTTTCACTGCAASGATTCACAGAAAAGATGGCATCTTGTCATCCAAAAAAGCTTTTTTGTTCTTATAGCACTTCCTGCAGAGTGTGGTTTTATTGCCCTTCACTGTCTGGGGGAAATCTTAAAATTCACCTACAGGCTGTAGGGATATATCAAGGCCCTAGGGCTGAAACCAAGCACAGCCTAGACATAAATAAACTGCAATCATGTTCCAAGGACTTTCAAAGGCAAATGTCCATGAGGATCAAAAATATGTCCAAACCCCAAAATATTTTATTGTAAATTCTTATGCAAAATTAAMTTTCTGTGATATTTCAGGAGGAAAATGAGCACCTTGTTGAGGTGCTCAGTGTCAGAGAACTGATGGCTGTGACTCTAAGTGACTGTGGGAGAAGTGTGGACCAGGAATGGTCTCCACACTACAGCCTGTCAGGCACCCTTTGGAGAAAGGCTGGTTGTAGTRGAGTTCTGGCATGAGCAGGCAGTGATGCAACAGTTAAGGAAGTTCTGGCTGGAATAATCTTGCAGGGAGACATCCTTAATGCTGAGCTTTAGCCCAAAGCTCTGGGTGGGACTACTTCTGGGGTGCTGGGACCGAAGCTGTGTGCCACAATGCACGGTCACTTCTCTCATGTACCAGGTGGATCTTTCCTGTTAATTTGTGATGAATCATGCCCAAGGAAGCATTTCTCTTTGCAAATCATCATCTGAGCCCAGAGATGTATGTCCAGTATGTCCTAAAAACCTGTAGCTCTCTCATCTGGAGTCCTTCTGTCAGAGTTTTTTTCTCAGTGCTGAACCTATGCTTGGTTTATGTGGATTCCCAAGAGAGGAGGAACACGCTTGTAAATCACTGTTTTCTCTACAACTGAGCTCCAGTTACATGCCACTATGATAATATAAATATTTACTCATTTTGTCCCTCTTCACCCTTGCAAATGGATAAGAGCATCTGGCCCTTTCTTAGTAGGCGATTGTCAGTTTGCYAGAGCATCCAGTTGTTTATGTTCACTTGAACAAGAGAAATAACCCTGCTCTCCACTGCTTTGCAGAGTGGGGTCACTGCTGAAAGGGGTGTTAAACCTCTCCTTCCAACAGGAGTGGGGAATTCTCAMYTGGTCACTCTTCAGGTGTCTTGCARATCTGTAGTTGACAATTTCCCACGTGAAACAGTGGAGAAGAAATAGTTGATTCTTGTATTTCTGTATGTTTATCCTCARACGTCATGCTTCGGTATTTACAGAATCTTTTTGGCAACACAAAAAGCCTCAAAACCAATGACAAGACAATGGAGAATGAGATCTAGCATTTTTAAAACTGACTTTTAAAAAAAGTTGGTGGAAGCAGAAATACAGAGTATAACATTAAGATGTATTTTTTAAAGATCTGTTTCAAACCATCATCTGTTGTTCTTCTGTATCCATGTCATCTCTAGGTAGAGTGATGCTCTGTAAAACTATCAGTAAAGAGAATGATTACATATTCTTTCCAAAATTAATTTAAAGGTTGCAGTTGTCCAGAATTGAGAAGCCACTGTCAGCAGGTTGTTTGGTTTGGTTTTCTTTTAAACTGGGGAGTTCACAACAGCAAGAATCTCTACTTCTGATAGATTTGTACTTGTAAAATGATTTATTWTTGAAAAGGGTTGGCAATTTCAGCTGGTGTCAGGCATTTACTCTATCTCAAGTAATTTATAGTCCATTTCTCCTACTATAGATCCACAACTAGTTACAAGATCTCGGATCACATTGATTTCAAATTTTCTGTTGCAAGTTTGGGACAGCTCATTCAGTCGGCGCTGTGAGCAGACGCGTGGGAGCTGTGAACAGGAGGGAGCAGCAGTGAGGAGTCAGCCTGGCCAGGGGTTTGGCAGCACTGCTGTATTCCCACCCTTGGGTTAAGGACTGAGGAAATGAGCCCGAGGGTGACAGATCGGCGCAGGGARCACTTGAGGGCTCAGCAGAAGCCACTGCAGGGCAGTGTGTCACCTGTGCAGCTGGGGAGATGTAACAGCTTGCTGCTGCTCAGGGGGGGAAGGCTCACTCCCTCTGCCTACTGTTCTATTTCTCTCTTGCCTTTGCTCTTGTTGGTGTGACCTGCTCCATCCTCTGATACAGATCTGGTGTCCGTGGGACTCAGCTTAGAAAACTCTTTTGTCGCTGAACTGGCTACATTGGCTCTTAGAAGACCYGACAAACACCTTCACACATGCAGGATAAGAAGCAGAAGCACACAGCCAGGAGAGAATAAGGACAGGGAGAGAGAAGGAAAAGGAATAGATGGAGACCCTCGCTTTTTCTGCTGCAATGTGGTTGGTTCTGCATTGAGCCATCATGGCTGGTGGCACTGCACCATTTTCTGCTCCTTGTTAAACAATCTGGGATGGATGTGCTGAAAACATCATTACCAGGCTAGATGAGCCTTTGATCTGGTCCAGTATGGGATCACATTAMCTTTTTGTCAGTATTTTGTCCTTTTCCTAATTTTTAGCTTTTTAGGAATGGCAGATGGGAAGTCCTGCCTATCCTAGTTTGGATCTCTGAAAAAATGATGCCTGAGAGGTTTTCAGTGAAGCTGAATTCTCCTTGGATGGCTTAAGCCCATGTCATCCTACCCATTGCATTGTCCATCCGCAATGTGTTTTGTTCTCACTCCAAGTTAACCCCCATGTGTCACCTGTGCTCATCACCCTGAAGAACAGACACACAATCCTGCTCAGATCTGCATTTTCAGTATGAAGAGATGGCAGCTTTTGTTTATCTGGCCGATAGAATTCTTTTAGTCAGCAACCAAACTAGCAAAAAAATATCCAGCCAAATACTGATGTTCTCTGAGACCAGGTTGGAGGGAATTCTGTAAAAGGATTCACAGCAATATTTAGGAAGAAACAGACAAGAGTCCACATCAGACTCAGAGAARGAGGCATTCAGTGTGGCATCCTCTAGTGGCACAGGACTTCATGTATCAACCATCAGAAGTTGCTTCTAACAACCTTAGGGCTAACATTTATTTGAGAAAAAGATTTAGTATTTTCTATGAATTCTTTTTACAAAGGATTGAAATTGCTRAATAGGCTTTATGCTAAAGGCAAAGTGCAAGAGAGCATATCTTCATTTCTTTGCATTGAGATGCAAATTAGAGATAATATTCTTGACCATTAGGGTGAGGTAGTTTACAAGAGACTGAGAAAAAACCTTTAGTGAGATACAGACATTAGAATATTAAAGGAAGCAAAAAAAATATTTGATCAGATATTTGGCTTCCTACAAGCGACAGAGAAGAAATGGAGCACCTGCTGGAAGTTCATTTGTGTGTATTACTGCTGTGGTGGAGAGATGGATGGCCATGGGGGCAGCGCTGTGCAGATGAGTGGGAGGAGTGGGGGAGGACGTGGAACAAGGTAACTCAGAGCCATTTCTRTGCTCATTTGCCTCCTGCATTCCCAATCAACTTCCAAAATAAATTAGAGAAGATGAAGAATATCTCCAACTTACACCAGCTGCCAGTTGCCTTGCACAATTAAAATGTGCAGAGAGGTGCTGCTGTGCTCCATGATCTGCAGGGCCCGTGGAAGCTGGCAGCAGYTACTGCTGTATCCTCAGCAGGCCCCTCTGCCTGTCGTCCAGGACAATGCCGTGCTCACACAGCTGCAGGATTCTGTCTGTGGGTGCTCTGTCCTGCTCTGGAATTGCAGTTGTGTCTCAGCACAAATTTGCCTTTCTCCACTTCTGTCATCAGTCCAGCTCAGYACATATAGAACTCAAAATGGCACAGAGGGGTTGCTGTAAAGTCAGCAATAAAGTGATGATAATGACAGTGACCCTCTTCTCCTTTGCAAAAAGTGCCTGGTTTTTGTGGCAGAGAAGATGGGGATGTCCTTTTATCGTGTACTCAGTAGAGCAAATTGTTATTAGGTTATGAAAATAAGAAAGTTAACTCCCCTCAAAAAACCCAAACAAACAAACTCCAAACAAACAAACAAACAAACAAACAAACAAACAAAAATGCCCTATCTTCACATTTCCATTTATTTGAAAAAAATCTCTCCCACATTCTAGACATGAAGCAGTAATGCTCTGTGTGCTCCTTTAATTTCCATATAAGTAATTTCATATATATATATATATATATATATATATATAAATATTTCATATATATGTATATATGTGCATACTGGAGGATTACAAAGCATGATACAAATTATACAATTATACACAAAAAAAAAGAAAAAAATTACCTGCTGCTAGATGGCGTCACTCTGTTTAATAAGTTGGCAGAAATCAATATCTGTATGGACATTCCATCTTCTCAGCCCTACACGTGGTTGGGCTCCACAGCCGGTTCCCGCCGGCCGCGCCCACCAGGAGATGGCACTGGAGAACCTGTCCTGCACACGGGCCCGAGGGGGCAAAACCGCCGATTCACAAACCGGCTCTGTGCCTGTGAACACGAAATAACCCGAAAGGTATCTCTCCTCCGTAGCATTTGCTTTTAGGAAGGACTTAAGGCTTTGGGGWTTTTTTTCATTTTTTTCTCRRACAAGATGAAGAAGAGGCTAAAAGGAMACCAGCCACAGCACCCAGTGAATGCCATCTGACCCAGTGAATGCCATCTGGGTTTGCCTGGCAAAGCACAGTGTAGTTTTCTCCAGTAAGTCCTACAACACTGATAAGCTTTCAAATAGAAGATCTTACGAGCAAAAAGGATTTTCCCTCATATGATTGTTATTCATAACATCTCTCTTTTCTGAATGAACAATCAGTTCATTAAAAGTTATTTTGAATAGAACTACAATTGTGACTGAAAAAAGGCACTTTAGCAACTTCATGGGGAAACTTTTTCAAACTTTAATAAAAAATGCAAAGGATTTTCTAGTGACATGAGCATTTCCACCTATAAACATTTATCTGGTATATGCTAAATCTTTCTTTGGATTCTTGAAGAATTTCAGTAAATCCATACTCCTGCCTCAAAATGCAGAATGTTGCTTTCAGATAGGTTCCCACTATGGAATGACAGCTGAAGAGATGTAAATCTTTCAGATTTAGCAGCACAGACATGAGAAGAAATTAACTATATATAATATTTTTGGGTAAAAGTCTGGTAACTTAAGAAAATGTAGAAAATACAASATGGAAACTTGCTCACAATCTCTTTCTCCCCAATAGCTGTTACTTCTCGTGAAGATTGATGAAACTGTCTTCAACACGATCTAAATGGCACTTATGCCTCAGGGTTCGCTTCGTGTCTTTTGATGCGTCCCTGCTCAGGCTTTGTTTTGGGAGGTGTGATGGTATAGGACCATTAACCGTTACCAGTAAGTGCTAATGTTAATTACATTAAGCACAATCCTCCAGTTGGTCCATCTGTTACTCATTTTTTATGTGCTACCCATTATTGTTTGGGGTTTTCTCTGTGCTCCGGGAAGATATCTTCTAGCTTTCTTCTTGGCTTTATTTAAAATATGTTAATTTATGTATGCCTCGATGAAATACTGAAACACATTTCAAATTTAGTTTTCATTTTCTAGGGATTTTTTAAAATATTGGTTTTGCCTGTGGTTTTAGTATTTAGGTATGGTGTTGCATCTGAATGTACAGCTTAGTAAACCACTTCGGCATCTTGTATTTCATACAGTACACATCTTGAAAAATATCAGTGTCATATTTTTAGATGAATTCGGGCGGTTTTCCTCACATTTCAATATCACAGTTTGTTTMCTTGCTATCATTGTGTGCAAATTGCATAGGTTTCCGTTTTCCTCGCTGTATTTCCCTTTATTTTTCGGGTGATTCTAAACCGAAATTTTTATTTTCGGTGTTATTCACTTGCTGCTTTACTTCTGGTCGCAGTCAGCCGTGCCACTGGCTGAAGGCGCAGGGACACGGACAGGCTGCTGATSTCCAACTCTCGGCCCGCAGCGCTTCGTACCCCGCAGCTGATTACTGCAGAGGCACGGGCCGACACAGAGCGGCCAGAGCAGGACTTAGATAATTGCGGTGCGCTCAAACTGGGGCTCCTGGCTGCGGCAGCCGCCTCCCGGGGCGGTGCGGGGCCGGGACAGGAGAGGGAGAGGAGCCGGGGAAAGGACGGGAG
>JACDOX010000003.1:9827699-9840686 GCA_014549065.1 Cardinalis cardinalis
CAGCGGGCGCGCAGCTCCCCCTCCCGGGCAGGGGGCTCTCGCCGCCCCGGGGGAGGCTCCTCCGGCCGGGCCCCTCCGCCTTCGGGTCCCTCAGCCCTTCCCGGACTGCCAGCTCACTGCCTGGCGGCGGGGCAACGTCACAGAAAAWCCGAATAACTGGATTTGGGACGGGTTGAACCAGTTCAGGACAAGTTCTGGAAAATCAGATCTCGGCAGGTTTCCTGTGGTGACTTGAGATGTCGTCCCAGACAGTCACATAGGAAAATAATTGAATACCTTTAKTATTAATTTCCACCTAAGTCTTGAGTTCAAGACTTATGAGCTTACATTTACAGATAGACCTAAGGGAACATGGAATACTGACCAGCACATTTCTCTCTCCTATCTGTAGGATGCTCTGAGGCAAATTCAAGATTGGGTTTGATTGTTGTATTTCTATCTTGCAGGAATTGTAGGTGATGTTGAGTTTTCTAGAAGTCCAAGAGTAAGCGCAGCACAAGGAGTTAGGGCAGTAGGGTTCACASATGGATCTCCCCTGCAATGTTTGGCAAAGTTGCATGAGATCRTTGGGGACTGGCCTCATGAACCCGGTGCCTTGTTCTTAATTTTTAGGGGAACATGAGACAACTAGGACTGCAGGATCAGGTTAGTGTGTTCTTGCAAGGCCTTTTCAGAGAGGAGAAAATGTGGTACAAAATGAAGGTTTCACCTGAAATTTTGGATAGCTCTTCTGGACGTTAGGGTCAAGATTTGGTTTTGGGTAGCCATACAAATAAATACCAAGTTAGGAAGTTAGGAGAAGCCAATGTGATATTTTAAATTTTGGAGTCATTTTAGCAACAGTTTATCTCATCTATTTAAAGGCTCTAATTCCAGAGTAGAGAGCAGTACTATGCATTTCAAAGTGCACACAGAGCCAGTACTGATAGATGTGATATACTTCAAAGYAGCCATGAGTTAGGGCTAGTGTTAAGGTTGGAAATTCTGCAGAAGCAAGTTAAGATCTGCAGGTTACTTCAGACTATTAGATGACGCCTGTTGCAGTTAGCTGGGGATCGCAATGCTGGATTTAAAGAGTTTAATGTTTCGGGCAGCAGGTGGTGCCTGGTCCCCAGGATGCCGCCGTGGCCGTGAGCCGCAGGGCTCGCTGTGGCTCCGCGCCCCGCGGCGCCGCTGCTCGCGGGGGGCTCTCCGCAGCTACAGGGGCTTGTCCCTGTGCAAATCACCACGAAAACTGGCATCTGATGGAGGAGGGAACGGGAAAGTGGCTGCGTTTGAAGCAAATCACGATCAGGATGATTATGGKAAGGAGTATCAGAAGCTAAAGGAGAGAGAACTCTCCTCCTGCCTCTCAGCCCGGCTAAGCTGCTGACACATCCAGCCTGAACCTGTGTCTGAACAACAGGACGGGGAATCCACATCCAGAAAGCACACACACACAAAGATCAGCGGATGCTGGGGATTCCCAGGCTCCTGTGGATGTCCAAGGGGTGGACRCTCCAAGAAAAGTGCTGAGTACAGTGGTTTCCAGCTCATCTTGCTTGGCYACAGCATTTTGAGATGGGAGTTTGCCCTCAATGCTCTCCTTTCCATTGCCATGAGCTACGATAATGTTTTCAGACTCACACAAGAGACTTGGGAGGCTGCGTCCCGTTTCAGAAGGTGACATAATTAATCAGAAGGACAGGGATGTCCTCCTGTGGCAGGCAGAGCAGCCCCCAGCCCAGCGCTGGCTGGGAAGCCGCGGTAACATGATGCTCTGCCTTGTCCCACCCCGCCAAGGAAGAGATGCTCAGCGGGGGRGCGTGCAGTACTGGCCCCGGCAGGAACAGCAGTGTGAAGCTGCAGCCAGGCAAGACAAATTAGGAAATGAAAATCATGAAACAAYAGACAGTGCTTTGCTTCCAAAATGTGCCATGGAAATAGGTGGGCTGTGGAAGTTTCTTTGGTTTAGCATGTCTCTTCATTCCTGCAGAAGATTTTAATTTTGGATCAGAAAAACAAGCTCAAAGGAGTGGAARGATTTTTCTTTGGTTTGTTTGGGAAGTCTGTAAAGGCACCTTAGATAAATGCTAGCAGTAAGGGACTGAGAATCTAACAAYGCTTGGAAACAAAAAAAGTCATCAGTTGTATTTTTTGTTTACTATACCCTGAAAAATAAAAGCAGTGGTGTGCCTGACATGCAGCCCCTGACAGCTGCTGACAGGGCAGAGGCAGGTTCCTCTCCTTTGGACCACTGGCCATGCTCCCCCTCCTGTGATGATCCCTGAGGGAGCACCCCGGCATGCCAGCAGGGGCCAGAGGTGACACTCGACCAGCAGAGCAGGTGCACTTGGGTTCTCTCATGCAGAGAGGGGAGTTACRTCTACAAGCTGTACCTCTGTCACATGTGTAACAACATAACACCCCCACAAAAGAGAAGGATTTTCTCTGAAGCAGCCTCCACAGGCAGTTGCCGTGTGCTGTGTCTGTCCCTGTAACACAAAGCAGATCCCTGCCCGTGCTGGAGGCAGTGACTCCTGCACACCTTGCAGCTTATGGCAGCAGCTGAGAACTTGGGGGTGTGCCTGTGACTACATAGTTAACAAACACAAACCCATTTAAATTGTTGAGAAGTTTTAAATCTAAATTTCTATTTAAATTATTCCCTTGTTAATTGGAAATATATTTTATTTTTTGAAAATTCTGATATTACCTTGGCAGAACATAATGGATCTGGGCMCTTGGAAGAAGCCTTAGAGGTTTCTTTGACACTGAAAATTTTCAAAATTGATTTTTAAAAATTTTCAAAATTAAACTGTCTTCATTTAGATGCCAAGGAGCATCTAAATAAAAATATTTGCCCCTGCAATTCCTGTAGAAATTGGGTATTYTCCCGATACGTGGTGTTTTCACTGCTGACACTTGGTGGTGCTGCAGCTAACAGGTTCATATTTTCCTGCTGCTGTTTCTCGGCTGTGACTTGTTTACTCCTCTCCTCCATTTGCCGATGTGCTTGGGCCGCCGTCGAGGTCCCAGAGAAAAAACTTTATTCACATTCCTGAGAATCTAAAACCCATTTTTCAGCAGTTCTGAAGTGAATAATAAGAACTGGAATAACAGCAACAATACAACTGCATTTATGGTGCAGTTTCCTTTCAGAATGCATAAGCATCATTCAAGTGAAGAAGTGCAAACACAGGCAAGGCCCTGTAATTATAAGCATCAGCACAGAGGGGRAGATCCAAAAAGGACCTCGGGAGATCATGGAGTCCATCCTCTTCCTGAAGGAGCAAAGATAGCTGGAGCTGTGCCCAGCTTTCTATGGGATGGCAGTGTAGGCTTTATGGGAATCCCTCAAATGCCTTGATGTGCTTCACACGCACTCACCCACGCGGGATCCTCGCCCCAGTGGAGGCAGAGGTGAGGCACAATGTGGTGTTTGGGTGTTTCAGCCTGAGAGAGCAGAAATAGTCATACCTGCCAGGGGACAGGGCAACTGGGACTTTGGCTTGTTCCAGCATTTCTGTGGGCTTCATCTGTGCACCATCCATGGGTGCCAGGGAGCTGCAGGACTCCACTGCTTTGCTCGGAGACTCTCCAGGTTTTCCTGCCGGCAGCCCAGAAGCTTGGCATGCCCACTGCCCTTCCCGCTGAGACTCCTCACAGGTGTTCATGGCATTAAGGAAGGCACTGCGGGTGATCCTGGCATGATCCCAGCAAGGTTTTTCTGCTGGGAAGGGAGTGCATTCCTGCGTGGCTGTGATGAAAAGCTGTCTCTGCTCCCACTGCCACAGGCTCAGCCCACCACCTTTGCGCAGCTCCAGGCTCTGTTTCAGACAGAAAACAACCCATAGGGACAAATGACCTTAATTATTAGGACAAAGATTACTTGTTTAAGTGCAGAATCTTAGTATTAATACAAGAAATAATCAAGATATGTAGTTGTAATTAAATTGAATCTGTTCTTTYCTCCCCAAAGATTTCCCTCTCAATCTAATTTATTATTTGGTTGGTTAATCAGTATTAAAGAMCCAAAGCAATGGTGGTCCACACATGATAAGCATGACCTAGAGCCTGACTGCTATTACAGGCTTCTTGGGAAGTGCTCAGGTTTCAGGCTCCAAAAAACCAATTCTGTACTGACAAATTGCAGTGAACACACATGCATGGAAGAAATAAGAGCACAATGAATGTGCTCCTGCTGAAACAACAGGGACACTAAGCTGATGTGGAAAAAATGTCTGCTAAGGCAGGAAAATATGTTCTTACATGGTGGTTCTGTGTGGTGGAAGCCTCAAAACATGTGGGATCAGTTTTGGACACATTTTAATGCTTTTTAATATGTGAGCTTCAAACATCATTGGTCTTGATAGGTAAAAGTGAGCTGCTTGTCACAACCTGCTGCTTCACAAAGGCTTATGTCATCTGCTGACTTTGGATTTGGGGCAGAAGGAGAGAATTATGTGCCAAAAGGAAAAAAAAAAGAGATGCAATTCTCAAATTATGAATAGGAGAAATTTGAACATATACCACCATATACCATATACTCCAGCTCTCAAAAGAAAAAAAAAAAGAGAAGAAAAAAGGCTGGAAATTCCCTTCATAATTTGAACAGAATTTTACTTTTTTTTTTCCCCAGAAGAAAAATATGTTTGTACCTTTATTTGTTTTCTTGGTTTATTTTTATTGTAGCTGTTATTCCCTATTTTCTTAATATTTGAAGATTGGATATGTTTTCAAAGAGAAAAAAATTGTTTATTCTTCACCTCGGGAATAAAGTTTGTTTTCCTTTGCACAATGTTGTCTGTCCTTTTTACCAAGGGATTATATTACATGTGATTTTCCACTGGAAATTATAGAGAAACCCCGACTCTTCTGGGAATGGAGAGAGTAAATTGTAGTCTGTCTGACATATTGAAATGGTTCTGCTGAACTCTCTTTCAGAACRGTGCCCCATTTTTTATTTTAATCTGCTTTAAAACCAACATCAAACATTGCCTGAGCTCTTTTTTCGGTCCACAATGTACCCAGTAACCTGTAGGTCATTAATTTACAGATGCATATTTACAGATGCACTTGGATATCCTGTTACTCCTGCTGAAACTCCCTTACCATGGCATGGGAAAACTCTAGGAGGATTTGACCACTATTCTCTAAGAGTACATTTTCAGAATGAATTCCAGTACTTTTCTCAGGGAGAAGTGTTTGGGGGCTTTTTTGGTTGTTTTTTATTTTTGTTTGTTTGGTTGGTTTTTTTATTTGATTTCTACTTTTATTCACAGACAGATATATACCTGTTAGGCACAGCTACATATTTCTTTCATCTTTTMAAGATTGCCTTATTTAGTCTTCCCAGTGGATTTGATATAGACACTCCCTGTTCTCAGGGCATTTTTTCTCTCACAGAGTTGGATGCAAGCTGGACCTTGCAAAGGAAAGCARAGCCACAAATATCAYGAAGAAAAGCAAGCAATAGTTATTTGTACACCATGTACCCTGTGCATACCTATCTTATCCCAAATCAAGCAACTCAGCAGACAATAAAAGCGGATGTTGCCAGGATCTTGCTCARCAAGAGCCCTGAGATGGCCAAGGTTCTTCTGCATTTTCCTGGYGCTGTTGCTCTCTGTCTTGGTTGGGGATGCTCTGGAGACAGCCAGCACCTCCACCTGGATTTGGGTGCAGGCAGATTGTGTGTTCACCTTGTTTTGTACACACTGCTACTCATACCACTGAATTAATCATTAAAAATATTGGGGAAGAAARTAATCTTTGGGAATGATTGCATGCTTTTAGATTTGAGAAGGTGAAAATCATATTAAAAATATATCTTTATTAGAGAACAAAGATTTGAGATAGCAAAACCAAAATGATTCAATCCATTTTGAATGAGCCCTGTATATCAAAAAGTTTGTTTCATTGTGAATGAAGAAAAACTGGCCTTAAACCACCACTTAGTAGTTATTGAATAGAAAATGTATGCACTCACCTTTTAATAAAGATGACCAAGAAAGAGTTTGAGAAGGACCTCAGCATGAACCTCATGGTAATATTCTATATAAAAATAATTTCAGTATTGTTATGGTGCAAGCCTTTTTGCAGAATTACAAGAATAAAAGGTGTTAGCATCCAGCTAACTCACAAAGCAAAAACTGACAGTGAAGAACTAAAWCTTCTTCCATGTCAGATGTTCTAATATATACACTGTATTAAGGAGACAGTGAGAAATGGATAATCCCATTCTGAGCCAAAGTGAACACTCCCTGAGGAAGCTTTGCTGGCTGGCAGATGATGGATACAGTGGCATGATCCTCCCAGGAAGCACAGCTATATCCAAATCCTCCTTTCTAGACCTTCTGCATACCTGGGTACTGTGGCCCAAAAACATCTCTCTAGCTTGTGATCCCCGTGCCAAAGCACAACATTTCAGATTCCACTTCATCCCAAGCTTTCCATGGAAGATGTCAGAAGATGCTGTAGGGGTCTTGTGCCTGTATGGGTGTGTAAGAGATACCCTCAGCTGTTGGGGCAGCTCTGGCAGCTGCTGGCTGACAGACCTCACTGTGATTGAAAGGCTAGCCTCTTGCTYCTGCAAAATGAATACCTGTGGGATATAAGGTCTTTTTTTCATGTTGCTGGTTGTTATTGGGGTTTTTTCCTTAAAGGTAATTTCTGGTCAAGCCCCATGGTTCATACCGTGGTCAACAGCCTCAGCATATATCAATGACTGAATTGATTTTAATAAACCATTCCACATAAATTGGAGAAATGTGGTGTTAAAATGTCCTCCTGCTCCTCAAGACTTCACTCTTACTTGAATACAATGCTCCTAACCAGAGCTGGAAGCAAAGCAGTTTACTTGACTAAAGCATGTATAGCTCAGATTACAGTGTGTGCCTCCTCCAGACCCTGCCAARGCAGATGGGAATCTCTACAGAGCATTACTCTATTAACTGCAGCACCATTCTTTTCCCATTTCACTTTTTTTAAAAACCTTCTTTCGTCTTATCTGTGTACCTATAACCTAAAAYCTGACTTCCTGAGGTAGGTGATATTACAGCTTCAGTGAGTGGAGCCTATCAGACACAGAGCACAGTCTGAGTGCTGCTGATGAGCTGCCAGAAGCTTTTGAGAGAAAACTTTCTTTTGAAAGCTGTTTTGATTATTTTTGCTTTATAAATACATATAAATGCTAGATTTCATTTGCAGGCTCCTAAAGTGCACAAAGGGGTTGTGGCCAGATGCATTCTTTGTGCTTTGTGCTCTGGCTGAACCTTGTRAACAAGCTACAACCCTTAAAGCAAATTCTGGGTTATGCATCCTGTAGGAGGTGTATGCCTGSTCTGCTTTAAAACCATACACTGTGAGAATACTACCTTTGGTTTTCCTCCTCTAAACATTTAGTTTATTATAGCTTAAAAATAAAAGTTTCAGTCTTTTATCTGTGCTGTGCTTGAAGCATGCAATATTTCTCCCAGCAAAATGAGATAACAGCGAGCCATGACTGAGGGAACAGCACATAAGAAGAAAACACAATTTGCTCTGTCCTTAAGGACTTATGGCAGTGAATCACAGCTGCCAGTGGGATGTGCTCAAGAACAGCTGAGGCAGCCTTACACCCTGTGAACAGCCAAAGGGCAAAGGGGAGCCCAGGCTCCTTCATGTAGAGCAAAACTTGGGTCTCAGAAGCATTTTGTGCATCTCCTTGGTGGTCACCTTCCAGGTGACATCKGGTGGGCCAACACCTGGCCCACCGTGGGGAATGTGACTGGTACATCTCTCCTCCCCACAGCTGTCYCACTCTCTCCCAGAAAACACATCTGAGCCTGGTTTAGCTTCATCCTCCAGCAGCTGGGCTGGCAAAGCTGCCAAGTCCCTTGAGCCAGCAGCGGCTGCCAGGCACCGTGCGTGGCAATGCCTTCCCCAGGCTGAATGGAAGGAAGAGGTGGTGTGTGGGGAACACCCAGTGCTGCTGGAGCAGGGGGCTGGGGCAGCGTGCACACCCTGTCTCAGGCAGCCTGGCCATCAGAGGCTGCTCTCAGGAACTCTCACTGGAGTCAACCAGCAGCCCTTGTTTCTGCTGCTCCCCTTTGTGTGCAGGGCTTGTGGTGTTGGATGAGTCCCAGTTCTGGGGCTGCTTTGGGGACTTAAATGATGYGTGCCTGACCTCAGCTCCTCTGGCTGTTCACCTGTGATTTTCCAGCCTGCCTTTCCTCAAGCTGCTGTGCAAAACAGAAGTTTTACCCCTGAGGACTCTGGGTTTGTRTCCTCCAGAAATACACATCTCACCACACATCACCTGCACTGCTGTTGCTGCTCCCCATCCTGGCCCTTCTAGGGAGGTTCTGCTTGTCCAGTCTCTGCTTCTGCTTGGTATTCTTAGCCAGAGACACCTTCTGGAAAAGGGCAGTCCTATGAGCAGTTTCCTATGGATTTACTTGTGTCTATTTATGTCTGCTGAGTTGCAAATTCAATTTAAAACTATTTTTTGTGAACAGGGCATTCAAAACATCCCTCTCCAGAGTGGCCTCCCGAGTTTCTAGCAAGGGGTGGACTCTTATGTCACATCTCTTGTTGAGGTCACTAATAGGCCTCTCCCCTTTCCTGTGAAATGCAGGAACTTAATTTTGTCTTTTCATCTAAACAGGGCAGAAATAAATCAGAGGCTCAAGAGCAGCTCGGGAAGGATGGGGAAAAGGTGATGGTGAGCACAGGTCCTGGTTTCCTTAGGAAAACAGCCCAGAAACAGGATGAAGGTATATATAGAAAGAGGCTTGCAGTTTTATCTCCTTTATGATAAAGCAGTGCCATGGAAAGTAGCTGGGCACAGGGAAAGTGGTTTTTCAGGACGTTAAGTTTCCTGCAGTGTCCAAGCGGGGACAATGTGTTTTTTAGCTGGGTAAAAGAGCTGTTTCAAAAGGCCCTTCCTCCCCTCCAAAGCCCCACAGCCCCTCCTGTGTTTCTGAGATTGCATCTGGAAGGAAACAAAAGATGCAAACACCAGACCCAGCGTGCTAACTGAAAAAAGATATTTTTTCAGTCAAGCAGATGGTGAATAGAAACCTGCCATAGCAACCAGCTTACGCAACCCTTCCCAGCCCGTGTGTGCCTGGTAAATACAAACTGCCAGATAGAACAGCCAGATAGAGCTGGGCACAACAGCCCCTGCTATTAAAACACTGACCCCAGGAGCACACAGAAATTCATAATGAACTTGTGAAGGAGACATAAAAGTGCAAACACGGTGATGTAATCTGAGGGCTGTTCCAAGACGCTACAGTCATGGCTTCTGTTCATTTGCAGGGCCCCCCAAACCCTATGAATCACCAGCAGAGATGTGAACAAGCCCTCTGTGGGAGYACAAGTCAGCCAGAGGTGACAGTGGGGGCTGCTGGAAGCTGCACAGGCTGAGGCTTGGCTGGAGGCATGGAAGAGAGAGCAGGGCAGCCCCCACCTAGCTCTGCCTCTGGGCACAGGGAGAAGCCATAGAGGGAAAGATAGGGAGGCAAAGCTGAGGGTGAGGAGGATGATGGTGAGGCTGCAGAGAGCAGGAGGCAAATAACCACTGTGAGGATGGATTGCCAGAGCCAGGTGCCACAGTGCTGTGCAGGGAACAAGCCACAGAAGCACTTTTGGACACGCTGGTCCCAGGTGGGCATCAGAGGGCACCGAAACCCAAGGCACAACAACTTTGGCTCATCCTGACTCCTTCCAGCAGGATGGCCAGSAGATGCGAGGGCAGCTGAAGGGGAAGAGGCAGCCCAGATGTTTGTCCATCTCCTATGTTATGACATGGTAGAAATTAATTATGTGGRTTAATTGTTTACCACAAGGACCTAAGTAATAAGACAGGGTTTAATGTTGGATGGCAGACAACTTCAGCTGAGATCTTCTGTGCATTATGTTCTCCACCTTCTATTTGTTCAGGCCTCACCTAGAAATTGTGGGTATTTCAGAGGATGAGTGCTGTTCAAAGCAGCCTGGTTTAGCTCATCTGGATCTGTTATTATGTGCAGAAAAACATATATAAAGTTTGGGTTTTTCTGAGGTGTTAGAGAGTATATTCTGTTGATGGGATAACAGGATCCAGTGCGGCAAAGACTGACATTTGAGTTTCAGATACTCTGAACAAACCTATTGATTTTACTGCTGRTTTTCTAACTCTCACTTCTTTTTTCCCTAGATTTAAAAACTCTTATTTAAAACAGTCACTTGGGCCTCTCACATGGGTTGCAAATACTGACAGCAACTCTCCCGTGTCCACATCTTCCCTTATAGAATTGTATTTTTGATTGACTTTCATACAGCAGAAGCTCCCAGAGGATCTGGTTGAACCATATGGGTCCTATCTTTTGACATAACAATTATTGCCTGATAATAGCACCATAGCAATACCAGCATGTTTGGGAATCAACAGTGAAATACTAATGAATGTTAATGCATTGTTTTAATTTACTACATTTGTTTTGTTGATGTACTTATTAACCTTCAGGTCTGTGGTTAATAAGACATTCTATTTTAAGGTACTATTATCTGGGGGAAGAAGAGAAAAACAACACTGATCAAGTTAGACCATTTGTTCTTCATTTCATTCACACTTTGGTAATTGACAGCAGATTCACCCACTGACCCACAGACTGAAGGGACATGGATATAATTCTAATAACACAGTGAGAGAGGGACAGTTTTAGAAAGAGACAGCATAGTTTATTTTAGCAGTGCAAAGGACATTATGGCCAGGAATGCCCACACTGCAGAGGCAGCCCAGGCACCCTCCTGCTCACTCGAGACCTGCACGGGGCCCAGAGCACTCCCAGCAAAGCCAGCGGCCACCATGGCCCAGCTGCAGACAAAGCCAACAGTGAGGGGGCACAGGGCTGTCCTGGAGGGCACAACCACTGCCCAGGGGGAAAGGCCTCTTCCTCCCTGCTTAAATTACTCCCTCCCAATCCTTCTGCCATGTCATTGTCATTCTTTCTGGCTGCCATGGCCACACTGATGTACATTTGCCCTGTTCATATGCACTCAGCTTGGTTCATTTTACTGGTATAGGATTTGGGAGTTCTCAAGAGAGGACAGAGGGATTTCACTGGGAAAAGAAATAGCCTTAAGGCTCCTTCCTCTCATCCCCCTTTCCAGAAAACTTTTCCGCTCTGGATGAGATTTATGGAAGTACACAAGTGATATATTAAGGAATATAACTTTCACTGACATTCACACTTCTGAAACATTCTGGCCTATATGAAAATTTCCCTCTTAGTGACTTTTATTGCCATGGTAAGGAAAGCAGCATCGTCATCTACACTAGCAAGGAGAAGGCCCTGARAAACTGGGAAGATGGAGTGTGATTTTTCAAGTACAAACTGTGTGGGTCTGTCAGAGGCCTTGCTCCAGCTTAACAACCTTGCTGAGCCTCATCTGTGAGCCCACACCCCCTGCCTGGGCCCTATTTAAGCACAGCCAGAGATCATTGCTCCTTTCTTAGGTGATGCTGTAGAATGCTGCTCTCAGCCCTGATGGGTTTCTGCCTTTGCACTGTCCATAACCCTCCCAAGGAGGAAAGTTAAACCTCTCCAACCTTTTGGAAAGAAATGGTAAGGTAGAGAACAGCTTCGCAATCTGGTTTCCTAAGTAAATTCCCTTTCTCTATGGTTACAAAGATTGCACTTTGGGTCTTGAATTGTATACTTATGCAGTTTTATTTGAAACAGCTAAAGCACACTTGGTTTGCATTAGAATTTGGATGTCTAATGCACTTGAATTAATTTGGAGACCTCTCTTTGAAACTTTCACTTTAATACCATCGACAAAATGCATTTAGTGTTTGACTCTCATATGTAAGTAGACTCTGTAGTTCCCATCAGAAAGTTATGGGTTTTTTTTCCCATTAGCATTTCTTTTAAAAGTTTTCATTTCAAATAAAGGAAAARTTCCTTGCATGTAGGGTGAGGGGCCTGGATTTTATATCACTGTTTGTAGAAGTATATATGCATATGAAGCAGAACCTGCCATTTCCTGCAGTTCTTATAGTAGGGCAGCTGAAGGAAAAGGGAGAAAACAAACAACAAAAGTAGGAGGGCATTTCAATTCACTTAATTGCTAAGCTGTTCTAGATATTAAATGTTCTCTTTTCTGAAATGGGCAAACCACATTCCTGTTAAATCAGGTAACCCCGAAAGAAGATATTTCCCTCAATGCTGTGCCTGTATTTGGGTGTTTCTCTTTAGGGACCATGACTGCACACCCCCACTCAAGCATCTCTCTGGGCAGAATCTGTGTCCTTGTCTTAAGCTTAGAAACGCCTCCTCAAGGGCTGTGCTTGAACAAAGCCTCAGATTTTACACTGAGACTGCAAAGTTTTGGGACAGGAACACACATTCAGTATTCATCTGTGGGCTAAATAATGTGCCTCGGGAAAACTGGAGCCCACCAGTCTGTTRGTGGCTCTATGCATATGAGATTTTTATTTCTGTTCACAAATGCCAGCAAGAGAATGAGCATGGTGGAACAGAACCCCTGCATTCATTACACTGGACTCTCCTTTTGTATTATCCCTTCTCATTCCTATTTCCTCGGAGGCAGCTGTTTATTATATACCCTGCTGGTGCAATTAATGAGAAAAACAAGTTCTACCTGTGCTGACTAATGCAGAAACCCCACAACTTTCCAGCAGCCACAGTGGGAAGGAAAGGTATCCGTGTACTTTATCTCCTGGAACAGGGATAGCTGCAGCCTAAAAGTGTTGGCATTTGGTCTGTGCTCAGGGAGTCCACCTCAATCCACACAGGTTTCCATGAAAAGCAGTTATTCTGTCAAGTTGCCATTCTTATTACACATACAACCACTCTTCAAAAAACTTTAAGATATAACTCTAAACAGATRGAGTTTGGTGYAGAACACAGCTATAAAATATTTAATAACYTATTTTCCCCATAAAGTAATCTAAAAGAAAATASACAAATATTTCCTTTGAAGTTCTGKTTTTTTTTTCYTTWARSCCSTTWA
>JACDOX010000003.1:9840716-10029951 GCA_014549065.1 Cardinalis cardinalis
TTTTTCAGAGGTATGCATACAGAATATTGCTTTTTCTTAAAATTYTTTGATTCYTTGGAAGTTGTATTGATCCATGGAAGRGAAACATCTGCAATTCAGTAGGGTTTTCTCGTAATTATTTACTCATYTCCACCTAGATTCCAGTGCCCATCCCCAGCACAGGCTGGCACAATGTTCTTTCATCACTGTTCAAAGTATCCTCCAGGTTTTTGAAGATCTGACCAAACAATTGCAGTGCAGTGGTATTATTGATTTGCTCTACAGTGTGCCAGGTTGGCTAGGGAAACATATTAAGGGTCACTTCACAGTGCTTAGAAAATAGACAAATGTATCAGCAGACCTCAGATAACACTAGAAATGTAGCCCCATGTCTATTTCCCCTGCTCTTAATTTTTCCTGTTGGTAGGACTGGGATATAAAGGTTCCTTAACTGCATAGAATTGTTTGCTCTCTACTTAGAAGTTTGACAAAGAAACATTGATCCAAATCCTTGGATAACTTTGAATAAGATAGTTTCTGTGTGGGTTCCAGGTTCATCACACTGCAAGGGAAAGGCTTTTTAGTGAAGGCCCAGCTGTAGGTTTTTGTGTTTCCTTTGAAGTCTGGAAGTGAGTGGCCCTGGTGTTTGAGACAGAAGTCTGCTCTTYAGCAGCTCCCCTGGGTGTTTATGCTCTCAGTAGTCTGACTCTTCCCACTTCTTCATCCTGTGAGAAATTGTGTAGGAAAGGATTGGTCACTTGCTTGGTTCTGCTGTGTGACTGTGCACAAGCTGCTCAACTCTGACTTTGCTCCCTTGGAGGAAACACCTGAGTGCAGCTCTAAGTACAAGACAGCCGAGCTTTGACAAAAGCCAACAAAAGAGTTTAAAGCTCCACCACCTGAAATGGAGTCATGCAGATTTAACTTCCAAGGTAACCAAGTGTTGCAAAACACAAAGCAACATAACCAGTGATGTTATGTAGAACTGGAGTTTTTAGAGGGAAAGAAGTCTAGTCAAAAAACCATCAGGAGTGTTACTGTCAAATAGATTGATAAGGCTCTTGTCCATCAGAAAGGGATGTGACAGTATACAGCAGTATTTTGTCATTCACATCTCAAAAAAGCAAAACCCATTCTTGCATTCCTGTGACAACTCTCCATCATTGCTATATATTAGGAASAGAAGTCACACTTTTCACAGCTTTCTCTGGAACAGGCAAATAAAATYGGGTGTATTTATAGTCTCTTGAAGAACACAAGCACTGATATTTAAAGTGCAGTTGGTGATTCATGGAAAACTGATAAACATTAATTTCAAAACAATGGTATGGAATGCTCTCATTGTGCTGCCTTTAGCTGCCTTTTCTTCTATCTCCCCTCTTAGCCATACATCCTGAAACACCCTGAGATCTTCCCCATGGCAGGATCTATTTGTGCCATGTGTATCAGTATTCTTTTTAGGTTACTTAACACTGTCCTTAATATGCCTGCAAAATAATAATTCTGTCTCTAAAATATGAATTTGTGAACATCTCAGACAYGCCAGTAGACTGTCAGTAGCACTATCACAAAAAATTGTTACTAGCCTAAGTGACACCTGCTTTTGCAGTTTTACAGAGCTATAGGCATCTAGACCAGAAAATTACTTYTAACTGGTCTTTTTGTACTACAGCTCAGAGATTTTTTTTTTTCCTTTTTTACTGCCTGTGCCTTGTCTGTCTTGAATAAACATAAGCTGCCAGAATGGACAAACCAGATTCTTTTTTAAGCATTTTAGTACTGTGAAAAAGATGGTTGTATTCACTTGAACTCATTTCCTGAAACATTATATAACCTTTTTGTTTAGCAAAGATAAGAGGCAAAACACAGTTGGTACTAATCTCTCCTCTAAATTAAAACAATGAGGACTTCRGGTCTACAGTAGAAAAGGGGGAAGTTAGAAACCGTAATTCTTCAGCTCAACCATCCTTTGAGTTGCCAAAGAGCTGTCACAAGTGTACTCTTCTGAGTAAGTGATTATAGGTGGGGAAACAGGGATTTAGGAAAGGGTCTGGGAGGACTTTTTTTGTGGCTGCTTCAAAAAATGAAAAGAACTGGCGAGGATGTGATGATCTGATTCATGTGGGATTAGAAACCACYCTCGTGTGCAACCTGCCCAGGAACCTGATTCCCTGGCTGATGGATGAAAGCATCTGTGAGGGAACACATGCAGACTGAGGGAATGTGCTTTCAGGTACCTTTCTGCAGTGTGTTCTCCCTGGTGAGAGGGACAGTGTCCTTTCTGAATCTGGAGGAAATTTTTTGGACTCTGGATTTCCTGTGTGAGTGCTCTCACTGCTGAACAAGGAGCTGCAAAGAGCCTTCCCTATCCTCTCTTCTGTGGTTAAGGCATAAAGTTTCTGTTGTGCCAAACCTGTTGGTTTCTGGCTCTCTCAGACTCACAATGCCTGTAAATAAGAGGTGTGCTATGGCCTAGCATGATTTTTATTCACTGGATGTTACTAAAGCTTCTCTTGAGTCAGTCTCAAGGAATTATTTTCTCAGAACAATTTTAATCTGTTCTCTGATCAAACCAGGTTCTATGTAGCTMGTATAATAGTATCTGGACTGAATACACTGAGATGTGACTGATATGGCTCTACCAATTAAGGATGTGGCTTTTCCTCCCCAGCTATATCAAGGCAGAGTAACTTTCTGATAAAACATTTCCCTGAGAAGCATACTCAGAAATGCTAATTACATTGTTAATAGAAAGCTTAGCAGGATTTTTTGGCCTTGGAACTGAATTGGCCTGCACGATGCCAGTCAGAGACAGCTGCACAGGAGTCCCAGGTTGTGCTGTGTTTGCATTAGAGTATTCTGGATGATGGCTCCTTCTCCAGTGCAAAGCTGGAATGGGCAAGGTGAGGAAAGAAGTCCTTTATTGAATATAAAACCTGTGGCTTGCTTTCTGTGTGGTGTTAAGATCCCAGTGAACAGGAGCTGACAGATCATCTGTCTGCTGAAGCATGAGACTGGTTCACACCACTTGACTCAGGATTTAATGAGTAACTTCACAAATATTAATGAATGTAGAAATGTAGTCTTCTTCTGGGCACTGCTGTGGGCTGAGTTTGGCTGCTTGCTGCATCCAGAAGTGCACCTGCAGAGGGTTAATGCAGTTCCAGCAGTGAGCTGTGCCTGTTATTTGCAGCCCTTTGTCCTCCTGAGTCTGAGCCACCTCTTGAACTTGGATGGGAAGTGACAAGGAGCTAATTGTTTAGGTGAAAGCTAATTACATTCTTATTGTATGTTCACTGGTCAATAATATGTACTGCTTGTCATAAATAATGGTGTTGGAAAGGAGTGCCTGGATCAGTTCAATTCACTCTCAACATCAACCAACCTACTTTTAACTTCTGCTGTGTGTGCATACAGAGCAGCAAGCTCATTCCCTCAGCTCCGTTAYCTCCTCTGCGCCGCTGTTGAGAGGGAGGAAGACAGTGGAGCAGCAAGAGCTGCTCAAACACATCCAGGTTTGTTTGGAAGGGGGAGCAAGAATCCTGCTGCCCTTCACTGTGAATTGTGAAAGGAGTTATTTTTATAACAAAGACCTTGCATAAAAATATATTTGTAAGCATCTCTATTGTTCCTGAACAATGGAATACAGCAAATAATGGAGGGAAAGTTATGAAAGAATGGGTGTAGGTTTTTGTTCTACTCAGATTTTGGGKTTTTTTTAAAGATATGAAGTTTGCATATCGCAGCAGAAGAATGTTTTTTGTTAAGACTTACCTTCCCACAGCAAATTAAGGATCTGTGCCAGAGCCTGTCAGTGATAATTGCTGTGTTTTAATGACACCCAGAGCTTAGGGACTCTGGCCCCACAGGAGGATTTCTGATGTTTTGGTGCAAAGACTTGAAAAGCTTGTGGGTGCCAGTTTTACATCAGTAGTATGCAATGACATTAAGTGTTGCTCATCCACACTGGGGAACTCTCTTGACACAGGTGGTTTTTCAGCTTGGAAGAGATGCTTGTTAACATGACAGTCCTGTGAAATATGCAGTAAACTGCATCTTCAAACAATGCTAGCCACAGTCTGCACAATCACTTTGGGTATGTAGAAGTACAAACTATGGCACTTTCCACACCACTTGAGTTTTTTCCTGCAGGAGAAGTGAGAGCTGGGAAAACCACATCTGTCTTTATTTTTTACCTTTTTTACTTATCCATGAGTTGGCTTCCCTCAGTGATGAAGGGATCCCAACAGCCAGGGGGYCATAGATATTCTGGGATAAGGGAACCTCTTGCAATAGCAGCTCTCCTCCTGCCTGCGGTGCAGGGAACTCTCCTTGTCTGTTCCAAGCGATTMAAGTGTTCCCACAGAAGCACTTCACATTAGACACATCTCGGGTAAAATGTGCAGTATTTTAAGGGATAGGGCTGAGGCACATTTCCTCAGGGGTAACTGAAAAGACCTTCAGTTTTGGGGTAGTTTTTTGCTCTGTAGTTATGTGCAATACTCAGTAGGAGTCTTGGCCTCAAAAGCCTAAAACCTCTGAGGTAGCCCTGGGGCTCTGAGGACAAAAATCTTTCATTGGGCAGAAGTGTGAGAATCTCAAACTCMCAAGAAGTCATCTTGACTTTTGTTATCTTGCTTACTAGCTCATTCTTGCATTCRTTATCATTAGGGAAATTCCCTATTGTGCCAGCCTCCAGTTTTGCCATTCTTCCCTTTCACTGTAAATTTTTATTCACTATTTTTGGTTCTTTTTCCTATTCTTGAATAGTCTTCCAATTATTTTTTCCATTTGTTTCTCCACTTTCTGTATCAAAAGTTAACATCAGAATCATTGTAGTTAGGCTTTAAGAGCCCAGTAATTTAAGAGCATGTCATTGTTTTCAGATGAAATCTGGATTTATAYGATGATGTGTTGGACCACATACTAGTCCACGGTGGTTCATTTTCATAAACAGAAGCACCAGTATCCTGCTAAGTTTGTTTTTGTCCTGTTTATATAATTAAAGGTTAGGCTCCAAAGAATTTTTTTGGAGTTAGCTGAAACTGCTGAAGTAGAACAGTGTCAGTATCAGTGCCCTACATTTACAGGTGCCTGTGTGAAATCAGATACGCTGGGTCTCGAGAACACTTTTGCAACCTGCATAGAGGATTAGGAAAATAGGATTGGATGCAGCAGGCCAAACAGGAAAGAGCTTGCTTGTTGKGGGAAGTGATGTTTTATTTCTTCTGGTTGCTCCTGTGTTGCTTTTCCATCCTATTTCAGTCTACAAATGGCTGTGAGGCTCTCAAAGGATGTGCTGTTTGCTGCCCTGCATCAGGGTCATATGGGGAATTACCTGAGAGATTTTAGAGGTATAAATTGGAAAAGCAGTGCAGAAGAACAGGATTTCTGCTTGCAATCAAGTTTGGGAGTGATTGCAAGAGTCCAGACCTGTAACAGCAGATCCTGCTCTGTTTGTTTATCCTCGAGGGGTTCAGCTAGACCAGTCTGTGATACCTGCTGATATCAGGAGAGAGTCCAGGGGTGGTGCAATGCTCACTGCACTCACACAGTACTGGCAGTGAGGAAAGCAGGTGCATTTTGAAGGAATGTAGGTGAGGTTCATGCTAAAATAYTGTCCTCTTGGATAAGAAACAAGTTAGCAAGATAAAAACTTTAACAAGAAAAGAACTTGTCTTCCTGGGAAAGCCAGTTGTACAATGTGTGTTTTAATGTTGCTTATATAATGCCCAATGGGARCTAATTTTCATTAATGTGAACATAAGTGGCCTGTCTTTGGTTTGGAAATGAATTCAGCTAAAATATCAACTTGAGTTCTAGGTGAATTTGTCAGCAGAGGCAGTGAAGTGGTTTAATGGAGCTGCTTCCAGTCAGGTGAAGGAGTGAACTGCTGTTACTCCTACACTCCATGAGGAGGATACTGCATGTAGACTTGCTTTAATAAATACAGAGACAAGTAAAAGCATGTGAAGTTTTTAGCCTGCCATCGGTAGGGCTGACCCTTATCCCTCATGTAGCCTTGAATTCACTGATGTGAAAACTGAGGACTTTCTCTGCAGTCTTATAGAAGAGCTGGAATTTTAACACCCTTTTTTTATTCATCATGGTGAAATCTGATCCTTTACCCAATGAAAATAAAGCTTAAAATTATTGCAAACGTATTTTTGTCTGAATGTCCCAACTAAGAAACATGTACCTGAATTTTTGGGATCTGATGCCTGATAACTTGTTGGAGTTGTTTATGTGCAGAGCTGAGCAAACTATTTTGGTTGGTTTTGTGGGTTTTTGTTTTTGKTTTTTTTTKKGGGGGGGAGGTGGGAGAGTGGGTTTTTTGTGCTTTGCTTGGTGGACCAGACTCGTGGAAGAGGAAAGGATGTCTCTGGTTAGCTGAAATATTTCACTTTGGYTTTTAAAGTGCGCAGTCATTTTATAAAGTAGTCAAATTTTTGAATAARCACATGTAGAATTTAAAAATCAGTTAAAAGTGCTTTTTTGTGCTATGTTTGTTGGTAGATTATTTTTAAAGAAACTATTTCACAGAGATGTGTAGGGAGTAGAATACTGCTGCTGTTTTTCAAGCTCAAATTAAAAATTAAGGTTAAAACCTGTCCTMTGTTTTAGCACATAAGGATTACCTTTTCTTAACACTCATTGAAGCAAACTTAAACTGCTRTGACAACTGATATTTTAACTGTATTCATGTGCTTTGGCATGTTTTAAGTTTCTTTGCCTTATCATGCAAAACCCCTATTAAAGAATATTAAATCTAATTTCCTTGAAATAAGTTCTTTAGCAATATACTCTGAAAGGAAGTGCAGCAACTTATTGTACTTTTTACAGATAATTTTTTTCTGCTTTCTTTATGCAGTCATACCTATGCTTTAAGACTTTYCCGTGAATTTAGGGTTTAACCTAGAAATGGCCTGACTTGCCATGCTGTGGGAAGAAGGGATAGCAGACAAGTCCTGSAGTGAGAAAATAATTTAAATGCTAATAAATCTGACCCAAGACAAGGTGTTTACCAAACATGAAGGGAAGGAATGTAGTTTGGAATTACAATGAGAGATCAAAAGATGTCTGAAATAGGATTGCAAAAGGAAATTAAAATATGTATGGTAAAGTGTAATTAATTTAATTAAAGGCTTTGTAAAACAGATACAGAAGTAGCACAGAAGTGGAGGAATGTTTGAGATGAGCAGCTGATGTAATGTTCAAACATGTTAACAAAAATATGGCAGCTTTTCTCTGCCAAGAACAAGAGAAATATAACTACAAAGTGCTGATCTGTGGAGACAGAGAAGGGCTGGGCAGAGACACACAGGGATTCTTGAGAGGCGTCTTTGCCAGAATTTCCCTCATTACTGGAGTGTCTCAGCTGAGCTGGGGCAAACCCTTGTCCATAAAGAGACACTTCTGTCTGCATCTGCTGGAGCAAGGGCCCTTCACATGAGCTGCTGAAGGCGGCCTGACTGCTGGGGGATGCACCTGGGAGCACAGAGGAGGAAGGAGTCTGGCTTTATAACACCAGGGCTGGAATTGGCACTATTTGGCTTCAGCTCACCTGACTGTGGGCAGCAGACAGTGATCCAACACCTTTCTTGGCCATCTCTGAAAGGTGCCCAGTACTGTAGAGGTGRTTGTGTCCTAAGTCATGGACAGTGGAACCTTCTGTGCTCAAAAGAGGAGCTGTGGGTGCATCCTCCTTGAATCACCAGGGTTTGAGCTGGTGTTTTGTGGCTCACTTCAGTGTAGCTGTGACCCAGGACAGGGAGGGTTCTGCTCCTGCAGTGCAAGGACAAGAAAATATTTGGCCATGCTCTTGCTGTTTGCATCTCAGCAGCTATTTTCAGCCCAAAACCGATGTGTGTAAATCGTTTCACCCTCAAAGTGAGAAGAGGCAGCTTTGCCAAAATCAACAGCAGGTTTCAAAGCCTTCCAGGTTCCCTGGAACACAAAGGCTGACTCAGAGCTGTGACTCACCATCAGGAAGCAGCGAGGGGGGGCCCTCCTTATCTSCCTTCATATCTGGGGTGTGGGAACCAGCGGCGGGTGGGGTGGGGAGGGTGCCTGTCGGTGGGAGAATAGAGGAAAGGTTAAGCATTATGACAGCTTCCACCTCTTTGGAAAGCAATTTGGAAACAGTCATCCCTTCTTATGTCCTTCACAGCAACTGGAATTGTTTTAATAGGCAAAGCATGGGAGCACTGCAGATCCATTGACAGTTGTACAGTAAATCGGCCTCTGGGTGAATTATTCGTGTGCAAAGAGGTAGATTAATTTCTAAAGTTTTAGAAGTGATGAGAGTAACTCCAGGCACACAGGGAATTGTTGTTGCTAAGTTAGTGATGACTCTGGGCTCTGTCATTCTCTTCTGCCKGGCATGACTTGCTGTCACTGACTTGTGAGCCAGATATTGCAGGGCTTTTGCACCTGACTTTCAAAAGGCAACTTTTGTGCCTGGATAGCAAAATTATAACYTTCACTGGGGTTTTTTAAAAGCAAAAAGGTGCTCCAAGTCCTGGGATATTACCAGTGAATAATGAGGCACAGCATCTCTCTTGGCAAAGGTGCTGAAGGATGCAGAGACCTTCCTGCCTTAGGCCTGGCTGCACTATGTGCTTCTTTCAATCCTCTTTGGCTTTGGGAAGAAATAGTTACTTCAAGCTTCAGAAGATGCTTAATGTTTTTTCCACTTTGATTCTAGGCCACATTATTCAACTATTTAATCTCTATCATTGTTATTGGCTTTCTGACAAACTGTCCAGTGGCTGGTCAGCCCTCTGCCTGCAGCAGATGTTCCTGCATTGTTCTTTAGTGGGCTGCACATCCCTTCCCTCCCAGCTCTACAAATGGAAAGGTTTTCTGACCTCATTGCTTAGGTCTCAGGAGGAATGACCTTCACTCTCTTGGCATGCTCTGGATTAGCTATGAGTGCTCAAAGTTTTCTTTATGGCCTGGCTTGTGTTTTGCCCACCAGGAGCTTCCCAGGTCCCCATCTCTTCCCAGCCCCCTCCGCTATCAGGCTGTGCCTCGGATCCACTGCCAGGCTGGGCTTTCCCTTCCTTCTTTCCCTGCCTCRTGCAGAACTATGTGCCTAGGAAATGAGGGTGGTGATTTAAAAAAAAACCCCAAAAACACCAAAGGAACATTTCTTCCTTCGGCTGGGCCCCAAGGACACAGATGTTCCTGTGAAATGTCTGCTGCAGAGCAATCCAAAGAAGTGACTGCAGCCTGGACTGGTTTGGGTGTACCTGCACAAAATTAATTTGCCTGAGTAGCAACTGAGCCCTGGCCCTGTGKGTTAGCCCCAGGCTGCCACACAGCCTCTGCAGCTGGGGCTCAGCTCTCCTGAAACAGCCCCTGCTGTGCTCCCCAGGCAGGCCGTGATGGAGATGGGCCCTTGGTCACCCTTGGGGCAGCTGCTCCCTTGGCTGTCCCTGCCAAGAGGTCTAGCTGACCCTGCTGATGGAAAAGGAGGGAGAAACAAGTTCTTCTTTTTATACAGAACTGGRCTCAGCACTGGGTGATGCTTTTTGCAGTTCTGTAGGCTGGGACAAGCAGCCAAAGAATTGCTACTGTTGTGTTATTAGKGGTCACATTTGGGAGTGTGGCTGCACAGGTAAAAGGGAGTGGTGGCTTTGCTTACAGCAAAGTAAACTCTAGAAGGTATCATCTGTGCTGTTCCTCAAACACCAGTTTTGGATTGACAACACTRGAGTTACCTGCTCATCTACATTTAGTGTGCAGAAGTGTATGTGAGTATTCTAAATTTCCATATGTGTGTGTGTGCTTTAGATTCCATCTCTATTGCAGAATTCACTGAATAAAAGTATGTTCTTTCTAGCMTGAAGTTAATTTTGTGAGCAGAAGTGTCCTCCAAACAAGGCACTCCGTCATGCTCTGTCCCAAATATCAGTGACTGCAGCTACTGGACTCCATTATGCCTGCAGCAAAAAGCAGTGTACAGACCTGTGCCATTTTCCCTTTTTTAATTCAAAWTTTCTACCAAAAAGAGTCCTGTTGAGATCAAGAAGAAATTGCATTTTAAGAAAATTAGTAACTTTCTACCTGCTTTTCCAGGTCTTCCAGACACCTCCCTCTTCAAGTCCTATTTCTTCCTTTTCTTGATCCTTTGTTGARCATTATAATCCTGTGTTTATATCTGTCTGTTGCCATAGAAATAACTGTTGCTAACTAAGCTTGAAACTTTCTTGAGGGATAAAAGAAAAGGTTATTCCTCGTGATTGTTTCATCTGTGTGAAAATAAAAAGTCTCCAGATGGATGTCTCTTCAAAGGTCAGGAATTCAAACTTCTCTCTATAATATGAAAGAAGTGAGCTCCTTCCAGTGGCATTGCGCTTCCCTTTTCCCAAACAGCAGCTCTGACAGCGTGCTCCTGCATCCTGCCTTCCCAGCCTGCTCCAGCTCTGCCCCTCCAGGGCTGAAGSATGGCTCAAGCTTTCTGCTCATCGCAGCTTTGCTACTGATGCCACAAGCCAGGTAAAGGCATCACCAGCCCCAAGAAAGAGCCTGCGTGGTCAGTGCCATGGCAGTCACCCACTGCTGGCCAGGATTTGAACAGGGGGCCTGCCAGGGGGTGTGAGGAGCGTCTGTCCTGTCCCCAAGGTTCTCATTCTTCTTTGCCTCTGAAAGTCCCTGTTTGTGTGTGCTGCTGTGCCACTCTGCCTTGGACACACCTTTTAAACTCTAAAGCTAATGTACTGCATTTGCCCTAATGCTCCTTTTGGGATGTGTGACTGCAAACCACCTCATCATTTAGATAAAGATGAGCTATGGGGGGAAACCACAGCAGTACTTATATTTAAATGCAGCTAACATCTCACCTGTCTTTTTGATTGGAAGAAGCAGTRAGAGGGGGTGTGGGTTTTGGTCGATGGGATTTTTTTTTTTTTGCATTTAGCTTATTAAAAATGTTASTTTTATGAAGGAGGGGGTTGTTTAACCCTCTTTTCCATTGTAGGGAGAAACAAAGCAAAGAATTGTASAAAACAATGCAAATTGAAAAGGAAGTTTGGGGCTGCTTGGAAGGCTGCTTTACACCCAGTGCAGTGCGTGGAAACCATGGCCACCCTTGGGTAGAACCATCTCTAATTCAGCAGCTGCTTCATGAAATAGTTGTAGCTGTGCCACAGCTGAGTRGCAGGAGATTCTTTGGTCTGCTCATTTCAGATAATCCTGAAAAATAAACCAAGCCCCATTCCGGTGGGCATGTGCAGCTGTGGGTAYCCCTTCATATCACTGGTCTTTAAAGCTCTATATAATTATTTTTTCTTCTTCCTTGCTCTTTTCTGAGTTTTACTCTCTATCCTCTTCCTCATCTCTAATGAAGTCTTACCAAATTCTAATAGTCCACCTGTTCTCTCTCTATTCTACCTAAACTATTCCTTAGCATTTCCTCCTGGAAACATTTGAGGATCTGAAATGTGGGTTCAAAATTTCAATAGTCCTGCACAGTTCAAAACTTACTACAAAAACATTCTTAGGTATGATAAGGTCCATAGCCATTTAGAGGGTAAGTAAATATGCTGCATATGAGTCARCTGAAGAATAGACATTTTTAAAGGTCATAAATAATTCAAAGACAAAACAAGCAATGAAAAAGATTCTGTGGTAAGATAAACTTCTCCTTTTACTAGACTAGATTTAACTCTCATTTTCATTGTAGCAACATGATGTTCATGTAGAAAGAATAAAGGAAACAAGAAATGTGATAATTTGAAAACTTGTATAAAAAAATCAGTGTGTCRCCTTGGATGGTCATGATATTCTGTTTGGACGTTCCTCTGCAGTTTTTATCTCTATTGTTCTGTGTAACTTGACCAAAACAGGTAGTTAATATATTCGAGTTGAAGTCCCCATAACCCTCTGACCAGTGTCCTGTGATGGATGCTACAACTTCAGGTCTGGGATGAAAAAGCTGCTGGAGGTACAGTAAGCAACAGGAAGGGCACTGCCCCAAAATGTCAGGCACTTTGTTGTTCCAGACACACTCACACCCTTCAGTTTTATTTGTGGGGTTTTTTTCTCTGTGTCTTGGTATTTCTACTTGTGGAAACTCTTCTCTGCATGTGACATCAAATACTTACTTAATGACAACATTGACAGAGGTTGAGCATTTTCAAAACCTTCACCACATCCAGAAGCATCTGTTTTATTCTTAGTCTTTGSCTTGTGTTTGTGTCAGAGCTATGAAGAGGAACCAAAAAGGAGGTAAGGAAGGGATGGGAAGAGAATAGAAACAACAGGAGCGGGAGAAATGTGCAATGCTTCTGGTCTGGTTGCTTCAGGTTGTGCCCAGAGCAGAACAGAGTTTGTGTCGTTTTGCAGAGCAGAACATGGTTGTGCTGTTGAATTTGTATCCATAACCATACTGACCTTGAAATATCCTGATGTCTCCATCCTTCATGTGCTGGTCTTGGAAAAACAAATTGAGAGTGTTGGGAAGCAATTGTTTTAGCACATGCTAGGCAGTAACAGTTGCTTTCCATAATTTTAAGTAACTGCTGAGCTCTTTGAGATGTGCATGTGTTTGGGTTTGGGTTTTCAGAGTACTGACCTCTTCAGAAGCAGCAGGATGTTGGGATCCACACTGATTCCTAATTTGGCTATCAGCCACAGATTATTTTTTTTTCAGGAAGTTTTTCGTCAGCTATGTCATAAAGACAAATCTGCTCTGACTTGATAAAAAATTAGTCTGAACAGCAGCAAGTGTAAATGATGAGAAGCAGAGGTGGCTGGTCTCCAGCTCCCCTTCCTGTTTTCCTCATTAATACTGATTTTTGGGTAATGTCTGACTCCAAAGCAACTCTAAAACATCACAATAGTGACCAAGTCCAACAAGGCCAGGTTTTAATCTTGTCTTGTGTCTAGAGAGGAACAGATCTGTCCTTTCAAGACCTGAGGTAAGTGCAGAGTGAGACTATGACTCTGCCTGCCTGTTCCTAATGATCTCCTGTAAAGAAAACAGATGTTGAATACAGATTTTCTTGGAAGCGCAGTATAGCAGTAATTTAACCAGCTGGAATTTGGTTATAGCATGCTGACCTTTAGCAATCCTTTCATAATTTATAGTAGCTTTCTGGTTAAAAACTTGCTTGAGTAAAACCATCTTCCTTTATCTCCAAGTTTGAACTGAAAATCCTTAAATGAATGTGAAAATGAAGTTTTCTGGGGTTTTGTTCCTGTATAGACTYAGTTTTCTAAGTATCTACAAGAAAATTAAAAGCAAATATTTTCTGGGATAATTAAAGCCAGTATTTGAATAAGCAAGGGAAGAAGTCCTATAAAAATATGCAGTCAGAAGCAAAAATTGAGGGGAAAAAAATATACGTTGCAAACCATACATTGAAATACTTACCTCAGCTTGGAAAGCTCTGGGAGGAYGATGTCTGATTCAAGGAGAGGCAGGAGGAATCCTGATTTCTGCTTCCTGGCCTGACCTAGCATTGACCCCTGGCGCTCAGGCTGGCACTGCCGTCCCTCTCGCACAGGAGGTTGGTGCCCGTTTCTCCGGGAGTTGGCTTTGCTCAGTTTGCACCCAGGGCCACCTGTCCCTGCCAGGGGCTTCTGTCCTCCTGCCATGCAGGTGGGAGGTTTGAAGMTGTACAGACAGGAGCTGCCTGCCAGCAAGCAGTGCAGGGTGGCTTTATCCTGGGGCTTTGGATGGTGCTGAAGGGCTGCTTGAACTCAACCCTTTGCATTGGAGCAGGGATTGAACCATAGCAGTGATCAGTGTGCTGCACCTTAGGCTGTGGTTCTGTCCCTAAATGGAATATTCTGGAAGAGAATTATAGTAAACATTTGACCTGTTCCTCATTTTGCTCATGGTTAAATATTTAATATAGGGTAAATATGTTTAAATGCTTTTCTTGTGGATCACAATTGCCTTAATCWTCTGGATTTTCCCACTGGATTCCTGCAGGACACAGTTGTGTCCTGGTCATCCAGATTTCAATTTTAAATTCCCCTAGGAGCYTTAATTAGTGTTGTTAGTAGGGAGGTGAGCACTGAAAATGCAGTCCTAGTCATGGAAAACTTTTGTTCAATTTCAGTGGATAAGATGTACCACGCTGGTCTTTAAAACGCCACTTTCAACGGGATACAAAGGAGCCCTTGGCCCTGGTGACAGCTGGACTCTTATTACCAGGGGCACAACTTGTGCTTCTGCTCATGGGCATGGCTACTTACCAACCTGAGAGCGCCAGCTGAGAGTATGGTAAGGTCAGTAATTCATTCTTTCGTAAATTGTTTTGTTACTGGGGCTATAAAAGGAGTTTCATCCTTCAAGCCTGGGTCAGTTTGTCACAAAAATACCCTGAGGTGACAGGAGGCTGAAAAAGGTGATTTTAAACTTCCTGTGCTTTCAGCAATAACTTCCAACCCCGATTTACAAAGCACAGAAGAAAGGAATCTGAGGAATGTACTCAATGGCTATTGAGCAGAGCCCAGCTCCTTTCAGGGAAAGTAACCAAGTAACGCTGGAACCCGAGCTCTGCCCTCCCCTGCCAGGGCAGGGGGCTGGGAAGGGCTGCCTGGAGGGTGCCCTCCGCTCCTGGTGCGTTCCCTCCTCAGCACTGGGCCGGGAACACACGGATCCATTCCCCTCGAAAGGGAGGCAGTCTCTCTCCCTAGGTTTGAGGCATTAAAGCACTGTTGTTCTGCATTCATTTTGTGCTGCTGCTGAAATTTTTGGGCATGCAAGAGTAAAAATGGATATTGTACAGAAATGCTGTGCTAGCTGGGAGCTGCTGCATGTGCTGTTTCTGGGAGAGGAGCCTGGAACAGCAAGGCCACTGCTGTGCTGGCACAGCCAGCCTGCACTGCTCTGTGCGATGTGACCTTGAGGTCTCTGGCATACAGAGTGAGATGAGCAAATTAGCTCCCTCCAGCTGGGATTGAGTTAGGAATAGGGGCAATGGTTCTAAACTGAGAGAGGGTAGAATTACACTGGATATGAGGGGGTCATTTTTACAGGGAGGGTGGTGAAACAATGGAACAGGCTTATGAGGGCTGGGAGATGGTCCCAGCGCTGGAAACATTGAAGGTCAGGTTGGGCAGGGCTCTGAGGAACCTGTTCCAGTTGAAGTTGCCCCTCTCACTGCAGGAGAATGGGCCTAGACGACTTTTAAGGTCCCTTCCAACCCAAACCRTTCTAGGATTCTGGAGAACACCAGGTTTTGCCTGTAATGGAGAATGGCCTGTAATAACATGGGAGTTTATATTTATTTAAGAACTTTTCAGTGCTTCATTTTTATATCTTAAGCAGTAGAAGAAACAGAGGAACATGTGACGAGCAAACACTTCAGTACCTGAAGTTAGATTGGCATGCTGCTAAAAATGAAGGGATGGCATGTGCACAGCAGGGCTGGGGAGGCCTTCAATTTGCACAGGCAACATGGGCAGCCTTGTATGGACTCTGCCATGTGTGGTGTGGTAAACTACAAAAGGGGGCTTTTCATCCTGTGTAAGTAGGTGGGATCTCTAGTATAAATTGGTGCTCAATGTGGTTCATAAAAATATTTCAGTGGAATTAGGCTTAAGTGAGAAATTCCATTGAGGTATGGAATACGCAAGATACACAAAGTCAATCTGCCCAGGTTGCAAATTGAATGTTGCAATCAGCCGTACAAACTGTACCTATAGCTCTTTTTACAGAGCTATTGCTGCTTTTGTCATTGTCTGAGCTTAACAGGATTTTTCACTGCTCAGAAAGGCAGTCTGCATTCACGAAAAAATGAGCTGGGGTTAAAATGTTTATTGTAATCAATTCTTGGACTGAATTGTTCTTGATGGACTAGCTGTGAAACTGCTGTCTAAGCTATAACATTAAGCAGAAGAATCTAAAGAAAATCGCATAAATTCATTTAATTGCCTTGCCAAGTACCCGCTCTCATGAAGGGATTCAAGTCCCTTTGAAATATTTGCACTGCATATATGTTGGTTTACACCCAAGATATGCTCTGAAGTGAGTTAACCAGACTTCTGTGTGGGCAGGGAGCAAGTCTTTCTGCTCTGCTTCCAAGCATAGACAGAAGGATAATGTGCATCAGAAACCAGGACCCACATGAAATGCAGTTGCAGTTTGCATCGTTTGCATCACCTATCCCAGGGATCGTGGTGGGATCATAAATAAAAAGGCAATGTGAAATTATCCCCTGTCTGGAGGTGTCTGTGTAAAAGCATTAGCTGGTGTACAGTGGTTGTGTCAGAATGCATCAGAAATTCAAATTATCTTCCACAGCACACTGAGTGTAAGTGTTAGCTTTTCACTGCATCTGCAGCACTCTCATGGCAGTAGTTGAGACTTTGCCTTCACCAGAGGCCATGTTATTACCCTAAATAAACTTAACTGCAAAGTGCAGTGCCCAAAAACAAAGTGAAGTTCATCTGGACCTCTCCCACTAATGCCCTTTGCAGCTGTGTCTCGGCAGYGAATCACAAAGGAGGAAACCTCGAGGTAAGTGGGGAGCAGGAGCTCCTGCAGCAGGAGCTGCCTGCGGGCCTGGCACTGGATCCCTTGTGCTGGGATGGTTTGGGGCAGCTGGTCCTCAGCTGGGGGGAGTGAGCAGGGCTCTGGGGCTCTCAAGGCAGCAAAGCTCTGACAATCCCATCAAATCTGTGGTATCATTTCAAAAGTGGCAGAGCCACAGATAGAGCCTGGCTGTTTGATCTTCTGTGAGATTTGTTAGGACACTCTATAAGTGGCTGCAGAAAACTGGGTCTGGTGTTGTTGGGCTTCTGGACAGACAGAGATCCTTCCAAGTGACCCTACTGATACTATGGGAAGAACTGCCTTTGAAAGGACAACATGGCAGAAGCTAAAAATTGATAAAAAGGCAGTGTAGCACAGTTAAACGTTGTCTGGCCAAATTCTATTATTRAGATGTTAACAGAACTGTGAGGATAGAAATACATAATCAGTCAGAGGAAGAGAATGCATTAAAAAGACACTTCTATTAACAGATTTTTAAGAGAACAAGGAGTGTGGGGGATGCTTTTGGTTAGTCCTTTTGCCTGTCTTTTCTCAGTGTTGGATCATGTTTCTTTCTGGTTTGGTGTTGTGAGCATCAGACTTGTCATATTCTTGAAGCTTAAAAGCGAATGGGAAATTAGCAGTCCCAGTCCAGACCTTATTTCCTGTGCTAGAGACAACTCAAGGGACCTTTAAGGTCAGTAAAGCAGACATTCCTTATCCCTCTGTTTAGAGGGGTTTTTTACTTGCTCAGCCTCAATGTTGGCAGCTGGAACTGTACATATTTCATCTTGATCTTTGGCTTTACCCTTCAGGAATGGTCAGYTCTACACTTCCTGTCCTTGTCCTGGGCGCTGAGATCTGCAGCTGAAGGCAAACTACCTGGTGCTAAACAGACAAAATAAAAAGTATAAAAAAATCTTGTCTAGAGCAGAGCATTGGTGTTTGTGGAAGAGTGCTCAGGTATAAGGGCAGGAGAAAGTGCTGAAGAGCCTCCTTTCTCTCTGCCTGTCCCATCTGACTCTCCCCTGGGCCAAATGAGTCCCTGCATTGTTCCCTTGTGCCAGGACCGTGTGCTGCTCTGGCCCCATGTCTGCTAACACAGCGTGTACCTGTGACCATGCACAGGCAATGTGCTGTGGGGGATGTACACCATGTCCTGATGGAAAAAGTCTCCTCAGGACAGCACAAAGGGAAAAAATCAGCATTTTTACTGTGGCCTAAAAGTTTCAAGGAGCTGGAATGAGATGAATATTGATAGTCATAGAATTTTTAAATAAGAAGTTATCCTTAGCTAYGTTTCTGCTGGAAAGAAAAATGTGTCAGGAAAAGATCTTTGATTTTCTTTTTACAGCATCCATCCTAGAACAGCATGAAACTGACATGTTTAATCCCAGTAAAATCAACTCATGGGTGAGCTAAGATGATGATATTGTCATATGCAATAAGTATGACAAAGCTGATGGAAAAGTGACTCTTGGTTTAATGGAATAAACTCTKTTTTCCCCACTGGTACTACTTTGTACTCTTTTTAAGCAGAAGACAAGGAGTTCTCCAGCATTTGTCTTCATTAGTTGCATATTTATGACCAAGTCTCTTGAATTCAAACTTTACAGTTGGTTGTACTTAGGTGAAACTCCATAAAACTAGRTAAGGGAGCTACCCCAACTTTTTAAATAGGAATTTTTAACTGTCACAGATGATGATTATACTGATTTATTTAAAAAATTATATACTTCTACCAAGTGTTCTGCTACCTAATTGATTTTCTACAAGGCTGTCTAAAAGCCCTCTGAAGCAATTTGAGTAAAACTTGATAACCAGATTTTAAGTGTTGCACTGACTTAATTGAATTATTTGTAGTTTGGATAATTATTTGACATCTCATCTATCTGGAATGAATAAGTAGCATTACTAATTTGATAAAGGTTGTATGGCCTCTCTTGAAAYGGTAATTCTTCACTGTTACTTTTGAAGTATCTCTGGTAACAGCCAAACAAACATACAATTTATGATGTCACTTAAAACTATGTTAATTTACTGGCCAGCTTCAGATTTTAGTTAAAAATGTCTGGTAGCACTGGAAAAACGTACCTATTTGGCAGAYTGTCAACGTTTTTCTGGGTCAATGCTCATAAAAATATCTTTTATTTACCAAGCTTAAACAATAGCAGTTTGTTTTCCATTTACTATCATAAAACAATCATGGCATGAAATCTGGTACATTCTGCTAAGAAATATAGGTCCAATTAGTTCATTTATTTCTGTCAACTCTTTTCCAATCCTGCATTTACAGCTCTTGATGGTTCCAGATCTATTTTTATGGATTCAATTTTAGCTCTGAAGACTGGAACAATCTAGTGTACAATCTATCATTCCAGTAATATTTTTTTCAAAGAGAAGCAAGACCAAGTCGTCTGTTGTATTATATGTTTGTTTCCTTTTAAAGCCATAGCAATTATACATTTACCTGAATTTGATTGATTGAACGTTTCTAGGTTGTTACGTTTCTGGACTGAACAAATAGTCCTGCACCAGGGATCCTCAGCAGAACATTGTTTTCTTGTAACAACTGGTGTTTGRAGCAAGTAGAGCCTCAAAGTGATGTTAACCAGAATATTATCTGTTTGGGTTACAGGATTTTCTTACATAATACTCTTTGCTGTTACTTCCAGAGTTCGGCAGCTGTTGAACAAATATTGTTCCAGAGTGTCTGCAGATTTCAGTGTTTAATTTCCCCATGGCTATTGTTTGTCATTCAACAAAATGTAAGTGTGAAAGGCTGTTCAATAGGAAACGAAAGTGGCTTCATTAAACAGTGTCTCAGAAAGAGCTACACCTTTGTAATCAAAGTTTTCTCTAGCTTTCACTCCAAGAGAGGCAGTATAGGCAGCAATARTTATTTTTAAGATAGGAATTATTTTTTTACTTGATGACATAATAAAAAAATCAGGAAGTTCATGGAYAGAGCAGATCAGTAATAACGTCTGTAATGCTCTATGAGGAGCCCCTTCATGAGACTCCTGGTGAAGGTTTATTTCCTTGTAGAAGTTTGGAGCTCCTGTGCCCAAGGTATATATTTTTAATGATATTTACTTAATATTGTTTTCTAGGTAAGTAATGACCTTGTGAATTATATATACTTTGTCTTAACCAGTGACTGCTTTGTGTTGTAAGAGTTCATGAAAATCACAGAAGGCAAGRGAGATTTAGAATATAAAAGTCATGAAGTAGACTGAGGGGAGTGTATTCCTCTCATGGCTAGGAATGTCTGACAGTTCCTTCTAGTCACAGAAATGTKTTTACAAGCTCATAAAGGATATTTGCCAACTTTTGAACTTTGCCTAAAAGGCAAAGCTCCCACCACCTTTATTCAAGCCTTAAAATGGAGAGAGCTGCCTGTGAACTGTAAGGCAGGAGTCTGACAAGTGCTAGCGTTTCACAGGTGCAAGGGGGAGAAAGCACAAAGAACATGTGAAAAAGAATAAACATATATGTGTAAAAATATAGCCACTGAAGATGAAACACARTGCTGTGGTCAGAATGAGCCTTGGACACAAGATGTCAAATGACCTTCCAAACTCTCCTGTTGCATGTGACTTTTACTGAACCATAAAGGGAGCAGGTATATTTTAACAGAAGTTCCAATACTCTGCCTTGAATTACTTGGGGGAAAAAAACCAAACAAGCATATTTTTTTCCTCCTTTCTTTTTCATAACTTTGCAGCAAGAGATGCTACAGAAGGGGAAGGAAATGAAACTTGAATCATGAACTTTAGAAAGGGTACAAATAAAATGTCCAGGCTATTAATTAAACTCATTTCCAAATGAACAATCTAATCTCTTGTCTGTGTAATTTCATCATCAACAATTTGAAAGGGCTCAAATATTCCCTCCAATGTTTGAACAGCAGCTGTGGACTAGACTACATGAATTGAGAGAGATTGTTTTTCCAGTTGCCAAGAAACAGACAGCTCTCTTTGAGAATGCAGTGTTGTGCTCACAGGCTCAGCATCCTCCTGCTCTCCTGCAGGGTTTGGGAAGTTGGAGTTTTGGTAACCAAGCTTCCCCTGACAGGAGTGGCATGAGCTCAGCTCCACTCATGGRTACAGAGTACCAGTGGGCAACAGCTGATGTTCAAACATGTTGAACATTTAAAGAGAACACTGCAGTTCTGCCAATGACTTTATACCTTCAGGAAGGGAATTAGATTTTCATGATGAAAAGAAGGGAAGATATGTATTTAGGTGAAGAATGCTGTCAGAAAGTTTTAATAGACCAATAACAAAAAATCCATTCCAAGCTGGCTGCCAGGTACTGTGAAAAATTCTGTTCATGTTGTCTGAGTGCTGTAGTTACACTTTGTGAGTTTGCTTCCTGATGCCAGTGATTGTGATGTCTTGTTGCCCTTTTTCTGACATAAAATGGGCCAAGAAATCCGGAATCTTTAACTCATAAGACTAACAAGCCAAGAATTATKATTAACTTTGAGCTATGGATGTTTAATTGAATGGATGATGGATGCTTGATAACCTTTTCTGATGTGGCGTGCTTTTTATGGTATTTTCCACTTTGTAATTGAGGTATTTGTTTATTAAATTGCAGTCATCACTTTTGTCAGTCATCCATGCCTTCTTTTCTTTCCAGCTGTTTGTTTCCATCTCAAATGTCTCACCTTCCTACTTCCAGTCTACCAGCTTGCTGCTTAAGCTGCTCAAGATGCTTGTGCTGTGRAATTCTCTACCTCACCTCAGGGGCTGAGCAGGGTTGCAGCTTCTGGAGGTGCTGAGCGCTCAGCTCAGGATGGAGCAGAAGCTCACCTGGCAGTCTCGGTGCTAAGGAATGTGGGGTCAGCAAGAAACCTTTCCCTCTCCTTGCACTCAGCCTGCCCACCTCATCCTGGCGGGGATGCCTGGTGGCCTGGGCTGGTGGCTGTCCCCAGGCTGCCCTGCTGCCTCTCCCAGGGCAATGGCACGGGCCAGGCCCATGTCCCTGTTCCAGAGAGAGCCCCTGGGGCTGATGCCTGCAGAGCAGGAGAGGCTCACCTTGCCCGCTGGCTTGTGCGTGTCTCTGGGCTCTGCTGCCACCTGCATTTTCAGCACTGACAGCAGCAGAAGTTTCCATTGGAAGCATTCAGTTTGAAGAGTTTTACAATCTGCTTTAGCCATGTCTTTTGTTTGGCCTGGTGAGAAACATGCCAACCTTCACCTTTCTGTGTCTTAATGCCTTTTGGAGGGTCTAGGCTTCCTGTCTTTTTGTAATGTACAGCGCTCTGTAGCAATTACCCTTAGAACAAGATAACTTAACTTTCAGCAAGCTTTATCCTGGATAATCTGGAGAATTAGCTCAACAGAGTTTGTTAGAGAATGTCAGGCCAGATTTTCAAAAAAGAGGGTCTGGAGAGCTAAAATGCAACTTAAGGCCAAATGTATTCACCTGCATCTAAGCTGAGCCTCCGAGAGCTCCAGTGGTTACGCACAGCCACACATCCATGGGTATCTGTATTTTTTCCAGACAAGCTGGGTAGGCTCTKGGAGTTGCACTCAGCCTGATCAGAGCCACTGCATTTGTAGATAAGCCTCTCTGCCACCTGGGATCCCTCATGCAGAGCCTGCCTCTGGGGCTGATTTGTGAAATGTCATGTGAGGATTAGGATTAGTAAGATTCAGTGATTAAAARGAGGTCAGCAAAAAGCACAGAACTTGCATCCCTACTGTCACTGAAAATTACAGTAGGTTGCAGAAGGGAGCATTGTTACTGAACAACCTGGAGGCCCTCGCTGGGATGTGAGAAATGAGCTCAGCACCATTTGCAGGCAAAAGGAACTGCAGTTCACATTTTTGCTAGACAGGAAACCATTAAACTCTGCAGCTCCTCTGCTAAAGGGACCCTTTCACCCTTCTCTGAGAAGAGCATGAAGCCATGGTGTTCCAATAAGATATGCATGGTGCCAGGAGGGTCTGGCACTGTGGTCTCCTCATAGGAAAGATTTACCTTTAGAGCACATGAAAGTTTTGTTCCTGGTTGCTCAGACAGAAGCTGCTGCTATATTTTGTGTGGATGCTGGGAAAGCAAAGGTATTTTTTAAAGAGCAGACTCAGAGTCCCTGTCTTGAGCCCTGAGTGGGGTGAGCTTGTTCCCTGGAGAATGATATAGACATTTCACTTCAAAGCAGATTTGATCTATAATCTGGCATTTGGATGGTGCTAACAGCTGGAGAAGCTTTTCAGGTGTTCTTCCATGTGGATATACACGGCAAYCACAGGCATCGATGCCTTTCACTACACAGATGATGTGAGGACTCAACTCAGGTTTGCAAATTCCATTCCTGCAGCTGAACACCCCCTGTACCATCAAATGGAGCAGGCATCCCACAAGCCTCAGCACAGTGCAAGTGGGGCTGTCATTGTAATGCTCAAATAAACTGTGGGATGGGTTAAGGCTGTAATACAGTAGACCCTAGGAGATGTGATTTGCAAGATAATGTAGTTACTATAAAATGGAAGAGCATTCTTGGCATTTTATAAACATTGCAACTTGGCACTCCTGAGAGGTGAATTTGTGCCTGAAAATAATATTAAAGCTCCTTTTTATCAATACTTTGTAATTGTAATTGGAGCTGTCTATAAGCTATACCTCTTCTTTCAATTAGAAGCTACTGGACAACTCAGCTGAAATTCCCTTCCTTGCATTATCAAACCACAAGTTCACTCTTCCAAAAGCAAATGTTTTTAATATTCTGTCCAAGCTATAGGATTAAATTCTCATGTTTTGTGTTCCTCCCACAATCTGTTAGTCAGAACAGGTGTATCCAAATATGCCCTTTGTATTAGTATTAGTGTTTACTGGTTGTCTTTGTAATCAAAGTAATTTTTCAGCAGCTTGCTTCTGGGTTCAAGGTATCCATTATTAAGAATTAGACACATTTGGTTTTAACCTACAGTAGCTAAATGTAAAAAGTGTAATATACTCTGTTCCTTCACAGTGCTGGGAAAAACTCCAAAGGTCTGGATTGAAGAGATGTAATGCCCATACATGGGGGTAAAAAAGCAYGAGGGACTGATTGGGAATCATGCATTCAGCCTACAGCCATTAAAGGGAAACAGTAAGTTGAAGCAGAAGCCTTTTGATCTTTTGCTTGTCAGACTTCTCAGAAGCACTTGTTCTTACTGTGCTATTTTCAAGCTGACTTCTTCTCCCAGGCCAGGGAGCAGTACTAAATGCACCCCTGTGCCTCTTTCGCTTAATGCCTGCCCACACTTGAGTAGCGGAAAACGTATCTTTGCCTAGCAAGGAACTGTTTTTAAATCCAAGGATCTCCAAGACCAATATTGTTCTATTAGCTACACAGAACAAAGCTGCCCTTTGTTACAGCAAAAACTTCTTATCACTCCTGCAAATATCTCTCTTGTCTCAGTTGTTTTCTTTTTCTGGCTGGCACTYGGCTATTGCTGACCCCTGTGCATGGTGTATACAGTTGTTCCCAAGCTTCAGCTACAGCAAAGCCCTTCAGGGGCTTCTGAGAAAATGTTTGCTTTTATTGCTGTCACCTCTGTGGCATTTCTCTCTTTATTGTCCTTAAGATAAGTAAAATTACATTTTCTTCCAGTTTTGACACGTCCTTAAACTGTGGAGATGCAGGGCTATGAAAATTATTCTGTTGTTCACTTGTTAGCTGGTTGGTTTGTCTTTTTCTTAAAGCCATCATTTTTCAGCTACTATTTTTCTTGCAGTCACCCCTCCTCTAAGGTGTGTTACAACAACAGGTGTGTTGTGTGGTGGTAATATATTTGTAGCCAGAATTTTCTCTGCAACCAGCACATACAGAGCAAGATGACTTTTCTGGTGGTTCTGCAGTGGGATACAGCTGCAGAGTGCATCTAGCCAGGTAATGCGAAGGAAACTTTTCACCCCTTTCATAACAAAGCCTGAAATTACAGGATCCTAATTCTTTTCAAACTTTAAACAAATGGCCTTGAGCTTCTTAAGAAGGAATTCTTGGGCTTTGTTATTTTAAGTTAGTTATGCCTGAAGGGAACCACATGCTGTCTCTCAARTCTAACTCAACAAGCTGTAAAAAAGCTTGCACAACTGTGTGCAAATAAACAGCTGTTAAAACCACCCAACGAACAGAGAAGCCAAATCTGATAGAAATGAAACAGCAGAAACAATGTTCATATTTATTTAAATGCCAAAATTACATGGGTTTTTTCCCTTATTCCCCCCCTCTTCCACTCTAGGTTGAACTGATGCAGATGCTTTCTTAGGAGGAGGAGGAAGAGAACACTGAGAAGTGTCTGGTTGTGAAGAGGTAAGAGCTCTGTGAAAAAAATAAAAGCCAGGCTATTCTGTTTGAGATTTGTTTGCCATTGTGTCCTCTTGTGCACATGTGCAAGTGTGTGAACCTTTGAGGATTACTGCTGTGTTCCATCTTAGCTTTTTCTTAGATTGTGATTATTCAGAAAGAAGTGTGGGCTGCTCGGCCTGTCAATGAATTCACTGTATGCCATCATTCAAAGGCAAACATTGGCCTCACCCAGGATGCATTTGGCATACAGCATGAGTCAATCTCATCATGATATTTGCATATTCTGCAACATCCATTTAAGTTTTGGGGTTTTTTTTCCGAGATGCCTTTACTTGCTTTGAAGAGAAAAATAGTGAGGAATGTTGTCCTTTTGTAAGCAAAAAGACATTGCAGAAACAGCGAGCTCTTGCATTTGTTAGTGCTATGACTGACTGAAAAGGCACAGAGCCACACTGCTCCCCAAGCTCTGCACATTCACTAGCCCAGAGCTCAGCAGCTGGAGTTTGGATCCACTTCATCCACTATCCACTTCTACCGACCAAAACTGCAYGTGTGGCTGGATACCTGTCCTCTCCGTGCCTGTGGTGGGCCCTTGCTTGTTTCACTGAGGGAATATGGAAGAAGGTTTGAAAGCAGATCTCCTGCAGCTAGGCCACAACCTGAAGAATAATTTCACTTGAGCTCTCCTTTCTCTCTTCTCCTCAAACCTCTCTCTCTCAAAATCAGAGGACACTGACCTTTAACCTTTCACAAGCACTTCTGGAAGCCCTGCCTTGGTTWGCCCATACACACTGCTTTTTGGAGAAACAGGAAATCAGCTTGTGCTATTTTAATCCTGGTGCTTTTATATAAATATGTGCTATTATTTTTAACAACTTTGCGGAAGGAAAAATATGTTTACAAGCACCAAAAATTGTGTCTCCAGTACAAAACATTAATCTGAAAAATAGTGATGGAAACTTGGTACTGCCTCTTAGAGACTGTAAGGCAATGCCACTGYTGTTCATGTCTCTTTCATTGGTTCTGATTCTTACTTCTTCTATCTGTGCAAAATATAAAAGAGGTGTCATCTTTCATGATATTACTAGTCAATATTTTAGGGATGGCTGACTTGAATAATTAAAGGGCTGAATAGCACAGTTCTTCATGCCTTACATCCTTCACACGCTGGTCTAAAGCACAGCCATAATCACAGCAGGAACGTTGTTGAGAACAAATAAAAGTGAAAGGGTAACAGAGCTGGAATTTCTGCTTCAAGTCTCCCAGTACTATAACCTTATTCCATCCAAACACTTATTTCAAGCAAYCACAGTATGTTTCACTAAAACTTTTACTGGACACATTAACTGCACATTAATGGCTCTTGCATAGCTGATGTATTTGTAGCTCTAGGGGAAGGAAAAGCAAGGCCACTTTGATATTGGTTTATGTAACACAGATTTTGTTTCTTGGAAGGCTTGAGGCCATTAAGAGTAAAAGCTATACTGGAATATGTTCCATATGGCAATTTCTCAGGTATTGTGATAGCTAATCCAAGTTAATAATTAAAAYCCACTTTTATCACTCTTTCCTTCAGGATGCAAGAAAGGGTTGGAGGTTTCCTTTTAACACTATATGATATTTTCCTGAGTATGTGCTCCWGTCCTTACTACCACAGCATTCTTAATGTTTTATTATGTAATATTTCATCTGGGYAAACTAGCAAAAGGAAGGAGGATTCATTTGTTCTCTAAGATATTTTTTTACTAAAATGAGCCCACAGTGATATCAGTGATTGATGGAGCACTAATAGCRCTGGCAGCCCTAAGACCCTGTTTCCAGAATAGTAGTGGAAAATGTCCTCTGCTCCTTTTCTCCTAGCTGCACACTTTGATGATGTTTTTATCTTGGTTTGGGCAGCCAGAGAGGTGCTGTCCTTGTGCCCAGCAGCTGCTGGGCTCAGCTTGAAGTATTTTTGGATTTGTCCATGTTGGAGGGACTTTCAGAGGTTGAAGGTGTACGAGTAGCCATGAAAGCAAGATTAAGCTCAGCAGCCTGGTTTCATGCTCTTGGGACATTTCACCTCCTCAGTTGTAAAACATGAGKTTTTGTCTGCCTGCCTGGCAGGATGCTGTGATCTCATGAGCACTGGATGATGCATCCCCTATGCTGAGCCCATAAAGGAGCTATCACCAGTACAAACAYAGGAAATAGCTGTAAATACTCAGAAACCTGAACTTTCAAAATTATTGTACTTCAGGCTTGTTTGTTGGGATTTTCTGCCCGTGAAAAATTCTGCTAGGAAAAGCAGGCCATAAAATGCAGAATATTCCAATGTTCTTCATTATATGGAGATAGGTCTTTGGTGTCCTATCACCAAACCAAAAGAAAAGGTTTAGACTGCGTTACCTAAAACGTGAAAGAAAATAAATGCAATTCCCACTTGGCAGGGCAGCTTCTCCTCACAGCTGTAGGTAGAGCTGTATAGGTTTGCTCATGGCAGAGCTGCAATTTAGTGACTCTTGGATGTGACCACCTGCTAATCTTCACAAAGACCCCACAATATCATCTCCTTGCCTTTGCCTAAAAATGGCAAACTAAAAAGGGTTTACTTTAAAAATGTCCAAAGAGCAGGAGAAGTTGGAGACTCAGGAATATCTGTTTGYAGATGCTTTCACACACTGTCAGGAGTGGTGTCCAGCCTGCTCTCTGGCCTGTGGGCTGATGCACTTGCCCTGCGCCAAAGATTTTCATGTTCTGTGTTTTTTCTGCTGCGTAGCTGTCAGACAGCTTTGGAGTTCACAGTGGGAGCGTTCAGACATAGTGCAGCTGTGCCTGTTGCTCCAACAACTACTTTACATCCCAGGCAGGTCACAGAACAAGACAAAAAGCAGCTGTGCTGCCAGTCCATGAGTCACAAAGCATCTTCCACCTGGGGAAAAAATGGTTGTGTCAGTAGATTATGTAAATTGATTCTCCAAAGTTAGTAGGAAAATGATAATCAGGTGATTTCTACTAAATGTTGTAAACTGCATGGCTAGAGCTAGCCCATTGCTTACATGGGCAATACTTTTGAATTAAGAGGTTTTTTTTCTGTATTTTCACTAACATGAGATAAAAAGCTAAGTTGAACACCTTTGCTAAGTGTGCATCTGACTTCAGATTTCATCAATTTATTATTGAAGATTTACCAATGAAAATAGCTAATCAGACAAAACAAAGTTAATATTTTTTCTCAAATAATGGATGTTTATGGCARTGTTTTGGCTTATGATAAAAGGGAAAAAAATGGGTGAATTTTGAGCATCATTCTCTTTTTCTTCTGGCACAACTTTTCAGGTATTTAAAACCAGTTGCTTTCTCCTTTCAAAGCCTTGAGTGTCTGTGGTCAGAAGACCAGATTTGCTGACACCTGGGACCAGAGCTGCTGCCAGTGCCCACACAAGACACTGTGTGCAAATCTAGATGGGGGCACTGGCAGCAGCTCTGGTCCCAAGTGTCAGCAGATCTGGTCTTCTGACCAGCCTGGGGAGATCTGCCAGATTTCTGCCCATATCCTGTGCCTGAGGAAGTGAACGCTGCACCAATCTTAAAGAGACTCTGCTTTATTTCCTCCTTCCTTTTGGATTAATGCTTTATGGGAAAACAGATTGTAAATCTGTATAAATGACAGGTTTGTTAGTGCTTATCAGATAGCTTAAAATTCAGAAGAAGAAAGCACACATACCATTCTCTGGGGAGAAAACCTACCTGCAGGAATTTAGATGATTCCATTTATTTATTTATTATTACATTATTTATTCAGCAGATCTGGAAGAAATTGTTTGCATTTTATTTTTAATTAATYCTCGTCTTTCTTAGAGGAAAGCAGTAACAGAAGTCAAGTTACCAGGTACATTTTGCATCTGCTAAAACCACCCCCAGCAGGGGGGACCAGCAGCTTGCCACTTCTAGTCAGGAGCAGCACTGCCTCTCCCATAGCAGTTCACTGGTTTTAAGATGTCTGRACTTGTAAAAGATTTTTGTTATTGGTTGTTGGGAGATAGTACCTATATATTCTTTTCTTAAACATACCACAACTCCATGATGGTTTTTCTAAGCTCTGGGTAATGGCCCAATCCGAACAAGKTGAATGTTTTATTTTCTCTGAAGCTGCTTTATCATCCTGTGAGGAGGGTGCCCAGAGCTCTGAGGTGTCTTTTTGTCCTCCCTCCTTCTAGGAGTAACATTTGGCTGGGCCCAAGGACAAGAACTCCTTCCCAAAGTCTTTCTGGAGTGTCAGCATGCATAATGTGCCTTGGAAACTGGAGGGGACAGTCCCTGCAGTGCTTGGAATAGTACAGAATGCTCTCTCCAGGGCAAACAGTTTGGAAAGGCTAAACTACTTAAAATCCCATTTATACAGCAAACTGGTGCAGTCAAAGAAGAGCAGGAGGGTCAAGAATCTAGCAGTGTTTAAATTACTTTTGCAAGGATTATTTGAGAGTCTCTTATTTTTGTGATGTTTAGGAGGGRGAATTGCTGTCTATCACCTCCCTTCTCTAATCCATTTCCTATGCCTTGGCAAAGGKTAAAAAATATTTGGTTACTGCACTGCAGCTGTGGTGATTTTATATGAACACAAAATCCTGAGGCTGGAATACTGTGACTGGTCTGAAAAAATGTTGCACATTCTTCTTTCTTCATTTAAATAGAAGCAGCATTGAAATTTTGCAAAGAATGGGGGTGGAAGAAATGTTTTCTGTTTTCCAAAAGTGGGAGAGAGGTTGAAATACAATTGCAATTACATTTTTTACATGTCATTGATATAGAGATGAAGCTTGTTTGGATGGAGTTTTTCACTACTTTATTTTAATTGTCTTAATCATAGTTTTTGAGACCTTATACACTGTATTTAGAGGTGAATAGGAGCTTAGCTGGAAGGCCCCACAGTTGAAAGCTGAGTATTTAACTTTCCAGCAAGCAGTAAGCTCAGCTGATGTATATATCCACAATGTAAGTGCTGTCACAGCATTAGTTTTCAAGAAGTGATATATTAGGGTACACATTAATGCACAAAGGACTTGTAAGTGGCTGCCATTTGGATGTTGCAAAAAATAGTGATCTGTATTTAGAGCCATTTATTTCCTCTTCTGACAGATTTCTGGAGGGGGAATGCTTTATCAGTCTTTACTGAGTGCCCTGGGACCTCTTTTTGGAGCAAATCAGCTTTCACCTGGTGGAAGTGGATGAACAGGGTGAATTCTGTCGCTGCAGGCGGCACAGACCCTCAGTGCTCACTGACTCTGCTGCCTTTGGAGTCAGACAGARAACAGGAGCTGATGCAAAATGTGGTTTTGAACCATCACCCTTTGTCAGAGGGCATCGATTCCCTAARCACCATCAGTGTGATGGAAACACACTGAACTCCTTTGCTCTGCTATTATTAATTGCTAATGAGCTCTGTGAAACCCAGCAAAAGGGTGTTACCAGTTTATGACTCTGCCAAGGCAGCAAGGTGGAGTTGCATGTGGGAATGAAGCCCTGTTTAATCAGGTTTKGTAACTACTTTGATACAATTTTAGCTGCAGCGTGTTCAGTCAAGCAGCTCCTGCTTTAATGCACACACTGTTTCGACTTCAGTTGCAGGTTTCAGAATTTAACAAACACCTCTTCAATAATAATTTTTTACTGTTGCACACTGATCATATACAAATATGCCTATAGTAACTGTACATTGTGTTTTTGTTTGTTTTTACTTAGGAAACCAGTTCTAGATGTCAAATCTCCCCTGAAGTCTACTAAACTTTTGGGTAGGATTTCAAGATGAGAAAATTCAATCCTCAGTTGGAGCTCCCAAYAAAGGCAGGTGAGCCCAGCAGTAGCAGAGATTTTCCCTCTCCAGTGTCACAAGCATGGTTTACTTTTACAGGGTTTTATTGACTTTCCCCTTAGATCTAGAGGAGGAATATCTTCCATTGTGAGGTGTAGTGGGGACAGGGCAGTTTGAGAGCAGAAGCACCCAAGGGGAGCTCACAGGTGAGCAGGTTCTGAGCTGCACAGCAGCCTGGCAGGTTCTCAGCAGTGGCAGCCTGGTATCAGGGCACACCTCACCTATTGGGAGCACACACACAGCTACAGAGAGTTTCTAGCAATGGAAGGTTGTTATTTATTGGCAATGGGAAAGTTTATGCCTTGTGTTTGCAGTTTCAGTTGAGTAAATATACAGTGAAATTGTACTTTATCCTCTTTGTTCACTTGTTAAACCCCCAGGTTCCTTTCCCAAGAATCATACCTGTTTCTCTTGATTTCTTGATTTAACATCTATAACCAAGGAACCCATCAATTAATCAGAGGATTTATAGAGCTGCTTTTTTGTTTTGTTTTACTTTAAAAACAAACAAACTAAAAACTCAAAGCCCCCCAGATTCTAAAGTCTTTCTGAGGAAAAAACAGTTTGGGTTTTGGTTGTTGGTTTTTGTTYGTTTTTTTCTGAGAAGAACATCTAATTGGGAAAAAAACAAGAAACTCATGTTTGTAGCAAGTGAATTATAGCCTGAAAAGTAGCTTGAATGTTTTCAGCTGAAAGCTGCTTTGGAAGCTTAACGTGGGATTAATTTTTGAAGTCTGCCTGGACTATCAAGAAGTTAATTGATGGAGTGTGAGCAATACCCACTTAAAAGGCACAGACAGGGAAATCAGTGCATTCTCTGTGAGAGGCTCTTAATGATTTCCTTTCAGAGAATGTGCACACTATCTTAATTATACAGGAGCCTACGTAAAGGTACCATTGGATTGCATCCAACRAAAGCTAAAACAAACAATAAGACAACAAAAAGGGCACTTGCGTCATTTCACTKTAGCATTTATAAGACAAACAATAACTAGCAAATAAAAACCTCCTAGCCTATGGTGTGCTTACCAGTGCCAGGATACTTATTCCTTCACATGTAATCTTTAAAACAAAGAGCTACATATCAGTAAATTCTCAGACAGTCTACAGTCCTTTTTTTTTTTTTCCTGCACAAAACCAAGACCATCTTACAGCAAGGAGACATGTTTCCTGTGGTGCTCTGCTGGCTTCATGAGATTAATGACCTCAGCACTTCACAGATAAGTCTTTCTGTGTGAATGTGATCTTCTCCTGTGTGCACAAGGGCACTAAAAAAAAACCACGCATGACAAAGAATGGATGATAAAGCTAGCAGTGGAACTAAGGTGCTGGAGCATTCTCATTAGAGATGCCATTGTTTTGTGTAAAGTGTAGATTTGAATATATTCAGTAATGGTGATTAAAATTATGAGTTACCCTACTCATAGTTTTTCCCAAATTCTGGTAAACCTTGCCACTCTGATCAAATCCACCTCGTGAAATTCTGTATCCATGAGATCCCAAGATACAGTTTTGGCAATCTCAGCTTTAACATCTGGGCTCAGCTGTGGCAGTGCACTGYTAACATGCTTATTCTAACAACCAAGGGGAAAAATGTCCAGATCTTTGCATATTAGTTCCTAAAAGGGTACTGATATGGCTTCAAATGYCAGGCCACTCTGGCATTTTCCTGCATCTTTGTTCACTTTAAGCATACTTTGGTGATGCCATTCAAATGTTTCTCAAACGTCTGTTGCCACAAAGAAAAAGWTATTGCAGTGTTACTTAGCACCATGGCATCGCCAAAACACCTGGATGGTCTTGGGGAACTTCCTTCAGAGGCTGGAAGGTAGGGGAAGGGGTTCTCTCTCATCCCCTATCAGCCTTTCTTACCTTCATCTGACCACTTTGGGAGCAGTTCCTGTCCATGGAAAACCTCAGCCTTTCCTTGAAGCTGCAGAGAGCCATGGCAGGCTTCAGAGCTGCCTCCTCCTGCTTCTAGGAGGAAGACCCTACTGCAGTGTGTCCTGTGCACCCTTCAGGGCACACCCAGACACACACTTGCTGTGTCCCAGGGTGTTTGGAGGAGTGCAGAGCATTTTTTCTGTAAGAAGACAGAAAGAAACACATCTCTTTTCCAGCTTTGCATGTGCCAAAARCTCTGAAAGGTCTGCATTGTCAGGACAGGATCCATAGGCATCAGCATGACAGCAGTGACACTCAGTACATGTTAGACATTAATGTACAACACTTCTCATCTCTACAGAGTATGGTACAGAGGAAGGAAGGATCACAAATGGCATGTTTTGAGGTAAAAAAAAGYTGTCTCCGTTCATGGAGGGGTCAAAATAATCTTCAGCATTAATAATGACTTTTTAATTCATGTTTTCCAGTGCTAGTGAAGCCTAACTGATATATGAARAGTGTTTTAAAACCAAATTCTTGTTCCTGTCAGGAAGCCTCAACTCAAGATGCACTGATCCATTCCTTTCCATAGTGAGATACTGAATTTGTTGAAAAGAGGGATGTGCACCAAACACACCACCACAGTCCCGTGTGTCCTGCTATAGCAGCACAGGTAGGAGCATTGAGAAAAGTATGTCCTGTTCTTATCCTTCAGCTAGTGYGTTCTGTAGCATCTCCTCTATTCAAACTAACTCCTAACTTATTTACACAGAAGGTGGAGTCCTCATCTTTAGCTGGACAGCTTTTTTCTCACCCTTCCATATCTACCAGCCTGAATTTTCTACCTGTGATAATTGAACCATTCCCATAGTGAATGACTGCGTACTTGGAGAGAGGCCCAGGTACCAAAGTGTGGGAGTGCTGCCTGACTGCAGGGAAGTGGGAAACTGCAGCAAGAGCTCTGTGGGTTTAACCAGCTTCCTGGGGAACATGCAGTCATTGACTCTTCCCAGGACACAGCACGGAAGGAAGATTGTCTTCTGTCTGGCAGCTAATTTTCAAGAGATGCATTTCTATTTTTGGACACTGCACTTGGAATTCCAGTTAATGTTTTAATCTATCAAATGGATATGCACAATTGATGGCAGAATTCAGGGACTAGAACTGTGTGAGTTTGAATGAATTAATGCTCTGAAGGGAGCTTAACAAATAAAGCCCTCTGATAATGTAACACCAGAAGGCTTGAACTTCCTTGTAACAGAAGAATTTCTCTAGACAGGACAAATTTTGGTCCCATTTATTTTTGGTGTCAGGTTTACCACTACCAGCCCCTGCTATGCCCTTTAGGGAGCTAAGTTTAAAGTTAATGGGGCTTCTTGCACAAAGGGCTGGCCAGCCATAACTACAGAAAGCAATGAAGTACCTGATTAGTGCAAAATGTGACGCTTTCACCACTTGGCCTCCTGCCCAGTGGCAGCTACTTCTGCTGAGCACATCAAATGAATTCATATAAGCCACCAAAGAACTGCAGGCCAGGAATGGCTGTTGGTTATTACTGGATCAGACCAGCTTCTGACCAGTCAGCTAAAGAAATATCGTGCACTTCAAACACTGGACTATCCATTTGAAAACAATTAAAAATACATACAGTGAAATAGTGTTGTTAGACTGGAAAATCCTCTTTAGCATGATACCATCTGACCATTAAATGTCTGAAGAGTTGAAATAGCATAGTGTCTCATCAAGGAGTTATTGAATTGTGTAAATAAATCTTTCTTTAGAATTTATTGATTGGTGTGGAAGAGCTTGTGAAGTCAAACRTGCTTCTTTGTTTTTAGGCATCTTCATGCAGGAAATTTGGCCTTTCCCCAATTCTCTGACTACCCCCAAATTCAGAGTAGTTTTGTTAATGCATACTGCAAGAGAAAACCACTATTTTCTTTCTTTTATTCCAGCTTCATTTTAAAGGGATTATAGACTGGCCTTTTAAATGCAGAAACAAATTTCTTCTGTTGCGTGCTACAATAGTTTTTAATTGAGAGTCTGTTGCTGGCCAAAGGTTATCTCAAAGGAGCTGTAGCACCTGGATCCCCTCCCTCCCTCCTTCCCATGCTACTGCTGCCATGGGTCAAAGGGATACCAATGCCCTTCTGAGCTCAGTCATTTAAACTGATGTCTCAGCACTGAGTGAATGAGATTTATAGCAAATAATGTGAATTTCTTGAGACTGTCTAGCCCACCTTAGCTGTGGTTTTGCTTGGGAACTCTTCCTAGTTTCTGTTTAGAATTTCCTGCTGATGCTTTTTGTTCTACCGCTTGTCACAGCTATAGGATAACTTGGTCAACGCCTTAAAGTCAATACTATTATCACTCTGGAACTCCTTGTACTGCCCAGGGAAAGGAAATGCATTAATTTTAGAGCTGAGTCAATCCCAGAAATGAATTAGCACATTGGGTAAATATCTGACAGCACATTTTTAAAAGTAACTAGTCACGCACCCTGAGCAGATGCCAAGAAAGGGACATGTCCTCTGGGCTTGCTTATGGACAGCCTTTGTGCCAGCTTTCTGCGTTTGTTTGTTAATCTCATTTGCYATGAAAACAGGTATTAAGTGGATTMTTTTCTTCTCCTCCTCCTGTCATAATTCCTGACCTCACTGGYCACTTTCAGCCCAGATCTAGAGAGGGAAGAAGACTCAATGATGCTAAGTATTCATTATACTTCATGATATAGATGGTTGGAGAATTGAGATCTGGTGCAAAGGTTGCACCATGAAGTTGCTCATTATCTGACAATAGGCAACATATAGAAGAGACAGATTACGAGTGGTCCAGTGATGAAAGACTTAATGGAAGCAAAAATATCCAATCCAAATCCATGGAAAATATGACTGTATTCATTCTGGAGCTGATGAAATTTTATTTCACTGATTCATTGCAAAACCCAAAATTGATTCAGTGAGTTTTCTAAATAGATTTGGAAGGAAATGTACAGTAAGTTGGTCAGATCCCTTGTTTTGTATTCCTGCAGTTTGCTGTGAGTGTGGATAGTGTAATGCCTACTCCCTACCTCAGTGCATGTTAGAAAGCTTAATTACCCTAAACACACACAGCTTTATCAGGGATCCCAGTGAGRGCAGAAACAGGACAAAATATCAGCTGAGTGCTTTTGAAAGATAAGATAAAGAAAGATCTTTTAAGTGCAGAGAAATATCTCTCCCCTTTATTTTTTATGTGTAGTTCCTTTATCAGCCTTTTGGAAAACATAAGATGTAAAACATATGAGCAGTAACAGTACTTGAAATTACCATCTTAATGTATTTCAACTGTARAAGCAGAGAACAGAATCCTACAGTAGAGGAGACAGATGCATAAATGGACATAGCCGCAGTGCCACAGTCTTGGACGGGCAGTGCTCAGAAAGGGAATGAACATAGTCGCTAAATTTAGAGAAAGACAGCATTGAATGAGAAAATGCACAGAATTGGCTTTAAAATGAACAAAAGCCTTACTTTCCTGAACCTGTGGATTTATTTCCTTTGCCTGATCTCTTGGTAAAGATATGAACATCAAAAATTACAGCTCCCCACTGACAAAATTCAGTGACATGAAGTGCATTTAATTCTTGAGAGATTTAAAGCTGCTTTTCAATCTTCCCCATGCTGCTTGTTTTCACACATTTATGTGTACATGGCCTCAGTTCTGTCCATCTGACTTGGTGGTGCAGCTGTAATCCACTCCAGTACAGATATCCGGCTCTTCCTTTAGAAACTTCCTCTTGCGATGCTATAGCTCTTGTAAACGCCCTGGCGGAAGTGGCTTTTTCCTCCTTCCTACTCCTGCAAGAGGTCCCAGAAGTACAAGCGGCTTAATGAACCAGACAACATTTGGTTTGAAAAGAGCCTGAAGAGACGTAGTTTGCATAAACTTTAATGGTTTCTTTTCCTTACCTTATAGAAACATCATGCATATCACTCATGTTTAAACAAAATGACTGGCAAAGCTGTAGAAGCTGTAGACACTGTCCTAACACTTCAATTTATTAGAGTAAAACTGCCAGGTTACTTTCCATCCTTTCTACTCTACATATTTGAGAGAGAACATCTGTCTGGCAACAGTAAACGTTCCAAGTCAAGTATGTGATTTCTTTTCTTCACAGAGGAAGATAGCTGAATGATACTCTAGATGMAATTATCTTTCACTTGCAGCAGTTCCCTTTAAATATGTAATTTTAAAAATGAAAATTTAGGAAAAAATATGGCRTGCATATTTATTATTGTTTCATGGCACAGTTTTGATTTTTTATCATCTTATGTTATATATATTTTATAGGATGAAAGGAGACAGTCYGTTCTGCCTTAGCAACATAGTGCTCTGGTTACTCAGTTTGGTTCTGGCAAGACAGGATGGTATGAAAACAAYTGAGGTTCCCATTTTTATGTAGGTYAAGAAAATCCCCAAAGGTCTGAAATGGCACATATAAAGGGTGTGCTTGGTGTCAGCACTGTGAGAGAGAAAAGGCCTTCAAAAGGCCTAAAATAATAGACGGTGGCTTAAAAGAAAAAAGAAAAAAGAGAGAAAAAAAGAGGCATTTCAACTGGTAGAGAGAAGACTACAGATGCTCTGTGGAAGACAGAGGCAGAGGTGCTGGTTGGTCTCCTACCTAGAAGGACCAGGGAGGTGAGATATACATGGAGAATCTGGGAAGTTACCGAATCTGCTTGAAGAAAGGCAGCAGCACCTTCCAAGCTACCAACACCCTGGAGGAGCTCTGCAAGGACTGACTTCCAACCTTTGCTGTCCTTTGCAGACGCAGGGTGCAAAAGCCAGGACACAAAACTGCCCACCCCTGTGGCAGGCCATCTGAACAGAAGATTGCAAAAGGCACTGGTRGGCCCTTTCTCTTGACAGGGAATAGACACTGCCCATGTCTGGCCAGGTTGTCTTTCTCATTTACAGCATAGCAAGCCCTCAGTAGACTTTTAATTTTTTTTTTTTTAATTTAAATAATCTTGGCTTAGAAAGAAATTGCTTAATTTAACAAAGCACATTGTTAAAATGGAGCGGTGGAAACTTTAAAGATGTGCATGACAGTGGGTTGTGTGTTTCTTCATGCATTCTCCAGCTCTCAAACACAGACCCTGCCAAAGCAAATAACTGCACGGTATTTATCATAGTTTTGTTATTATGTAGGAATATTTTTTTTGTAACAATACTTGCAAAGGTGAACTATTTGTTAGCTCCTCCTCTCTTCTGTCTGCCAATAATATGGAAATCCAATTGTGGTCATGAAACATTGCTGACTTGGTGCTGCAAGTCCCAGGATCAAACCACATTAGGCAGCAGCATGGAGTTTCTCCCCCTGTCAAGAACCGGTTCTATTGCCACGTGAAAGACCAACAGAAGGTTTTTGTCATATTGCACTACATTTCTGAATGCACACCTATGAAATAACTAACTCCCATTACTCCTGTCAAAGAAGACACAAGGCACAGAGAGAGTTTCGGGAGATTTTTGGTGGTTTTTTTTTCTTTTTGGGGGAGGGTATTTTTTGTTTGTTTCAGTTTGTTGGGGTTTTAATTTTTTTTTTATTTTATTTTTCTTCTATTTTTGTCTATAAACCTGTTCCTAATTGCTCAGTCTCGTAGCTTCTGTATGTGTAACCCATTTGTCACAGTATCTTCTCTGTGGCAAGATCTGCCAACAGGGCTTTGATGGCTGGTCCTCCTGTAGATGGTCATCCTGAGAGAGTGGGCTTAGCCCTCAGCTGAGCTGGAAAACAGAGGAAACAGATTCCAAATCTGACCAGTCCAGTTCTCACCAGCACTTTTTGATCCCATTTCCTCCAATCCTCCTCCAGCACTGGATGCCTGCAGTTCCTGGGAAGGCAGAAAAGGACAAAGCATAGGCTTTGACCATGCTACCAAGGGCCTGGATTTGCAGCCTGGAAATATTTCTTTGGTTTCCACAGGCTTATCCCTATCTCCCCATACTGTATGGAGGGATATAGATAAATTGTGTAATCCTTCCTGAACACTGGAGGCTCTCCTGATGTACACAACTTGCAGGGACATGATGTGCTCAAAAGCATGGGGAAGCCTAGCCCAACTGAAGCAGGAAAATGCTCCTTACAGTGCACTCAGACATGGGAACAAGTGCCCATGGGAACTGGTGGAAGCACCTAATTTGTATCTTTGAGTTATATAGGAATGTATTTTTTCACACAATACTGCATCTGAAAGAATTCTCTGCAGGCAAAAATTGCATTAAGTCCACTTCAAAGGTTTTTGTTCTTTTAAGAAAAAAGTGACGTAGTGGTATTTCTGGGCTAAATTGTATTTCTCTGTGTGTGTATTTACACACATATTTATATACTTGGGGCCAGCACCCAGATGACAAATGTGAGAATTATTATTATTCTTAAAATGTGAGTGTCTGTGTGCTTTTTACTTGGTAGTACTTAGTAGTACTGCTAATGGTTCTGTGGTTATAAATCTTCCTTTAGAAATTTATAACATAATGTAAAGCACAATTTATCCCTGATCTAATTAATGCCTACACAATGCTTTATTTGAATGGTTTCAAAATAAGTTTGGGGGAAAAAAAGTTGGTCTAATTTAAGTGACCAGATGACATGATTTTTTCCCAATCAATTAGTACTTTGAAGTACAACTACCAAATTACATTCTGAAGCAAGAGAAACTTTTATTGCAGAACAAACTGACTTTTTGATTACAAGTATTAAAAGAAATAACAAGCCACATATTTTCCTTGAAAAATGTTCTGCTTAATATAGGATTTGATTGTGCAATCCTTACTCATATAGAGACAGAAAGGATTTTGCTGGTAAGGGATGAAGGTGCAAGACAGAGCCCAGTGCTGTACTGGCAGGACTTCACTGCAAAAAGCTATTGGCTGCTGTTTACATTTCTGACATTCTCTGAGTAAGTGTTGTCACAACAGACAAGCAATTATAGACAATAATGTCAGTGATTTGTGGATTAAGAACTCCTTAAGGATGTATTGGCACGGCCAGACAGTAGCTGCTTTTAGCTTGCAACTGTTCACCCTTGGCTGTGCCAGTGAAGCTGTAACTTTCAGGAAGAAATTGTGCTCCCTCTAAGGCAGCAAACAATGGCAGGGGTTAAACTTCTCTAGGCCCTCCCTGCCGCTCCTACAGCTCTCATGCAGGCAGCTCGGCCTCAAAGGGCCGCTTTTTAATAGGTACATGTATTTATGCAAACATATAAAATGGAAATATAGGCCATTAGGTTGAAGAAATACTGTGCTAGGTGCTTGCAACAAAGCCAGAAAAAATCAGATTTTAAGATACCAGTACTATAAATATACCTGTGAGGAGCCTCAGCCAAAGTCCAAGCCCCAGCACCCATGGTGGAGGGCGCAGGACCTGAGCTGACCCTCTGATTCCCCACTCAGGACACATCCATATTAGCTTATGCAAATCCTGTACTGTGAAACAAGCCCTGCTGAGAAAATTATTTGATTATTTTGAGGATCAACAAGAAGGATTCAAATGTAGTTTGCTCTCTTTTTAAGAAATTCAAAAATACCGTCTCAAAACTTGCACAGAAATGATGTGTACTTTCAGGGTCAAATTAAATACAAATACACTTTGTTTGTCCTTTGTGCTACTGCTCTTCTGGTTTTATTTCAATACAAACCATTCAGAAAATTAGAGTGTGTTTAGGAAATTGACTTGAGGTGAGGGGAAATTTACTAAGGCTGTATATGCATAAAGTAGTGAGTGGGCTAGAGGGGCTTAGGAAAAACAAGAAACAGAAATTCCTTGAAAGGTTTTAACTATAAAACTAGATAATGAAAGAATATTGATTGGGTACCATTAGTCTTTTTCTTCCAAAGGCAGATTTGCCTTTAAACATGAAGTACGTCATGCGCCTAGCTGCCAACACCAGTTTTACAACTCCAGAGAACAGGGCTTAATTTTGCTGCTTGTGCTTAATAATTCAGCATCTTTTCATGAAAATGTTGTAAAAGACCTTTTTCAAAAGCTTATTTCTCCCAGGCTCCGTGGGTGCAGGTGAGCTTGCTGGGCGGGCAAGGCTCCTCCAGCAGTGTCTGGGATGTGAAGTCTGACCCCACGCAGTGCCCTGCTCCCCATCTAGGGTGGGCACCGGCTGCCCCATCGTGCCCCCAGTGACTGGCCCAGCCAGGGCTGCTGTCTCCTCCCCAGGCAGGAGACAGGGTTTAAAAAATGGCACTCGGCCCCACAGTGAAAGCAGCCTTTTGTTGGCACCTCCTTCYCATATATGGGGACCCGTTCGTCTTTTGCTGGGTTTATCAGTTGATTCTGGCGGCTTAAGTACATCCTGAAGGAGATGATAAAGGCTTCAAACCTAAGATTTTCAAGAGGCCAGATTTGGTGTCCCTGCAGCCCCCAGCCCGTGCCCGAGCAGAGGCTGATCTAATTTCACACTCCTGGAGGCGAGGCCGAAGGCTGTGTGTACCCAGTCTTTTCCTTGTGCCTACTCTCCCCTCCCCAGGATAAAACCCTGCAAAGTCCCTCTTCGCTGCTCTGCATCWTTTTTATTTTGGAAACATCCTTTACGGGCCCAGGCCACGGGCGGCCCTTCCGAGCCAGCCCAGGCCCGAGGGGCCGCGCTGTCCGACCCCGCATCCCTGCCCCGCATCCCTGCCCGCGACGGCGGCCCGGCCCCGGCGGGAGGCCCCGCTGTGCCGCCGGCCCCGCCGCCGTCACGTGGCCGCCGAGTTTTCTCATCCCGCAGCGGTATGAGGAAGTCAGAGCCGCCGCCGCCGCCGCCCGCAGCCCGGGCGGGCGCAGCCTCCGCCGCCGCCTCGCCGCGGCGCGACATGTGAGTAYCGCGGGCAGCCGGGCCGCCCGAGCTCTGCCCGCCCGCTGCCCCCGGACGCCGGCGGGCCGGGGCGGACACCTGCGGGGCTGGGAGCGGACGGGGGGCGGCGGTGGCCGGCGCTGGGGCGGGCCGGGCCGGCGTGTGAGCGCGGGGAGGGGCGGCCGAGCTCCCGGGGGCTGCGCGGACGGCGGCTCCGCGCTCCGCGGCAGCCCCGCGGCCCCCGGACGGCCGGACCGACAGCCGGACGGACGGCACATCTCCCCTCTCCCGGCAGGCTGGCTCTCTCCGGCACTCSCCTCCCGGCGTGAAGCCCCGCCGGCGCCGCCGCCCCGATGGAGCAGCCCCCGGCGGCGGAGGAGTGGCAAGGGGCGACCCAGAAGAGGAAGGCCTGGGCCAAGAGCCGCGACTCCTGGCAGGCGTCGGAAGCGGAGGATTTCGCGGCAGCGGCGCTGGCCCGCGGCGAGGAGGAGGAGGAGGAGGAGGAAGAAGAGGAGGAAGAAGAGGAGGAGGAGGATCTTGGGGGCGGCGAGCTGCCGCTGGCCGCAGGAGCAGGTCAGTAACGGGGGCAGCAGCCCGCGGGCCACCGGGACCCCGCGGGGCGGCCTCGCTGTTACTGACTGTCGGCTTCTCTCTCCCGCTCTGCCCCTAAGGCTGCCACAGCGTTCCCAACGAGAAGATCGCGATATGGCTGAAGGACTGCAGGTGGGTGCTCGCGCCGGCGGGYCGCTGCGGCAGCGCWGGCAGGGAGGGAGGCAGGGAGGCGGGCACGGCCGCGCAGCGGAGCGGGCACCGGCGCTGGCACCGGCGCTCTCCGGCCGGGCTGCCCCGGGAGCCCGCGTGGCCACAGGGGAGCTGGCGTTCGGCACCGCTCCTCTGCTTGGCGTCTCATTAATGCTTCCAGCCGCCGGGGGAGGAACTCAGCAGAGGGTCAGGAAGGCAGCGTTACTTTGGAAGCTGCAGTGGTTCTCACCGAGGGGCTCCAGTTTAAAACTTCCACTGTTTCCTTGCCTGGTTTTTGGTGCCGGTTTCAAGAAACGGTGCTTCCGCGGAATGGCCTCTGTGCTTACGGGCCTTCAGGAGTAATGCCACAGTTTAGACTAACTTGATTTATCCGAGTCTCTTAACGTCTTCTRTCCTTAACTTGAAGCATGGTAAATGAATTCTGTGTTTCTATTACTGTTGCAAAATAATCTTTGGTGTTTAGAACGGGTATTGATGGAATTACTTTTTCTTCATCCTCAGTCACATAAAAGCACAAATGCTACATTGGTAGCAGCTGCTTTTGTCTTATCAGCCCTTGGAGGCAGAGTTGATGGGGAAAAGCTAACAATTAACTTTCCAGTAGCTGACAATGACATTTCAAGACCTCTGCTATTTGATATTTCTGGTTTCTTTCTCCTTTTAAGAACAGCTACATTAAGGCAAAAATTTACCACTGAGATTAGTTGTGCCTTTGTGATCTCTTGATCCAGTAAGCAACTGGCTGATCTTACTCTGTAACTGAAATGTGGGTTGTTTTATAGTTACAGGATCCTCTATATAGTTTTCCTTAGATCTTTACAGGCTGTGCCTTGGATAGGGTGTTGGCAGCTACAGGCTTGAAACCATACTAATCCCTGAAATATAATGTTCAGACCTGACAGACCATTCTTCCAAAATGCTAGAATGGGAGAAGATTTTTCTGACTTTACCTCAGTTGGTGTCCTGTTGGTCTACTAAACAGTTTTCTTAAAATCAGTATTATGAATTCAGTGCTTTATTGGAAGTATTTTTTGAGTGGGGAGGGCAAAAAATGTAAGGACTGGAGGKGAAAGAGACCATTGGGGAAGATACGCTTCCTGATGCTGCACTGCCACTATGTCTAAATCTGCAGGATTTCTGTCTGGAACTTTCCCTGGCCCTGTAGTCCTTAACATTKCCATACAGAATTGAAGGAATAGCACAAAGCTGCAAACTGACATCATGAACATCTATCAATTGTTAAAACTGGGACCACACATTTCTGTTGAATGTGTTTGCATCTCCGGCGGTTGATTCCCAAAATAAGGGAATCTTGTTTTACAAATAACAAATGAAGCACATGTTAACTTTCCTTTTGCTARTACAGAAACACAAATTGAGGCAATTCATGTTTGTGAAACCTGTTGCTCTCCTTGCACAGTAGCCTTTTAAACTACARCTGTTTACTGTTGTAGGTATTTTCAGAGGAATCTTGTGTTCTGCTCAGAAGGACTTTTAAACCCAGATTTCCTACACAATGCTATTCAGGCAGGTGTTAGCCTCTGCTCTGTGGCGTGCAGGGTGCCAGTGTCTACGGTTCGTGTCTGGGAGATGCAATCCCAGCTGCCTGTGAAGGGCTGCGCAGTTCCTTGTGTTTTAAACTGCAGAATAGTTTAAATTTTTGTGCCTAATGTACATGCAAGCAGTTGCTAGCRTGTGCAGTAAAGTGACAATTCAATCTGCAGTGTTATAAGTGATTGTATGTGTAGAAACCTAGATGACAATGTACATAGGAAARGAGGACAGCATTAATAGAGGACAACAGAATAGCCCTGCAGATACTACAGTGTTTTGTTTAAAAATAACGATTGTGAAATTTACAATTTGTAAGTTGTTCTCCCTGAARTTTCTTGCTTGTTTAGTAACACTGGTTTTGCTGTCAAGCTTTGGTTGCTAAAAAGYGTGAGCATACACAAACTGAGCTTCTATTTCTGGTTCATGGCACAACCTTACTCTTACAAGCTAGCTCTGTAACAAGTTTCCATGCAGCTATTACTACAAATGAAGTTCAGTTACTGAAAGCAATATTTTTTCTGTTACATGTTTTCTAAAAGTAGTCCTTTGCATTTTCTGAGTTTCTGTAYGTGTTTGTGAAATCAGAAGAAAACTGGCACTTTTAAAATCTCATTTTCTGGTTTGAGTTGGCAGCAGCACAAAAAACCTTAATATCAACCCACTGCATAAATAGATCTGCTTATAAGTTTTATTCCTTTGTTTGTTTCTAAAGGCATCATAGTGTTCTAATATGGATAAAAAGAATTACTAGCTGTCCTTTGATACTTATGTTAGTGGTTTGGGGCTTTTATTATTTGGCATCTGGGTTTCACATCTGCTTTAGAGGAGATAAGGGTTCCTAATATCCCATGTTATTTACCTTGATAGATACCCATTTTGTTGTTTTGGGATTTTTGTAAAGAAATAACTAGCAGCAAACCCCAAAAGCAAAAAAGCGAGCATTTATCATACTGTGATTAGAATTATGGAGGCATAAAAAATGTCAGATGTTACTCAAAGTCTCAGGTTCATTCATGTTTTAGGAAACACATGCCTTTGAAAAAGGCCTCTTTTTCTCTTTCCCCAGTACTTTGAAAAGGCATCTTGAAGTAATAAGAAAGCTGATTAAAGTTAAAGCATGAGTGTTTGTATTATACTGATAGATAAAAAGAAATTTTTGTCAACTCTTATGATGACGTGTTATTATTTTGATTGAATATATTTAAACTCTGCCAGTAATACAGGGGACGTGGGAGGTATCTAGGAGCCATCTCCTGTAGATATGCAGGAAGTGAGTTCTTGAAATGCCTCAGAAAGAAGAGATTTTTTGCTTCAAGTTTAAAATAAACATGGCTTCTGCCCAGATAAGGTTTTAAAAGCTGAGGTTTAAACACTTCCACAGCACAGTGCAAAACCCTTGTCTTGTTCTGAGAGACCACCTGACCACAAATGGTAGCTGGACAAAGTTCTGGATGAGAGGAAGCCTTGAAGCTGTGTGAGGCAGGCAGACCCCATCCTGAGGGCACAGCAAGGTCCTGCAGCCCTGACATTCCCAGGTGCACAGGGCTGCTCTGAGACAGAGCCATGGGCATTGCTGGTGGAAAACAGCTGGTGCAGAAAGGCAGAGCTATCTGTGCTGTTGTCCAAAAGGATTTTTGTGTGGTACTTCTCCATTGTTTAAACTCATGTTTTGTCTAGTTCTTAAGAGCAAGTTTTTCTRTGGCAGGGGTGTATGGCAGCTGTGTGCAGCCATGCAGGTAGGRCAGCAAGGGGTGGTTTGAAGGATGCTTTTCTGGTAGCTGCTAATGTGCTGTAGTGGTGACAGACTTCATTTCGACAGGAAAATGCCAGCTTTGATGGATGCTTTTACTGCTCTCTGCCAGCCACTGCATGCAGCGCTGACCTTGGCTGCCGAAGTCAATGCCAGCGAGTTTCTACATTGAAAACATAGAGGCATGGGAGTAGCCACCAGGGAAGGAGAGGGAGAAGATTGGGAGCGTGCCCATCAGAGCCAGGGAGTAAACATCCAGCATAGTTATTACCTCAGAACATAAGGCTTCTTGCAGCCTGACAGGTTTAGACCATATAACCTAAGTTTTTTCAGACTCTGACTGGACAGACATCCAGAAATGCAGGAGATCTGAGCCTCAGCAGAGTGTGTCCTGTCACCTGGAATGTGCTTATGCACTGGATGCTCTGGCTGTTTGCCTTGGAGTCCCACCAYGGTGGGGCCTTGCTTTGCAGAAGTCGTGCTGAAGTGAGCTTGCTCCATATCAGCATGCTGCGTCTGGAGAGAGTGAGCTCTTTTCAGAGGGGAAAGAAAAATAAAGTTGTGAAGTGTAAGGTCTGTTAGAAAGCGGATGCAAACTTTCCTTCCTTAATTTGGCTATGGCACCAAAATAAATACTGTATCAGAGCACCGTTTACTTTCAGGTATTCAGGCAGCTTTATGTGTTTGTCTAATTGAAAATCCAAATGAAACATACATAATGTAGGTGGATAAATCATCTGCTTTTCCTTTCTTTATGARTATTATATTTCTGAATTTGTTTTGAGCATTGAAAGTTAATGCTGTGCTACTTCGAARTGACAAAGCTTTGGTTAAACATGACTGAGAGACAAGATGTGGAAACATCTAGCTAGTGTCAACAAATACTGTGAACCCAGGGTGGGATTGGACCTGTCACTTGTGAGGATTCTGCTACTCCTTTCAAGCACCATGAGGTTCGGCAGATCCCCTGCCCTTCAGGCAGCAGCTATGGGAGGGATCATCCAAAAAAGAACTAGTGTGAACAGCCTGTAAGGCATCAGAACTGACAAGTGACAGCTAAYGTAGCTGTCAAGATTTTTTATCTTGATTTTATCCTGATCATCAAATACAACTTTTCACCCCTCTCTCCAAGAAGTTTTAAATGTGCAGAAAAATGRCCACAGTTTTTGCTGCATAAATGAGATTGAATTAATCCATTCAAAAATTCATGCTTGTTTTTTTTGAGTGTTTTGCTGAGAGGTCCATGATTTTCCTCAGCAGGGGCTGCTGCTCCTGAAGGTGTTTGAGCTTTGCAGTTAAGCAGTTATTATGTTTTGTTGTTTTTGTCTGCAAGGTGTATTTATTTAGAGGGCTGGGGGTTGTTTAGGAAGTTATTGCCAGTCGTCAGATGTTTGTGCTTTCTGGGGGCGGAGGGAGGGAGGGACAACTGCTGCTATCACACGCTTGTTACATGCTGTAAGGAAGGACATGAAGCAGCAAGTTTTTAAGTAGTGTTAATCTCTTCTGTGGTTTCAGAACGCCTCTGGGAGCCTCCCTGGATGAGCAAAGCAATCCTCTGTTGAAGGGTAAGGAAGGGCTTTACCTACTGAAATCTCTTTTGCTGGAAACTGTTTTCAAGGACATTCATGTGAGACTTGGTGTCTTTAGTAGCAAACGAAAGCCAGGTCAGTGTTGAAGAGTTGTTCTCACAGCAGAGCAATTGTGCCTGAGCAACTGGAGGAGGGGGAAAAGAACCTGAGTAAGTCTAGAGATCTTAGTAAGCTCTAAAAAAACTCCCAGATGTGCAAAACAGGGAGGTGATTTTGTCTCCAAACTGGTGAGCATTAAGCAGTCTCTGCCTCTAATAACTGTGGTTGCCACACCTGAAAATTTTACTATCCGAGCAGGTCTGAATACTAAAGTTCAAAGTACAGTGGGAATGGGCAGGTAGTGACAGTGAAGAGGAATTACTTGTTGTGCCTGGAGTCTTCACTTCAGCTTCTAATCTGGTACAGGAAGGTGAGAGGGGAATGCCCCAGCTGGACTCAGACTCTGGATTCTCCTGGTAAGATGTCCGGAGGATAGATAACGCAGCAGCCAAAGGCACAGATGTGTTGAGTGGTACCTCCAGGTTCCCACTTGAAGTTAATTTGCTCACACATTGACTTGGAAGTGTTTCTGAGTGCAAAACCAAAGCAGTGTTGTAGTTGTTTCCTTTCAAAATCATTCTGCTATGTTCTGAAATGTAACTTCTTGCTTCTTAATGCGTTTTAACTGCATGAGTAACGCAGGGATTGTAAATAAAGTCTAGTTATTTCTTGTATCAAATGAAGTGTCTTGCTAATATCTTTAGATAAGCAGCTGGAAGGAAAACACTGGAGCATTGTAATTGTTGAAGTGCTAACTGTATGTTTTCAGGCATGCTGGTGAGAAATGGAGGAAGTTTTGAAGATGACTTATCCCTGGGAGCTGAAGGTGGGTGTGGCAGATTATGACTCTTTTTCTAGCAAAGAAAATTATACTCAGTCATCTGATTTTTATTTTGAAGGACAGCATTGGCTAGAAAAGCAGGATGAAGCACACAAAAAAAATGCAGGAAGATTCACTTTTTGAAGTTATTTAGACTATTGCTAGAGTTAAACWCTCTGAGTCTCTGACCCAAAGGTCAGAGGGAGCCCTGAATTTGCTTCTGCCCTCTCATTTTAATACCCACGATGACAGGACAGCCTGGAGCACTTACCAAGTCTGTGAGAAAGTGATTTCTCCTACTTGCTCTTCTTGTCCATGGGTTACTCTTGGCAGCCATGCATGCCCCACTTCCACTGAATCCCTTGGGAGTGGCTGTGCGAGCTTCTGAAAGGAGGAGTGAAATTCTGTCAGACACGAGGCAAACCCATTAAGAGCTAAGTGCTTTTAAAAGTGAAAAGCACCAAAGCTGAGTAAGTATTTTGGATCAACCACAATATACACTCTTCTGTTGCTAGCTGCTAGCCTTTTCTTTCCCTTCCCTTTTTTAAGGGGAAGGAGATGTGACTGTTCCCCGTGGACTTTGTGAAAAAGGCTTCTAGCCTTGATGTTGATCATAGGTCAGAGGTGTCCATAAMCCAGCTAGCAAAAGCACTGTAGATTTTGTTCTAACAGAGGCATTTGTAGAATAGCAAAAAAAATGTCTCACAAACCATGTAGTGGGTTTATCTGTAGGACAGAGGATATAAGACATTACCTGCTTTCAGCGTTTAGAAACAAAAAGGCACAACTCCCAGTTTAGCTTTTAATGTTTTTGAATTACAGCTTTTGCTAAGTGCCAGAGCTGGTGTAGTAGAAAGCCCTTGTCTTCCACGTTAGTCTTGCCAGTAGTGTCAGAGTAGTGGGACAAGGCCTGGAGGAAGGAAATATCTTTAATTTTTCAAGACTTAAGGCTTCTAAGGGAAAGAAGTTTATCTGGTAATGATCTTGATCTGATAATGAGGGAAAAGCAGTAAATGAGTCTCCTATTGCAATAGATTAAATAGGATTAAATTTTCCTATTGACAGTCTTTTCCACTTGTTAGATTGCCTGCAGCACAAAGATTTCATAGAAAAAGTTTCTGTGTAGTGATAATCCAAGGGTCTGAGCCTATGGCCAAGAACACAAGAATCRGTGGATTTTAGTACATCATGTCACTTTTTTCCTTTCAGTTTTTCTGCTTATAATTTCTAARGACTGCTGGTTTTTAGCTTGTGATGATGATTTAGCTTGTTCAGATGAAAAGATGCCAGTACTAGAACTGCTGGTTGATTTTTCTGGGTAATGATGCGGATGTTTCTGCTGGGCTTTGCTTCCCATCCAAGAACAAGGGGACAACAGAGCAGCTTGGAGCAGGGCTGCGTGCCCTGCCAGACAGACAGCCCCTTTGAGGCTGGGATGAATGGCCTGCCCTTGTGCAGCCACGACTGCCTGAGTCCAGATGCAAGGCAGAGCCCTGTGTGAATGGTACAGAGGGCATTGGGCAGGACCTGTAACCCCAGCCTGCTGCTGWGCTGGTAAAACCCATGGTTCAGCTGTTAAGCTTAGTCACTGGATAATCCTTACAGATAGGCTTACCTTCCTATTATAGGCAAGAATATTGAAAAGAAGAATTGTGGGATCTGTGTTTTGCATACATTCCTTTGTGATGTCTCCAAAACAAAGAGAGAGGCTGAGAGGTTTCCATGTTTTACTCACGGTTGCTGACTTTACCCTGCTGGCACAGCCGGTCGAGGTGCAGGGTTTTCCTGACAGTGTGTGACATCACTCTTTTCATGGCTGATTCTGAGGGCTGCTGTAACAGACCTGTGCTCTTTGCCTGTCTCCTGGGGCAAGTTGTTAATGCTGAGTTGCCTCTTTGGGGAACCCATTATTTAAGTCCGAAGTTCAGTTCTGAAAGACTAATGCTGCCTGGAACATTCCCATGTGATCCAGCTGTGGAAAGTGCTGACTTCCCTGTCAGCCTGGTGACCAGGTGTTTGGTACCTGGCAGACAGCCTCCCTCCTGAGGTTATCAACTCTGAGTCCTATCAGCTATCCCTCGTGCCCTATCAATGTCTGCTGGCCCCATCAGCACCGGGGGCTTCACTGAGCTCTGGTCCATGAATTGCACAGCTCAGGCGGCCAGGGCCCTGCCCCACTTTGCTGATGGAAAGATGAACAAATAGTCTCAGCACCTGGCTGTGGGGCCAGCTGCCTTTCTTATATTCTTTCCTTTCTCACCTGGAGCAATCTTTGCATGCATGCTTGTCCTCCTCCCCTTCCCACCCAGGAACAGCCCTGCAGCTGGTAATCATGTCTTCAGTTGCAAAGCAATAAATGGTTTATATAACAATTACCAGCTTATGGCAATTGAAATTTCAAGTAATGAGATGAATGACAGGATGTAAACGTGTGTCCGTATGAGATTTAATTTTAAACAGAGCTTTGATAAACCAGATCATTTTATATCAGCCATGTACTAGAAACCCTTGACAATCATTTATATGGAAGAAGTAAAATCTGGTTTATGCAGGGCAGTGCTCACTGTCTGCTTCTTCACACTGCTTGTGAGAAGTGTAGTTCTGAAGAGGTCTGGATATAACTTCTCCTTCTTTCTCTACAGCTAATCAACTACGCAGTGATGCCCAAACAGAAACATGGTAAACATATTTTTTTTGTGTGTGTTTGTTTATTTCAGAGGAGTATTTATACTGAAGGGCAGGAGGGAGAATGGGTGGTGAAAGTCATGGGGGCTACCACAGAGCTAAAGCTCTTGTGCTTGTGTCTGTTTACATTAGAGTGAAGGAAGTGATCCAGATAACACAGAAAGAGCCGTTAGGAGGTGCAGAAAAAAAAATTAAGATTTTATATTCTTTCAGCAGACCTGACATAGATTTTGGAGTAGCAAGAGGAAAACAGAGAAATGACAAATCTTAGCAATGTAGCATGATTAACCTTCTTTGCCTCACTGATTGCTCACTGTTTCAGAAATTTCAAGGGAAAATTAGTTTTGCCTGTCACAGGAGATGTGTTTTGAGAGCAGGGAAAAAAGACTTTGAGAGAGGAGAGATGGTTAGAGCTTCTAAATAAAATGTGCTGAAACTAAAACCCCGCTGAGACTTCAGTCAGCCCCTGTGGAAAGCMTCCTCTCTATTCCTCCTGAGTTGGGCACCATAAATAAATATACACTCTTAGGTGAATCCTCTGCCACYTTTGGTTTCTTGGTGGCTGTTCGAGGGGAACAAACAGTTTGTTCCTCAGAGAAATTAACTGAGAAAGTATGTTTGAACCCAGGATACCACCTAATACTCAGGCAGCTTCTCCAGATGCAGGGAAAAAACAGTTTGGAATTGGGAAAGAGACTGGCCATCAGTGTGGGCTGGAGCTTGTCTTGCTTCATTTCCCTGGGAGCCTCTTCAGTTTCCCCAGCAAGCTCTGGGCAGGTGGCACCTGGTGGGATCAGGGTACCCAGGGCATGGAGAGGGTGGCCCTGCATGGAGAGGTGGTACTGCTGGAGGAGGCAGCAGCCCATGGGAGTCAGGAAAGGGCAGGGCAAGGACAACTCCCCCGAGGCTGGGCTTCCTTACTGGAGGAGGGTGGGAACAGGGAGGGTGGGGCAGCAAGGGCAGATCTGGGGTTGTTTTCTCAGCTCGCATTTGCCTTCAAAGTCGTACTGTCTGTGTACATTTTTACTGAGGTGGCCCAGGGTTTGCTTTTGTTTCTGTATTTCAATAAATGACATGGATAATATAAACCAGAGAGCACTGAAGGGAAAAAGAGAAGTTGGGAAGTGCTGGCGGGTTAGCTCTCCAGTGAGACAGAGAATCAAGTCCCTGAACAGAGGAGSTTTATCTCAGGGGTCCTCTCTGTTTGTGTTGGCAGCAATGGTGTACTGGCAAAGGACAGGAGGCTGCAGTTCCATCAGAAGGGGAGAAGTATGAACTCCACCGGCTCTGGAAAAAGCAGCGCGACTGTTTCAAGGTAAAACTCTGCTTAAAAGGTCTGTTCCTCAGTTACGTGGACTTGGCTTGTTTATGTGCCTTTCTGCATTTAGTAGCTGAGAAAGGAATTTTCGTTTGGTTGCTTAGAAAACTTCTGTTTGTCTTTTGTTGTGGTTTTCAGTAAATGCTAACAAATGGACCTGAACATTAAAAATGCCTAAACTTTTAATGGCATTTTAAAATTTGGGCTCTGCAGAATAGGACTGATTTTAGAMATTACGGGATTGGATCTGTGATGTGTCTGGGCCAATGGCTCTCATAATGGGAACGAAAACTTTAGATGCAGAGATCTCCACAATTATTTCCAAAACTAGTCTGAGCTGTAGGAGTCAAAAGTTCAATAAACCAAAGTGGTTACTGGGCTGAGTTAGCAGTTTGATAGAARGGACTGGATCTTAAAAGGAGACATGTAGATGGTTAACATCTTTCATTTGTTTAGTGTTTCTGAATTACTGGAGCTTTATGAGGAAGATCCTGAAGAAGTGCTCTATAACCTTGGGTTTGGGAGAGATGAACCAGATATTGCTTCAAAAATTCCAGCGAGATTTTTTAATTCGTCGTCGTTTGCCAGAGGGATAGATATCAAAGTGTTTTTGAATGCCCAAATACAGCGTATGGAAGTRGAAAATCCAAGTTTTGCTTTAACAAGTAAGTATGTTTTTGAAGCACAGTTTATTTATGRGTTTATTAACTCTGTAAACAATCGCAAAAGAGGTGTGTATCTAATATTCTGGCAAAACTCTGTTACAGCCTAAAGGCCAACATTCCATTCAGAATTCATAATAAAGCTCTTGCTTGGTCTTAAATAGGCAAGAGGTGACCACCAGGGTGGTACTCCTTGGAGTGAGTAGAAGGATTTTGGTGAGGGAGGGAAATAAAAGGCATCCTCTAAGGTATGCTGCCTTCTGGTTTGTATCATTCTCACGTTTTCTTCTGATGCAGCTTTAGAGCACTGAAGCAAATAGCAATATCCCTCTGTTTCTGGTGTTCTTCAGTTGCTGGGTGGGATTTTTTTTCTGGATGGCAGTGACCTATTTTTGTCATTGTTGAAATCTGGGGCAGTATTTCTATGGACTTGGACAAGGGMTTTGTTGGGTCAGTAATGAGCACTGCTGAAATGAGGGCATAGCTATCCTTTTGTCGTTGTAGCTGGAGAGAGCAATGTGAGTAACACTTCCTTTCTAGCATTTTGTAAATAGACTTGTGTCACACACACATGCCACTGATTTAATTTGGGAGAACTTTGCATGCTGTTCTTATGCATTTTGTAGAGATTCTTTTTTCCATAGTAGGGTATGACTTTCATCTTACAGKTCTAGGAAGTGTTCATTCAGCCTTAGAGGCACCTGATAAAAGTAGGAGGAGGTTTGTGAGGTTGGGCAGAGATTATKATCAAAATTCCCTCTTCAGATATGCCTTGTGTTTCGTTCCTGTGCAGGTCGTTTTCGTCAGATTGAAGTGCTTACTACTGTGGCCAATGCTTTTTCTTCTTTGTATTCTCAAGTTTCTGGGACTCCTTTGCAGAAAATTGGTAGTATGAATTCAGTGTCTTCCAGCAAAGAGGCATCCAGCCCYCCCCCTTTGAATCGCAGCAACACAGCCAGTCGGTTAATGAAGACCTTGTCAAAACTCAATCTGTGTGGCACACAGCAAGCTGATGGCAGCAGCTCCTCAAGTCCTTCGCCTGTTGAAAAAGGGAAAAGTCCAGCTGAAGTAGGGAGTGAGGAAAATGATGTCAAAAATGAATCTAAATTTCTAAAATATCCTAAAAAGAAAGACTGTCCCTCTTTTTTGGCTCCTGTAAAGGAGGAGATAGCCGGCACTCAGACAAAGGCTGCAAGCRCAGAGAGACCCACGCACCTCCCTGCTGTGGCTGGTGGAGCACAGGAGGGCTCTGTGCYTCCAGCAGACGGGCAGGGTGGCAGGCTGGCAAGTGCCCAGGATAGACCATGCGAAGAACCTGGGCTTTTGGACTCGCCAGGCCTCAGCAGCAGCTCCAGCACCTCTGACAGCAGTGTCCTGACACAGAGACTGTGCACGGCATCGCCAGCAAGAGACCCCTGCGCTCCCCTCGCAAACCCGTCCGTCGTGAACCTAATGCTGCAGCAGAAGGACTCCTTTGAGATGGAGGAGGTGAGTGAAGATACATGACTTTCTTTGTGCTTTCAGTTTACATAACTCCCTGTCTGCCAGCACAGGAATGTTCCCTCCTGTGCAGTTGACAGTGTTTTCTCCAGGAATACTTGAAATTCTCTGAGTGTTGCACTTTCTCAGCAGTTGCAGGCTGCTCTAATTGATCCTCTTAATAAGGTAACTTGATGCTGCTGCTGTTCCTAAGTCACTGGGAAAGTTCTCATTCTTTTTTTTTAAATCAAATTCAGGTAATTGCTATCACTGGCATAACTCCTGGGAAGGTTTCCCTGTGTAAGTGAATCTAGGTTAGGCTTTGTATGCAGCAAAACTTTGTGTGTTTAGTTTTTACTTTACTTAAATTGTTAACTAGAAATCATTACTTTTGTTGCCTAGAAGTAAATTCAGTTTAATAATTGATGTTTATTAAAGATAAATTCGCGAATAAAGCAAGAGTTTTGTTGCAGTGAAACAGAGGAGGGGCTTTCATGTAGCGTGAGGTGCTCATCTTGCGCAACTTTCGGTTTTGATTACAATCTACTCTAAGTTGATTTATTTGTTCTCTGGAAATTAGCACATTGAAGGTTGCTGTGACGTGACTTTTGGCAAGGCTTAATTACAAAGTCTGTGCTAGGTGTCTTTTAACATCTTCATATATGCAGATACCCATTTTCATATTGAAAATTGTCCCAAGGGAATTTAAATTCCCAGGTTCCTGTAAGTGATCTGTTAATTAGGCTAGTAAACATACAACCTACTGATTCAAGAATGCAATTTTTGTATAGACTTGCTGCTCAAATTGTAAGAACTGTGTCAATATTCTTAAATGAGTAGATACTTTTGTGAACACATTTCAATGTGACTGTTAAAAGTTCATCAGTTTTTTGTCTATGTGAAATAGATATATAAAATGAAGGATATTGTGATTTCATTGGTGAAATGAAGAAAGCAAGTGAATAGAAAAGCCACAGAATTTTACAGTGAATGATGAAGTGATAATTTAGAAGATACTGTGTCTGGTATCATATTGTCATGACAAGCTCTTCTAGATCAACTAATGTTGTAGCTGAAGGCACTCATTAAGCAAAAAAAAAAGGTAATCAAGCCTCTTKTGCTTCCTAGCACTTGTTTATTCCAGTGTGTCCTACCCACATGTTGTGTGGCCATCTACTGAACCAGAACAAAGGACTAGTCCAGTTGAGAGGGGGAAAAAGAAACTCAGTGTATTTCGATTTATTTCTTTTTCCTGGCTTAGTTTTCAGCCAGATAATTTTCTTGATACAGCTTGTTGTGTAGCTACAAAAATGTTTGGATTGGCACAATTGGATGGGACTGAGCAGTAATGCATTTTGCCGTATATTTCAGAGGAGAAATCCATTTTTAGTACCCTTGGGCAAAACTGAAACAATGTATTTTATATACATGTATATACATGTGTTTATATTAAAAAGAGGTGTGGAATTTTCCTTTAGAGYAAGCTGGCTGGAAAGACTTGCTGAATTCTGCTCAAGTGTGATGTGTTTGCAGAGTTTTGGTTGCACACTTTGTGCAGTGATGCCAGGCATAAACACAGCTGTTTTGGCAAGACAGCATATGATGTGGGATGGGATTTTGGTGGATTTTTTGTTTATGCAGTATAGTATATACTTATCAACTGCCTACAGATCCCTGGAAGGGAGGGATTCAGTTTTGCTGAAGACATTTTAGAACAATTCCTGGCAGTAGGATTTTATTTTTGTGCGTCTCTTAGCAGGGTGTAATGAACAATAAACTGTATTAGAAACAGTGACAGTAACTCCTCCCCCTGTTTTCCTAGCTTGGCATGGAGTGCATTCTTATGCATAAGAAAGATGACAGATATATCAAGGAAGTTCTTTCCAAGGCTTACAAATGCCTTGGAGGTTTGCGTGCCCTTCGGAAGTCTGTGGCTGTGAAGATAGCTAGTGTGGGAGTGAGTCAGGACAGGATTTCCCCCAAACACCCACTCCCGAGGTGGCCAATGACAGTCCTGAAGGTCACTTAGCAGCAGGAATATTGGCTGGAGGGATGGGGAAGGAGCTTCTGTGTGCTTGAGGAGCTGCACCGTGCTGCAGACACGGTTGGAATGCTGTCGCCCAGCCAAGGACAGGAGGTGGATGGTATTTAAATGAGAAGAGCCTTAGCTTTTGGATGGCTGCAAATTTAGCCATCAGAAACTGGGAGGTTTGAAAGAATGAAGACACTTTTGTGGAAGGCCAGTTTTAGTAAAGTGGCTGTAAGATTACTTGTCCTTTGTTAAAATAAAAAAACCAAACTAAATTTTTCCTGATCTTAAATGGTGAGCCCCTTCTATGCTCCCCTGCACTTGAATGAAATAAGGATTTACCCCTTTGGTACAGCCTTTATCTCCTAAAAGAACAGAAGCCACTAGGTTTATTGTGTAAAAGTAAGGTTTATTGTGTAAAAGTAATTAAGTATAAATATGGCTGCTATACACATAAGATCAATGCAAATATAACTTCTTCTTTAGCCAAATACTAATTTTGGCTTATCAACATCAGTATCTTGATTTTTACATTTTTAAGTACATAAAAAATTGAGATAAATTCATTGCATGATAATTTTGAAACTGGGCTGGCAGCCCATGAGAGGGAAGAGTCGGGGAAAGTTGGACAGGGGGGTTGTGCATGTAGACTTGTGTGTGATCCATTAGGATTTTTTCTGGATCACATGCAAAAAGAGAGAACATTTTCTAGGTTTGGAACCAAACAAAGGCCTCCCTGTTGAGGTTTTAGGCATATTCTTTTCATTGTTTGAATGTTTGCCTGCAAACTGCTTTCTTAATAAGACTGTGTTTCACAAAGTTACTGAGTGAAAGGATTTATTTTTATGTAGTTTTACATTTCCCAGTTGAAACATGCATGGATCTGAATACATTATCTTCCTTTTCTGTGCTGGAAGACATAGCAATTATTTCCATGAGTAGTGGCCTGGTGAAGCCCGGAGTAGGTTCTGGCTGGGTCTGGGTCCTTCTGCTGGAGGACTGGTGGCTTCTAGGAAATAGTTGGTAGGGCAGCAGATGACAATCCATGAGAGCTGACCTCCCCATACATTTTTTTTTAGATGTATTGTACTTGTTCTTTAAATTCAAATGAAGGGCCAAGAGTTCTGACTGGAAAAAGACAGTAGTGTAAAGGTGGTTGGAGGTGTTTTCACACAGTAATTTTAGTGTTTTGTGAAAGAGGAACTGAGAGCTCTGTGTTGTCACAGGATGTGATTTCCAGGTCTTCTGCGTGCAGAGGGTAGCCAGAGGGGAGGTCTGTGCTCTGTGTGGGAGGTGCTGCCCAAGGATCACTGTTCTCTTCCAGGAGCATTMCTCGGTGCCTGGTGAAAGGTGGTTCTAGGAGATCACAATTTGCTCCTTCCACCAGTATAGGCTGTTCAATTGGAGGAAAAAACCACCAAAACCTCCTCCTGTATGTGCAGTGTGTGTAGCTTAGGCATTCCTAAGCACAGGAAAATATTCCAGTTGGCCTGACAAAATATTCATCTCCTCTTCCTGATAGATCCAGAGTACAGAGGGGGATCTACCTCACGTTTCAGCTACACATCAGCTAGCAGTGACCAAGTCAAGGAAAGGTGAGTAGACTGCAGCCTCTGTGAGGGCATCAGACTGCTGAGTGTCCTTCCATCTCTGAAAGGCTGATTCAGATATTTTAAGCTTCTAAAGTTTGTTTTCTCTCTAGAAATAAAGAAGATCTGGGTTTCTTTTTTAGCTAAATCACAGAACTTTACTACAAAGTGGCAACCAAATTACAGGGAAGACAGCAGCCCTATAACCTCACTGGCTGTTTTCACTTTTGTGTAATTGATGGTAGTTCAGATGGCCTTAAATGTTAATTCAGATTGTGTGGGATTTTTTTTTTCCTTAGTRGATCCTGTAATTTAAGATACCCATTTAAACTGAAATTACATTGTTTTAAACCTAAATTGCATGATACATGCAGCTTTTTCCTATGCACTACTGCTCTATCTGCAGGCTGCCTGCACAGAAAACTAGTGTCTCTACACCCACGTGGAAACTGTAGTCCCTGACATGGAGAATGCGGTGCACTGGCTGTTGTGGTTCACTTAGTTTGTGCTTTCATCTCAAATTCTTGTTTATGTGTTTTATGACTTGGGAGAGGGAYAAAGCTGATTTTTAAGTTTATTTTGTGATTGTTACTTTGCCCAGTGTGGGCAAGTGAAGTTCATTCTCTAGCTGATACATTTAATTAAAGAGGAACTAGAGCTTGTTGCACTTAGGGAGGTGCTTAGATGCGTGCAATTTCTTGGTGAAACATGAATAGCATCTCTAGATATGTAAGAGAGGCAGAAAAAAAACATGTCTAAAGAAACACACATCATCTTATTTGCATTTGCAMAAATGAATTGACAGTTGTGTGACCTGTCAGCTGAATTGCATGAACATGGTTRAGAGTGCCCTGGACTAAGTGCTGGAGAGTAATGCCTGGTTATTGGTGATAGCTTGTGCTACTTGTTCATCAGTGTTCTGAGCACAACCACAGCCTGGTGCTCAATAAACTTCCTCTGGTACAAACATAGGCCACTAAGGATTGCCAGAAACTGAATCTCTGACTGTTCCCAGTACTTCCTCCTTACATGCTTCCTCCTTCCTCCACCTGCTTTACATGACTACATGAAAAGAAGTGCAGTCTTTATAGGGCAGGTCTCCTGTTAGCTGGCCTCTCTAGCTTCAGGGAGAGCTTTTCAGAGAAAACCAAGTTAAGGAACCAGGAGCTGCAGTTAGGGAGGAGAAAAAAATTTTTTTTTCATCTTTTCTGCTCCCAGTAGTTATTGTACCCCCTTCTTCTACCACACAGGAAGGAAAAGTGAGATGGTCCTGTGTGTACTCCTAGTGCTGAAAGCTACCAACAGTTCTAGCGATGGGACTTCAGTCTGACAGAGGCAGGCTGGGTCATGTTTCTCAGGCACTATGTCCCTCCTATTTCTGAATACACTTCACACAGATTAGTGGTGATACTTTATTAACAGGCTGGCAATGCCTTGAGTTTTCTATGACTTATCTGACAAGGGTATCAATGCCTGCACATTTGCTAAAAGTTAGTCTGAGACCAGCGTTTTATTTCACCTGGGAGATGCGAAAAATTTAGGACTTTGTTCTGTGTGGATTTCAGTCAAGTTGCCAAGAGGGAGAACATTGATGGAGAACTTACCCAAAATGTAAAAAAACTGTAGCCAACTTTTTTTTTGCAAGTTGTCCAAGGTGAAACAGCATAGAGGCCTTTCAGCCTGCTTTCTCAGCGGGTGGATGTTCACCAAGTTAAAAGGCATCCAAAGTTAGGGGTCATTTATTAAAAATGCTGGCCATTGKGTCTGAATGTGAAATTCCACTCTTGCTAGCAATCTCATGAGGTGRGGTCAGCATGAAATTCAACCACAGGTCCTCTGTTGCAGTTTGATTTCAGTTGACAATCCTTATACAAGCCCACCTTTTTCAGTGGCTTTGTCTCTTTGGTGTGTAAGCACACACAAACTAAAGATTTGTTCCAGATTAACACTTCCCCGAAGGAATACTTCTGTACTTCTTTTTTTACGTGGTGGTATTTCTTTCTCAATTAGTAGGGTTAGTGTTCTTTGGTACAGATTATTAGAAATCTTGCAGTGTCATTTTACATCTGCACAGAGGGCTATGGATGCTTTCTCTGAAATTTACAACAGTTTGTAAGGCGTATTAAGAGGACCATTGAAAAGAAGTAAAATATTCAAATTTTAAAAAAAGATATTCTCTTTCCTACTGAAATACTCTGGCTGACTGTTGACTATTATGGTTGAACGACACAGTCTGCTGTTGTTTAGACTTCTAATTAAAGCATGTTTCTTATCTCAGTTGTTTTAGGAGCACAAGAATGAAAAACTTCAGCTAGTTTGCAAACACACAGCACTGCTAAATGTCCACTATAAAAAAAGCGTATTGCAAAGTTATCTGGTAGAAAGGTTTGTTAGTGCAAACCCAAAATTCTTACTGATATATCACACAGCAGCACCTTCCATTCTAAAAAATGCCCCAAAAGCAAGACAAATACAGGTACAATGCCTAGAAGAAAAAGTATTCTCAAGACCCTGCAAATCATGAATGTCTGGTTGTTGGCATCAACATGGCTCTGTGAAATTTTGAGTAGCCACAGACCTGTTTCTTTTAAGGCATTAAGGTTATTGGTTTTGCAAATTTAWTCCTTGAAAGGGAAAAAAGCACATCATCAGCACTTCCTGTCCTTAATATATTATTGTATTTATAGATCTCTGTGGGTGCAGCTCCACAGGAGATTGGAGATGGGGGAGTGAGAAGAAAACATCTGGAACAGATTTAGTATTTGTGGGAGTCTGTGCTTATCTGTCCAGATGCAAGGAAACCCCCAGGGACTCAGAGTTTTTGCAGCAGGGCTCCCTTTTGGGCTGGTTTTGTTAGTGCTGGGGTGCATGGTGTGATCAGTATGCAAAGAAGGGACAACTGATATTTAATCCCATAGTGAAATACCTCATCATTAAGTTGGGAATGTTAATTTAAATATTATCTTATAAAAAACAAAGTGCATTAGAACTTTTCCAATAGTGCAGGTACAAGAAAAAAATGTTAAAACTTTAYGGACAGTTTCCATATATTTCTTCTCCTCTTCTGTGTGAGCAGTTGAGTGACACAGAAGAGGTGAGACTGACACTGGTAGTTCATTATTATGTTACAATAGATGAACTAATCATTTCCCAGACAGGGATGCTCTGCTGAATCTGCTCTCACAGACTTGATTCGTAAACCACAGACTTGATTCTTCATCATGTGTTCTTTGTTTAGAACATTTTTAGTTTATTTAGTTTATTTAGGAATACTCAATTTTATTTTACATATATTTAATGCTCAAATATACTTGGATTTTTTTTTTATATAGTTTAAAACAACAATCCAAGAAGCATTTTAATTTGTACTCTGTTAAACTGGAATGGGAGTTTGATTGTTCCTGGTGGTTTTGTTTGTTGTAGCTGGTTCCTTCTTCCACACTTTCATTATTGTCCTGCCACTGGCCTCCTCCCAGTAGTTCAGAAGATTTCCTGTGTGTAGTGTTGACAGTATCTTTGAGTGGCACAGTCAGTGTTGTGCAGTGGTACCTTTTTGTAGAAGGTATTTTTGCCTTCCTGGGGTTGTGCAGGGCAAGGGATGATCTCAGCCTGGCCCCTATAAACCAGCCTTTGGTGCTGAATTTTCTGCACTCAAGGTGAAGAGAGGGGACCCATATCTCATCGCAAACTCCTTGTACTAAGATTCTCCTTTGCCAGGAGGTCCTTTAGTCAAGAGCCAAGTGTAACTCTGTAGCTTTTTTTGAAGTGTTTTCCTATTTTCCCCTTGTTTGCTTGGATCTGAGAGATATCCAGGTGCTGTAAAGCAGGCTACATAGCTGGATCAGTCTTGTCAGGAGGGTAGATACCATTATGTATCTGTTTATCCCAGTGTACTRGTTGGTATTTCCAGTCTTTRCAGGACCAAACCTTATCATTTTACTACTGATTCAGTAGAGATTCCAGCTCTTYATAATTTTTTRCTGCATTTACATCATAGYGGTGTTGTGAGAACCCTAAGAACTTGCAAAGGACCAGGGTAAGGTGTGGTAGGAGATGACTACTCAGAAGACGTCTTTTCTGATTTACTTTAAAATGTTAAAAAATCCTAGCAGCTCTGTAGCACAGAAAGCAAGGAATAACTGTAGAAATGGGCTAGGTCTCCTTAGGTTGAACCAAGGCAGTTTGAATCTGTTCATACTGTGCCATGGATAAATGAGGCCAGTGTGAATGACTGCTCTAGGCTGATCCCTTGCCTGCTGGTATCTGTCCTGTGAGGCTGTCAAAGCATGTCCATAAATAAGCAATGCTATAGAAAATTACCTGAAAAACTGKTTTTAACTTTAGTACTGTGTCTCTGAGAAGCCCAAGAATTGGTTTCAGAAAACATATAGATGTAATTTTCCATTCTATAGCTGAAAAGGAAATACTGACTGAGAAGGAAGCAGAAGGGCAAGTCAGTGTTCTGTTGAACAGTAATGGAGTTCATGCACATGCAGTGGTGAATTGCTTTATCTGAACTAATTGGGATCTCTTCCCTAAGAGAGGCTAAGGCTTTCACCAGTAGTGTTTTTGGGGTTTTTTTTCTCCTCTATTAAAATTCACCAGGTAAGAAAAGAGACAGGGGAGGCTGAATGTCTGGCAACAAAATTAGATAAGTGTTTACCRTGAAGAAGGTAACAGCTTCTCCCCAGCTTCAGCTGTAGTGGCAAGCTGTTCATGGCATGCTCTTTCAGCTGTATTCAGTGAATTAGTCAGTTAATAAGATCCAGTTCTCAGGGAAGTAATTTCCATTGTCCTTACTGGGAGTTGGGTGGGGATGTCTGTCTTGAGGTAGAAAAGTTGTTTGTCATCGCAGGATATTGTGGCTACCATGATAACAGAGCAGCAGCACAATTTGAAAGGCACTCCCTAAAAGCTGTGTGACATCACTGATACAGAAGCTTAGTGGGCAGTTTGCCTCTACTGGTGTTCACAGGCTATTGCAGGCTCTTACTTATTTCTGTGTTAGTAAAATGCTTATCAAAATTAATATTAAAAAAAATCAGTAGTGAATATCCAGCAGTTTTCATAATGTATGCCAATGCATTGAGCTGTGAATTGGGATTAATTATATGACTACATTTAACTGGGGCAAAATTCTGCATTGAGCCTTTGAGGAGACAGCAGCAAGCTCTTGCCTAARGCTCCAGAGGAGAAGGTGGCAGGGGCCTGGGGCTACAGGCCATTGTAGTTACTTCCCATCTCCAAGATTTTGTACTTCTGCTGAGATCCAAAGGTGAAATAAGGTTGTTGCCCACCTCAGGCTGGGTAAAATGTTTCTGGTGACGTAAGGTAAACATTGCACTTGGTGAGTGCTTCCTGTGTCCAGTCAGGAAAAATATACATGCAATASTGTGCTGCAGAGCTTGCTGAGATCTCCCTGCAAAGCTGCTTAGTGAGTGCAGTGCTTGCACCAGAGGAAATCACTCCTGGGAAGCACTTAGGGTTTTAGAGCCTCTTTAGGCTATTTTAATGCTTACCTAATGAGAGTAGAAAGGAACAAGCAGGAGGATCTTATCTCTGGTGTATAAAATGAGCACTGGGAATGTGCTTTGGCAGATTGCCCATTGATGTGTAAGGGATGTTCTGCATTTGTCTGCTAACCCAGTGGAGGATCCTCTCCAGCAGTTGGCAGTCCTCCACATGGCCCTCTCCTCCCGTGTGAGGCTGTCCTTTCGGATGTGTGGGGTGGTGTAGGCTGGTGGGAGACCAGTGATCTTCAGTATCTCCATGATCAGGAGAGGTGTCAAATCTGTACTTTTCGACACAAAAGCAACTCTTCCACTGTCTGTGTGTGAATTAATTAGCGATACAGTTTTGTGAAAGGAGAACTCCAACAGTGGCTGTATCTGCAGAGGTTTTTTTCCACAGCACAGGAAGGAAAAATGTAAAAAATGGTTGCTTGAAGTTTCAAGTAGGGCTTTGGGTGAGAGAGATTTTGCTTGAAACAAACAAGTTGTTTCTCTGTTTTGTTCAAAGTGGAACCTGAAAAGCAATTGTATTACCCATTTCATGTTTTTTTGCTGTAAAAGGAAAGCTTGTATTCAGTGGGATTGGTCTTGAAAGGCTGTGATTTATAAAGTAATTTCAGTTGGGTTTTGGTTGTTTCAAACAGATCAGCTCTTAAGGACAGCAAGTCAGCACTCTGACAGCAGTGGCTTTGCTGAGGACTCTACAGACTGTTCTCCATTCAATCAGCTTCAGGTAAGGTTCTCATCTTGTGGTTGAAATACTCCTGATTAATGTGAAACAGCAGGGGATGGTGGGAGGGATGTTGATGTTTGACTGCTRCTGTGACTGTCAGTCTAGATCTATAAAATCATAGTTTTCAGAGCTGGACCTGCCAAATCCCTGTGTTCAAATTTGAAAGCCTTTCTGGTAGGTTAATCTGGGTATTCTTGGGGCTGGAATAAGGCCTAAAGTCAGTACGTCCTGTTTGCTGTTACTGGTGTATCTTTTCTCACTGTTGATTCCTCTCAGTAGTGGGTAGAGATTAAGGTCTTGAAAGATTATAGCTATTCTGCTGATTATTTCATTTTTTATCATTTTTGCCTTCCCACTACCCATGTTCTTCTCTTCCCCGTCCCCTGCATTTTTTTCTTTTTTTTTTTCTTTTTTTTTCAATTACCAACTGACAGAAAATGAAAACAATTTCACACTAGCTTTACTGTGGAGATAGACTAATTTTAGTTGATCTTGACCTTCCATGCTCTTTCTTGTTCCAGTTTCTTTGATCTTAGTCCCAGGAATTGCTGTGATGCTGACCAGAGACCTCATGTTTTAGGGAAAGCTTTTGTTCCAGCCTGGTGTTTAGGTGTGTGCTCAATACACATGCTTGCACAGCATTGTATCTGATATTTTGGAGAGCTGTTCTCCTGATTCTCCTAAAACATTCACACAGTAATAGCCATTATTTGAATGGCCAGTCAGTCAGCCAGACAAAAGCCTTGAATTGGGTCCTGTTCTCAAGGCCAGCTATTCCTGAGACCTAGACCGCAGCCCAAAGGAGTAGATGGGATTCTGGGTATCTCCAGCAATTTCATCTCTATAGCTTGTATCTGCTGACTGGTTTCTTATGCTACCATGTGTTTCTCCCTTGTGGCACAGCAAGCATTTTAAAAGCTGTTTGGCAGTTACTAGGAAGAGTTTTTTACCCTCTTCATCCATCAGTGTTGCTTTTTCATTTTGGTACTGGAATTCTGGGTTTTCCGATTTAGTAGTTCTTCTACTGAGTACCAATATAAAGACCAAGATAGTGTTGGTCTTTGTCTCCCTTAAACATCAGCTTAGTGCTTTCCAAGAGCAAGAAAGGCAGTAATAATGAATAAAGGGAAAAATGATCCTGAGTCCCTGCAAAGAGCATAATCAYCTGACATACTGGTTCAGCTCTCTACAGAGCTGTGAGTGCACTGAAGTTCACAGGCATGCTAGAAGGTGACTCAGAGGAGAGTTGGTCACTCCTGATCTTTATGTTGGTTGCAACCTGATTRAGAGCCCACTAAAAGTATGTTGCAGCTAAGTACCCTTTCACTGGAATATTGCTGGAGTTTATCTGTGTTGGCTGTAAAGGGAAAAGGTTTCTRTTTTCTGTTCTGCTGTTTTGAAAAGGTATGTTGAGGCTGCATGAGGTTTGTGCCATGGAGTTGCTAGGCTCTCCTCTGCCRCCTTCACTCCTTAATTCTGACCAAGTGCTGAGCTGAATTCAGAAAATATGGGTGAATGATRCAGCTAGGGGAAATGAGAACTTGGCAGCTGGAGAAAAGAACCTGTGAAAAGATGAAGGGGATACAGAGGAGTATATATTGTTCCTTAAAAGTATGGTAATTTAGTGCCATCTGCTGTTAAATTACTGACTCTAGCATCCATAGCCTTCCTCTGAAACTCAGGAGAGAACTCAAAATTTGACCCATATTGCCTTTCATCTCTGACTTCCATAATTAAGATTCTGAGGGAAATTTTGATATTGAGATAGGGTATTCTGCAGAGGGGTTTTGTGTTACCAAAGAAGCCAGAATTCTCCATYCAAATTCTTATGCTTTACTCATAATTGAACAATGTGGTGGAGGATTAGGACACAGATAGACATGCATGTAGTCCRCATGATTTCACCTAAACATTATAATCTTTTGCTCATTTAGTACCTTTAACTTGAAAACCGTCTGAATGTGCACATTCTTTCACAGTAATTTGTGGCTGAGTGCAGTGTTAGGTATGTACTTGAGAAGATGACATTCATGGCTGAAATCTTCTAGATGGTTGGAGAAGGAACTATTGCCTGACAAACATAATCTCTTTAGAAGGAACTAATAATTAATATCCTAATGGCAGCAAGAACTGCAGAAAGTAGAGATAGGAAAATTTCTAGTTCATGCATCAACTATGGTAAATTTCCAAGGGTGTACTTTATACCACATACTCTTAGGGAAATGTCTTGTGCACTTGTAAATACAGCAGTCATTCAGGCCAGCTTCAAGAATATGCTTTACAATGAATAGAGCTCTTCTTTTTTCCTTTCTCTTAAATGCTTTTCCTGCCACTTGTTACCTATTAAATTAGGAACTCCCTCATTTATGTGCTCTCATTTAAACTGTTATTTAGAATGAAATGGGGAAGAAGTGTCAGGAGAAAGGAGAGATGGGCTAATAGTACCGGATGTGGTCTCCAACTGAGATTAACATCCTGATGTGATATTCTGAGTCTTCAATGATTTTTTATTTAAACAGGCTTAGTTTATGGGCAGACTGGCTTTCCCATTCTTGGTGTTGTCCTGTAACATAGTTTCACTACAGTCTGCGGGTCTCCTCACTTCTCTGTATTCATTTCCTAATGCTACCCTTCATTTCACTGTTGTGAACCTTTATAAATGGGAAATGCTTTGTATCATGACCCAGCTATCTGTTTGTCATTACTACCTAAAATACTAGCATTGTATTCTTCTTGCTCCTACTCTTTTGCCACTTCTGTTCTTACAATATTGAATTTATTGTCAAATCAAAGGAATGTGTGAAGAATTTTCTCTTTAGAAGAATAAAAACCTCCTTTTTGTGCCATACGTCATTGTACTCCTAATGTGTCTGATACTATGGTTTCTTTGTTCTCCTTCACTGTTTTTCTTGCAYACTAAGTGCATTATTCTTTCTGCTCCCCACCCAGTGCCCTGTGAAGGTATTCTTGGACTCTTGGCCTGACTCCTGAGAAGGCAGTAGTTGGGTGTCCAGTACATTCAGTCCTTTGCTGTCTCATATCTTTCCTAGGTTCAGGAGTCTTTGCAGGGCATGGGAAGCAGTGCTGACAGCTGTGACAGTGAAACAACTGTGACATCGCACAGTGAGGAACAGAAGACACCAATAGCCAGGGAATTGCCCTGTTTTGATAAGTTTGAGGAGGAGGAGGAAGAAGATGATGAGGAGGAGGATTATGACGATGATGAAGAGGATATTATCTCTCAGGTAGAGAGACGAAAGGTAGGGGCCTCTTCTGATAGCAGAAGGAGTGAAGACAGAAAACTTAGTGACTGTAAAACTGAACAAAATCAAGGACAAGAAAGCAAGTCATCTCATATATCAGAGACAGTCCAAGGAGAGGTTGRCTCTAAAGAGGAAGACATTTCCAGTGAGCAAAAGGAATCAGACCTGCTGGAGGAAGGCAGTGTGTTTGAGTTTCCTCAGTATCACACCCACCATATCCTCAAGTCGATGCAGTCTTTGGAGGGTGATGGCTCCTCCACATCATCTGTGGACAGAGTTCAGGTTGCCTTGCAAAGAGCTGAGATGAGGATCATCAACTCACCTGACTCCAAGGCTAGGTGCAGTCTGCTTAAGTCGAAAGATCTTCTGAGGAAGCAGAGACTCTGGTTTGCTGAATCAGGCTATCCTCTAAGGCGGTCTCAGTCTCTCCCAACTGCATTGCTGAATCCAGTGAAAGTGGTGTCCTCTGTGAATGTTCAGTTAACTCCAGGAAAAGAGACTCTCTGCAGTCCTCCTTCTTTCACCTACAAGTACACACAAGTGGAGGAGGACAAGGAAGCAGCATCTGAGAAAGAAAGAAGTGAGGAGGAGGCAGCCTCCAGCCATCCTGTGTGCAAATCCACACTGTTCATTGCACCTTCGTCCTCCAAGAAAGAGGTGCCCCAGGCTGGGCCCAGCAGGCTGTCTGAGGAGCTCAGCCCCACCAGGGTACAGAGCTGCCCCCTGCACATGCCAGAAGCCATGTCCCGGTCCACGTGCTCCCTCCATTCCCTCCCCGCGGAGTGGCASGACAGGCCGCTGTGCGAGCACATGAGGACGCTCAGCACCCACAGTGTCCCAAGCATCTCTGGCTCTTCCCTCAGTGCCATGCTTTCCCCTTTCAGCTGCCCCTTCTTTCCAAGACATGGAGTTCCTCATCGTCCTCCTGCCATGAACCCACCCTCCACTGTGGAGATGCAGCTCCGCAGGGTCCTCCATGATATCAGAAACTCTCTGCAGAACCTCTYGCAGGTAAGAGGAAGCCTGGTTTTGCCCCTGGACAAAGGGGCTCCTTATTTTATCCTTAACAAACCAAGGTGATAACCTGAATATTCCTTTGTGTAGTTCAACAGATCTGGGAAAAAAAGATACTTTGTTCAAGTCTGATTAGCTACTATTTTAGGAACTTCTGTTTAAACAGGCAAGTTTGAAGTGTTCAAAGGTCGTGGGAGTTTTAGGTTAGATATTAGGAAAAAGTTTTCCACCCAGAGGGTGGTTGGGCACTGGAACAGGCTCCCCACAGAAGTCACAGCACGAAGCCTGATGGAGTTCAAGAAGCATTTGGGCAATGCTCTCAGGCACATGGAATCACTCTTGGGGCTGTCCTGTGCAGGGCCAGGAGTTGGACTTTGATGACCCTTATGGGTCCCTTCCAATCAATGTATTCTGTGATTCTATGACCATATTTTCAATGCTCCACTTTTTTTTGCATTTAATGTTCTCTTGTTCCAGTTGATCCAGACTGATATTTTTTTCCAGTATTTTTTATTTTTTAGCTTTTATGGATATTCTTGGATGAGAGGGAGGAACAGTGTACTCTTTATTAGCTATTATTTTATTTTAAGATAAGAATMATTAGATTTAGATTTTAAAATGCATATTTATAGAATCACGAAACAGTCTGGTCAATCCTTTGATTTCTCTTTTCTTTGACATACTTCTCCAGCTGTTAAAAGTGCATTTTTTTCCTTATAGTCACAAAGCTTCAATAATGATGTCAGTGATTGATCTCTGTGTGTTTCTGTGCTGTTTCATGCCAATCTTTTCCACTTGCAACTCTGGTGCTAGCCAACATGTTCTTAATACCATCAGTCTATTATTAAGAATTGATTTTGTCAGAGCRCGTGAAATTTTATCCATCTCATCGTTCAGAGAAGAAAAGCTTGAGAATTCAAGCACCTAAATTTTACCAATTTGTGCCATACCTTCTGCTCCTCCTCTCCTGATTGTCAGCTGTTCCTCCTCTGCCATCCTGGTTCTGCTGTTTTCTTAGGTAGTGATCCAACTTAGGAACCTGCAAGCTCCTGCAGGAGGCTGTGTGGGCAAGGCAGTTAGAGACTCTGCTCATTTATATATGAATATGTAAATACTATGCAGTTGTAGACCTAAAATTTCTGTGCATTTAACCCAAGAGCAAACATGCAACTGCCTGCACCATATTTCAGGTGGGAGGCTGTGGTGGCCTTTTTTGGGCCCCTCTTATTTTATTGACTTTGCCACTTCTCAGAAGTTAGAGGTGAGTCCAGTCTTCCTTTGGTTCTATCAGCTGGCCTTGTTGCTCAGAGTAAGATTTGGTGGCAGGAGATTGTGGTCACCTGTGTTTTAAGTCAACCATTGATCAAGGTGGTGTTCATGGTGTGCCTGGGAGAAAGTGTTTGCAGAGCTTAACCTTCTCTAGAGAATTCTCTCATGTGTACCAATTGCAGCCTTGATCTGTGTAAGGTTACGGCGGGCTCAGTACTTCTAGCGCACGTACAATGCTAACTGAACCTGCTGAAAAAGAAATCTCTGTATTACATCCACTACTCAAGCTGGTTCAGTCAGAAAAAAAAAGGGGGCATCAGAGGGGATAAGAACATTTAGCCCACATGTTCTTCTTCAAGCATATTTTGTCTAAATTAGTTTCATTTTGGAGGCATGGTCCTTCTCACGGCAGAGATTGATTTCCTACAGTAGAGATTGAGTTTGGCACATACCATACTCAATGGCTAAAGAAAAAGTTGAGATGTTTAAACATTTGATTTGGATTTTAAGAGGAAATAAGGAGGACTAGATAAGTTGCTTATAGAACAGGGAACAGAGAAAGCTGGCAGAGGAAAGATAAACCCATCCCCTTGATGTGATCATGTTGGAGCAAAACTTCTCTGTGTGAATGAACATGCTTCAGATTTTCCATGACATATCAGTAGTCCTTTGAATTCTTTCAAAATTATGTTGGACAAGCTGTCTTTCATGTTTGAGAAGGTAAACATTTTTGCTGTTTCCACTGTTCTTTGCTGTGCTGTGTCTCTACATGTAACAAACCTCTGGATTTTATCTGTTTGCTCCCTATGTTGTTGCAACATGAAAATAGAAATTCTTCAATCTTGTTTTCATGAGAGATCATTAGCAAGCTGGGGTCTTTGGATGAAGGCAACATAGTGAGATTAAAAACCAAAATGAACAAAAATTCCCCAAACTAAGAACTGAAGAAAATCCCATGACAAATTTGACTACAGTCATGGTTTCAAAATGGGACGCAGTTTAATTTGCTCAGTTATGGTTTTGGAATTGTTTTTATCATTAGCTGAGACAATTGAGGCTACTAAGTTTTCAAGCATAAATTGTTGCACACGTGTCAGTTAAGAAGTGGTGCTGAGATTTTGTAAGGTTGCCTATTTGCAACACAGTATTTCCATGTATTGCAGAAATCTCAGTGCCAGAAAGGTTTGTGTTTTAGGGGCTGCTTTTGGAGTGTCTGTGCATTCCAGAGGATGCCTTTCCCATTTCAAATTGTTTGTTTCTTCCCCCTAGTACCCAGTGATGAGGGGTCAGGATCTTTCAGTTGCCACTGGTTACACTACTCAGAGATCATCCATTCTACCTCTCTACGAAGTAAGTGACCCTATTTATGGAGTGATACTCAGTCAAAATAAAATACAAGGAAACATCCTAAATGTGTCACAGATTGTGTTTACTTTGGGCAGTTCCTTGTCTTTGTTCTCCAGAGACAGCTTCCTGCAAATAATGTTAGAAAGGAATTAATCTAAATACACTTTCATGTGTTTGCTTGTATGATACAGCTGAAAATGCTGCTTTCTTGAGTCATTGTGATGGCACAACATGCAGCTTCCATCATGTGCTGAAGTTGCTGAGGTGCTGTTAACTTAAAGGGCTCATCTGGGCAAATGCAGCTACAGGATCCAAACTTACTTTAATTCATTTTCCCATGTAATTCATGATTATATTTTTATTTCCCCAGAATACTTTCCAGGAGCTACAAGTGGTGAGGAGAAATCTAAATTTATTCAGAACCCAAATGATGGATTTGGAATTGACTATGTTGCGTCAACAAACCACAGTTTATCAGCACATGACAGAGGAGGAAAGGTAAAGTTACCTTTTTTAAAAAACAAAACAAGAGAAAATACCCTGGCATGTCAGAAAATGTGTTGCTGCTCTTGAGATCAGCAAGAAATCTATTCATTTCAATTTGAACAGGGTTGGAAATGAGGTTTTTTGCCAAAATCTTATTTACTCTTTTCTTTATACATCTTCATTCTACATTTTTTAATTCTTTGTCTCTTCCAATCCCTATTTCTCACTAATTATTTTTTTCTGCATTCTTTCTCCAAAGTGATTCTACAACTGCAGATTTTAAGGGTTATTATCATAGGATACTTGAACATAGGATATTGCAGGAGAAAGAAATCTTAAAGGTTTGATTTTAGATCACTCCCATCTTGGTAGATGTAAAAAAAGAATGAAAACTGTAGCATTCAGATGCTTTTCCACCTTTCAGTGGCTACTCAGCGAGCTACAGATGGTGTTCATATTCTGGCTCTGAGTGGTTGTGCTCGCCAGGAGTTGTAGTAGCAGCAGATCTGGAACAATTTTTGAAACTGATTATATATTTAGTTTAGTTGAATCAGCTCTTGGCCTATCACTTTAAAAGTAAACATACTTGAAATCAGTTGGCTGCCTTAGACTGTGGCTTCCTGGCCAAAATGTAGCTCTGAGTGCTGGGGAAGCTATAACCACACAGGAGAAGTAACACGTGATTACTGCATTACTCTGTGGTGCTTGTTCTTATCAGCTTTAAATTTAATTTGATTGGATATATGTAGAAATACTGATTTCCTCTGCATTTAAAGCTAAATTTTTTGGAGAATGTTCTGTGGTACATTGTGTGGTTTTGTTTTTTCTGTGGACTGATACATCTTTTCTATAAACAGAAAAAGACATCTGTGCCACATAGGCATTCAGCTGACATTTCTGTGTCCTGCTTTGAATTCCCTTGTGTGAAGTCCTTTACTTGTGGCACTGTCCTGCTCAGTCACCTCTTTGCAGCTGGGTGCAGTGACTGCTATTGTTCTTTCTGTGATGGCCTTGCTGTAGATTCGAAGCTGACCAGCTGCAGAGCCTGAGGAAGTCTGTCCGCATGGAGCTGCAGGAGCTGGAGATGCAGCTGGAAGAACGTCTGCTTGCCTTGGAAGACCAGCTCAGAAGTCTGCACATGTCTTCACCTTACAGACCTCAAGCACACATAGTAAGTATTAGTTTTGCAACAGCATCATGTTTTTTCTCAATGTAATGTTCATCACAGAATCATAGAATAGTTTGGGTTGGAAGGGACATTTAAAGATCATCTAGTCCAACCTTCCTGCAATGAGCAGGGACAAATAATAACTCATAACTGTTATAAGTCTTAGAGTGGGATGGAGTCTAACGATGCCATGTTTATCAGGGGTCATGTTTTCTCATTTTCAGTCACTGTTTCACCTTGGGGAAAAGGTGTGTGACTTTCTTGGTGTTCACACATATCAATACATACCTTGGGAGGTTTTAGGGCTGAGAAAGATAGACCTCTTCTGTCAGTGCTTTCTTTTTCCTCTTCATGACCCTGAATTTTCACAGTTTTGCTAGCTAGGGCTTATGTCTAAAATCCTTGGAGCATGGTGATGGGCTTTCTGGAGTTCTACACTGATTTTCTTGAGAGATGAGGGAAGAGAGATGAGACATTCACAGTGTTTCTCTCCCGAAAAACAGAGTGTGCTTTCTCTCTAGCTCCACCAATCCATAGGAACAAAAACAAAAGCAAAAAACCAAAACAAAAACAACAACAACAAAAAAAAACCCCACGCAAAAAAAACCAACACCACACAGAAAAAAAAACAAAACAAAAAAAGGAGAAAATCCCATTGTCGTGAGTTTTTTCCTCCGTTGCCTTTTGTAGCTCCTTCAGATGAACACATGGCTCCCTGACAAACAGTGGGAGAAGCTCTGCTCCCACAAACTCTCCCCAGAAGTGCAAGAAGGGGGATAAAAGGCATTTGTCTGTGTTTATTGGTGGCATGGCAATTTACTTTCTGTTATTTTTCACTCAGCAAAAGACTGTTCCTCTCTTTTTGTGCTGCTGTTCTGTCATCAGCCAAACAAAAGAAGCACAGACAAAAAGTGTCATATGTTCTTCCGGGGTTTCAATTCTCAGCCAGTCATCTTCTGTAGAAGCAGCACAGACACAGGCCACATTCTCCTCTTCAGTATTTAGTCATGGGGAAAAAAATTGAAACCCGAGAACAGGGAAATATGGTATTACTGTGATCTCTGGCCAAACTTGCATTCTTTGAACTGTATAAATAACTTTTTATTTGTAAATCCTTTTATAGAAGAGGGCCAGCTTTACAAATGACTGAAATTAACTTTCACCAACCAGCTCCGCTTCCTGTTTCCAACTTTCTGGTTTTACAGAAAATTGTCTGAGATGCAGCATGTTTATATACTAGCTTCTGAGTGCTCTAAGAAATTCCTAAGTGCATTAACTTAACTTAATTTTTCAGGGTATGTATGGAAGCAGAAGTGCTGATAACCTGTCCTGCCCTTCTCCATTGAACGTCATTGAACCAGTAAGTGTTTACTCTGTGTTTTACTGATGAAAAGAACCAGAAAGACTTTACTTTAAAATAGGTTGCAGGAGATTAATTTGACACATAATTTTAGAAATACTTTACTCCCTTAAATAGCTTTGTTGATGCAATTTTCCTTAAGCAGATTTAGCTGTAGGTCTAAGTGTCTGTAGAGTCTTGTTAACTTTTAAGAGGAATATGTAGAAGTAAGATATTTTTTCATTTAGTTGATACAAATGGTGGTACTACCTCATTAATTTTCTAGGGAAAATTATTTTTTTATATTTCTGCRCATTTTCTGCTACTGAAAATAAGTTGTTCAAAAACTGCAGAAAGGAAAGAACAAACAAATGAAAATCAAGCCCTTACGTGTGTGCCTGTCAACGGCTCTGGCAAGATGTATACGTGTTGCAAAAGTCGGTGGCTTGGGGAAGAGCCACAATTTTTATTTATGTTGGCTTTAAAAAAGGCACATTCCTTTTCATGATTCTCTTTGTTGCAGTAATAAAGGCAAAGGATATATTTATTTTATAGCTGTATTTGTTACATGGAGAGAATGAGTAAGTGATTAAATAAATAGCAAGAAAACATAGTTATGTCTGTATGTGACTTTTTTGTTTGCTTATTTGGGACTGTTTCTTTTCCGAATCCTTAGGTCTCTGAGCTTATTCGAGAGCAGTCATTTCTGAAGTCTGAACTGGGTTTAGGACTGGGAGAGCTTGGGCTGGAAACTCTCCCAGCAGAGGGTGCAGAGTCGGTATTCTCCCATGGAAACTCAGATTCCTCTTCAGTGTGCTCTGGTCACACAGGTAGAAGAGCCAAGAGTCAAAGCAAGAAGCTGTACCGAGCCTCTGTTGCCTTAACACCAACTCCCCCTCTGAGAGCAGGCACTGGACAGCCAGTGGAAAGCTCTGAGGAGCTTGCAGACTCCAAGCCAGAGGTGGAGCACAAACTTGAAAAAATCCCTCTCATGCCTTCAGTTGATGAAATCCACAAAGCAGTGGAGCAGGAGGAGCTACAACAAGTCATACGGGAGGTGAGGAAGGAGGGGCTGAGATCTGGGATGTTTGAACTGAGTTTTCTGTAACCTAAAGGCAAGGCTGGCTGTAACTCCTGTCCACCGAGGTTTTCTCTTCCCTCTCCAGCCAAGGCTCCATTCTGTTCCTGTGCTGTGTCTGAAAGCTCAGAACATGTCACTAGGTGTTGGAGCCACAGGTCTGTTTATGTGCAAAACAGTGGACTTTTTTTTCAGTGGCAGTGGTTAGCATGTAAATTAATAGCTAAGTATGGCTGGGAAAGAACTGCTGTCTCTACTGCTTGGTTAAGCAGCAGTATTTTCGATTCCCAAGTGAAAATTTCTGTCATGTTTGCTTGTTAAAATGCCAAACTGGAGTTCATTGAGTGGTGAAATAATGTTTCTGAAACAACGCTGTAGTAAATGCTGAGCATACTTTCTAGTCCCTCTACACCAACCACTAAGGACTATAGGAATGTAAGTGAAACAAGCTGAAGGCAGGTGGGAAGTTATTTCAGAGTTTGAGTGATTTTGGACCAGTTATGTTGGACGACTTTTATTGGCAGTCAATGAAAGTGAGGAGTGCTTGGTTATTTTTCCTGTGGGCCAAGTTAAGAAACACAACTAAAACTATGTGTTTTGTTAGTGGCATGACAGAAAAGCTCTCTGGCAAGTAATATAAATGGAGAAAGGAAGCCAAAGAAACTACTTGTTCTGAAAAGTGCCCGTGAAAAAGTAGAGCAAACTTTGCTCTGAATACAGAAATGAGAATCAAGAACTTGTAGATTTTATCCCCTCTTCTTCACAAGAGAAGGACCACTTAACTTAAGCCAAGGATTTGCTGAAGTCCTGAGGTCCACTTAGCCTTTAGCTTGTCCCTTGAAGCTTTTGTATGGCTCTGCCATAGACCACTGAAGACTAGGTGAGATGTCATGCTTAGAAATGTACAACAGGCCAGGCTGTAATGCCGTGGTGCCTTCCAGGTCTGCATGTGTTAAAGCTGTGGATAATTGGAAGCAGTTTTACCTTAGCTTTGTCTGTGAAATGGATGAGATGCATGCCATTCATCAGAAGAGTGGTACATGAGATATTAAGCACACCTTGCACTGTGCTTCTGATTCTGCAGTGAAGCCAGGATGGCCTTTGTATCCAGGCTGTCTGTAAAAATCCACATGTCAGGGCAGTGGTGTCATGGTGGAAGGCTGCTAAAGGAGAAACTGAGAGAGGGAGGAGAACTGTAATTCCAAAGTACTGCAAAAGCAGCTTAGACAAAAATCAGTGAGCTGAAGTCAAAGGACAGAATTATTTCAGTCAATATTTTTTCTGAGGTTAGCCTCTGTGAAAGTTCCTCTTTAGCTTCATTAGTTGACAGCAAATAAAGATGTGTACTCCTGGCACAGAGATTGTTATTTGGGTTGTGTGGCACTGAGGACATTGTAATGCTGAAAGAATCCACACTGAACTGAGAGGCTACTATTCAAAGATGAGTAGTCAGCAAACAACCGAGCTTGCCTCCCTTTGTGAATATTTGAGCACACAGAAAGATTGTCCCTCAGTTTAACTTCATTGCCAGTGGGTTATGGATCAGCTCAAGATTCTCAGCATGAGGAGCTTTGCAGGTCAGAGTGGAGATGCATTGGCTCACAGCACTTAGTGGATTTTGCAGAGCCAGAACATGTTATTAAATACATATCAGGAAAATATTTATTATTTCCTAAGAGTTAAAACAGATCATAAACTGAAATTATGCCTTGCTTAAATAGCCCTGTTGTTAGCAAAGGAATTCCAGTTTCATTGTCAAAAGAAAGAAATCTGGTAGGATGCATTCTTGATATATGCACTCAGAAATATTAAACCCTTGTTCATTCCTCCCATTCTCTGTAGCTGACCTTATGTTTAGGGGAGGGAGAAGCCAGGCAGTGGGTGTGATATGCCTGGGTGGGCTGAATGCATGTGAACTTTGACCTGTAACTATTTGTTCCGTGAAAAAAAACCATGGTGTTAACTTTTGGCATTAATGGACTAACTCCCTCAGAAAAACATTCAGCAACACGAAGTGTTAAAATAGCAAACAGTAGCTCTCTGGATGAAATACAGCCTGGCCTCCACAGGATTATCACATGAAGTACTTACTGCTTGACTTGTGTAAGTCACAGGGTCACTAGGAGGGCCACCAGGCCCTCTCACTCTGCTCTTCTCCAGTTTAAAAGATGTGCTAGTTGAAGGATCTTTCTGCTTGTAAGAGTGGAAATTCTGATTTTGCTAACAGTTCTTCATTATWAATTACACATAATGAAGTTACACTTAAAGGAAATATATGATTTTCCTGTCATCATCTGCTTTAAGAGGCTGTAATGAGTCTTAATGGGACAGAGATGGTCTGGCAGAGAATCACCCCTTTTCCATTTTCCATTCAAATCCGTGTTAGCTCAACATCCCTTAAAATGTCTGTAGGTTGTTGACATGTGCAGGTGTTGGGATTCCTCATTTTATTATCTTGAGCTTAAAATCTCACCAGCTGCTGCCATGAAGAAGTGGCATGGGAAGAAAACAGAGTAGGAAGCAATTCTTTTAATTATGGAAAATTTGCTTCAAGATCAGAAGTATAAGCACTGTGAAAAGCCTTGTTCCCATTTTTTATTGGTCAGTGAAGAACACCTATCTCCAGATTTGCCATAAGTGATGCACTTCGCTCTCAATCAGTTCTTTAGCAGAAACATAATACTGCAGTAATGGTAATTCTTTTCTAGGAAGAGAGATCATAGGTTTACTGTTGTAAAAATGGGAGTGATACTGTGTTTTCAATGCAATATTGAATATTGGTGTTGTATCAACATAGTAAATGTAGCATAAATGAGTGGTTCTCTCATTTTTCACATGATCAATTTTTCATTCACTTGCTAGAAGTAATTGATGGAGCATTCATTGACTGCTTTTCTGTCTTCTGTACAGAGGAGGCCTTGGCAGGGGGCTGTGCCCTCTGCAGAGCAAATAGAAGGTGCACCTTGCCCTAACTAATTTATAATGAAAAAGGCAAATATTGGCCATTGGTCACAACACACGCGCGGTACTGAGTCACTGCAGGAGTCAGTGCTGGCTCACCGCACTGGAGTGACCTTGCTGAGTCTGCAGGGGAGGAGGCAGAGCCTGTGAAAAGAGGCAGTGGAGGGTGGCCTTGCTGTCGTCCAGACAGGAAGGTGAGAAGCAGAGGGCTCAAATAATCAAGGTCAAGCCAGAAGCTGTTGGAAGAGCTGAGAATAGAACAGGAGCTGCTTTGCTTCCAGTCTCTACTTTTTTACAAGACTGTCTGTCATACTAGATCATTTACTTGCTAATTTGGGAAGCTTTTATGAGCTTTTTTTGGAAAGTGAGGTTTATTTTTGTCTGTTGAGAGAAGGATACAAAATGACTGTTCTGTAGCATACTCACAGATCCACCCCATGAGATACTGAAGAAGAAAGGTGGAGAGAGCACTGGGGGCTCTCTTAYGCCTGCTGCACAGYTGGGGTGCTGTGTGCAGGTCTCCCTGTGCCTACATTTCTAAATCCCAAAGCCCTTGCTATGCTGACAGTGGTTTTAAAGCTTTGTACATCAGTGTGTTCATCAGCATAGACATCCTCTGGGCTTTCAGCTGTTGGTGAAACAGGCTCTAGTGCACAGTGGCTTTTCTTTTGTCTGTTAATCAGCAAACAACCCAACTGGAACCTGTTTCCCAATAATATCATAGTCTCTGAATTTCTGCTTGATGCAAAGTAGTAATGAAATGAGGAACTTTGCCACACTAATGGTTTAGGGATTGAATTGCCTGCCAAAGAGAACAAGGGATAAATAACCTGCTGCTAATGCTGCTGCCACCCTTCTGACGTTGTTGCTTAATCCTTTTGACGCACCAGGAAAAGGGAAGACTAACATAAAAAAGAAAAATGTATTGCTTAACTGGGATGCTGAGTACTTCTCTGTGACCTTAGGCCAGACTCTGGCTCTTACCCCTCTGCACCTTCTCACAGTTGTGGTCCTCCTCTGTCCTTGGAACTGTATCTGATTTGTCCCTCCTAAAGACCATCCAAAAAAATAGGTTGGTGCCAAAGATTTCTTATACTTGCCAGAAGCCCGCACTGTTTTTCTTTGTCATTCCCTGCTCTTTTCCAGCATAATATGCTCTTGTAGAACTGTGTTTTGCCTCCTTTTCTCCTTTGTTTTCTTTACTGTAGCAATCGGTGCTCTGCTCTTTTTTGTTGTAGCCTCAGCCCCTCTCACGTGCCTGCTGCTGGAAACTCCTAGGTGTGCTTTGTATAAAGCTTAATGAGTAAATGCTTTGTCACAATCCTGTGAAAAATAGCCTTCACTGCCATAGATTAAACCCCTGTGGCCCATTGATGATGTCAGCAACTGCTGAAATTCTTTGTCTTTTCTGCTGAAAGTATGCAATTAGGATTTGTCACTTTTCAACTATTTGAAAACAATAGCTTATGTTCATGGACTTGGACCTGTTCTACTGTGTAATACATTTGTGAAGGAGATCAATCCTGCCTTCCTTTTCAAGAGAGTAACAGCTTGTCAAAAAGTAGTGCATTTGGGATGCTTTTAATGTATATATCCTAAAATGTTTTTCTTCAGAACTTTGCATAGTTGAAATGTATTCTTTTCCTAGCGTAAAACCAGATATCCTAAGTGTAAAACATAAATATATTTGCCATCTGGAAATATAGAACTAGTTTGTTTTTTGTTTATACAATTTGCAAGAACTTCAAAATTACTTTTTTCATTCTTCTAATGTTTTTTCCAGTCACAATTTTGCAAGTTGAATTTTAGTGGTGCATGTTGGTGGTGTCAAACATATATGCAATATCATTTAGTTTTATCCATTCTTTATATAAATTACTGACCTTTAAACTTTGGCTAATCCCTTTCAGATCAAGGAATCTATTGTTGGTGAAATAAGAAGAGAAATAGTAAGTGGATTGCTAGCAGCTGTATCGCCCCAAAGCAGATCTGCAACTGCAAAACAAGATACACAGCCATGAAACTGGTACTACAGGTAATCTTTGGGGATCTGCAAGAACCAGATTTTATTTTTATTTTAATTGTGATAAATATCACTGTTAACTTATACCTTGCTTTGTTTGAATTTTCTCYTTGAAACATAAGTGATCAAATTTGAAGTTCATTAAATACAAAGAATACTGATAATCATGGGTGGATTTGGAAAGTCAGCTGGTTTGTAGTTTGGCCCACTCTGCTGTCAGCTTTCATAGAGTGGTCCTTGATTTTTAGTTTCATGTGCTCTATGATGACTTTTTATGTGAGTGCACCATGCAAGAGGATTTCTGCAGTTTGCCTGCCTGCCTTAGATGTGAATAGTTTCAAAATACATACTTAAACATAACAGACTTCTAAAAATCTAATTTAGGTCTTCATTTTCCTTTTTTTCTTTAAGGTTGGATGTAATTGGAAGTGCTGTGGGATTCTGCTCTGGGCAGCACCCAGTGGTGAAAGTGCCAAGTTGGTTTTGCTTCAGGAAGTGTTAAAGCTGCTGAGATGGGCTACTGTGTTTGGCGCTTGGTTCTCCGATGTGGACCYTTCCTTGAGTTCATCTGTAAGGACTTAGACACTTTAACATTACTTTCCTTAAAGCATCAGCAAAATTGTGTCACTCTGAAAGGGTTTGTATTTATTTGTATGTCCCTGTTGTAAATTTTTATGTAGCTAATCTCTTTGTCTAATGATGTATCATGAAACTTGAAGATTTCCAGACATAACCAATTTATAAATAACAYGTACACATTCAGCCTAGCTTTTTTGAAAAAAAACAGAAAAAACCCCACAAGAACCCCTCCCAAAACACTGACCTCTATGAGGTATTTATTGTGCAATAACTGATCCACTTTAAGAGCTTGAAATAACCAATAATGGTTTCCACTGCTGTTACTTAGTGCCACTTCAGAAGAAGGAAACAACCCTGTTACACAAATTGCTGTTAATTCTTGAGGCGGTTACTATTAGCAGAGTGGTAGAATGACATGAGGTTACTCTTAAAACTACTTAAAGTTCTGACACTGAAAGCCTTATCTTTTTGTAGATGACAACTTTTAACTAATTTTATTTGCTTCCTTGCTGTTTGCTCATCCCTTTATAGGAAAGTGCCTTATTTAAGCACTGGGGTGTTGTTTTTTTTTTGGTGTTGACTACTTGCAGTCATACCAAGAGAAGTTCTGCCTTCATATTAACCAAAATGCAATAAAAATGCTATCTTCTGAAAGCAATTAGGATTTGCAACTTGGAATGCATGAATGACCTTGCTTGTATTATGGGGAAAATGGAAAAAATCTCTTTTCCTTCTCCATCCCTCACTGAGTGTATTTTCAGTCAGCCTGGTGAATATCCGATTGTTCCAATGGAGAAAATTGGAAGTCATTGGAGTTTTTATGTGGTCAAAAAGAAATTTAGTGGATATATAATATCCCTTTTGGCTGTGCTTGAACTCTCTTTACTCCTTTGCCTTTTTCATCTACTAAAACTCTTCACAGTATGTCAAGGTCTCTAATCAAAAATAGTTTCAAATATTACAATATTATATGGAAAAGTTTATAAAATTTTAAATTGTGTTAGGAAGACACGCAAGGGCTGATTTCTTWAAAAAACTGTATATTAAACCAATAAAATATTTATTTTGCCTATAATTTGTGTCAGTGTTTTGTATTGTGCATGGTTTACTCTTAAGCAAAATGAGATAGATTTGATCAAACAGTACACAGAATGGGGAACAGCAGGAAAGCTTGGGACTTGGCTTTCCAAAAAGCTTTCAGATGTTCAGGGACCCTGAAATGTGAGAGCAGTTTTGGCACTTGAAACCACKATCTTAAGTTGTTGGCCTCTGTTGCTGGTCCATGAAGTTGATGAGGTGACCTCTCATCAGAGTTTTTCCCTGTAAGTAGAGGCAGGGCTTTCTTGAAAACCTTATTCTGCCCATTGAAAAGCTGAAATACAAACTCTGGCAGCACTGATACAKGGCAATCCGTACAAGGTGGTAGTTGCAGTAGATTTCTGCCTTGCTTTGCAGCTTGCATGAGCACGCAGCTCCATTCMCCACAGGAGATCAGCCAGCCAGACCCATGTGTCTGCAACCTTCCTTTGCAAAGGCAGAAACTCAAAGCCTACTCAACCTACTCCCCTTGTCCCCCAGCAAGATCAATTAACACTCCTGACCACTTATGTAGGTCCTGTGCCTTTGAACTGCTCAAAGACACTTCCCAAGAAAGGTGACAGCTGCACCTTTCAGGCAGTGCTGGAGGAAAGCACTTTGGGACCTGGTGGCAGTTGAGCAGGAGCATCTTCCATGGAGACAGCAGCCTGATTTCCTGCTAGTCCAGCAAGAGAAGCCACTTGCTGGTAACATCCCAGAGTATCTGAGGTACTTCATCTCGTAGCTTGTAAGAACATTTGATCTCAGGAGTGCAAATCCGAATGTTTAATATATCCTGAGAAATGAAAAGTGCTGCCAAATTTTCATCCAACTGATGAAAGTTGTATTTCTGAGGTTTGGCTATAATTTAAAATRAAGACATTTCAAAATGATGTTTCTAAAAACTGTACTAAAACTAATGGATATAAAAGCACCTGTTTTTCCATAGTCTGGATAACAGATTTTTACCATTCTAAGACACTTTGAGATAATATTTTCTGAGTGACACTTATATATAGGAATGCCTATAAACTGTTTAAAAAATTACTTTGTGCCTTATGAAAAGCCATCATTATTGAACACATGCCTATCCTGGGTGACTTAGCATAATGGTTTTCTGAGCATGGACAGTTTTAATTTTGTTTATTGATTCAAACTGCTACTTTCCTTGCAAATTAGTGTTGTCTTTTTTTCTGCCAGCCTGGAATTTGATATGGATTCTATGCAGATTCAGACAGCTTTATTAGTGTCTGCTAAATACTGGTCAACTAAATTTGCAGTGAATAAAGCCAGACTGTATTGCCTGAGATATTTTGCATACTTTTCTAAAGTTTGCTATGACAGTGACCTTTGTCATTGCCAGTTGGCTGTAGGAGTAACAGGAGAACCCACCTGATCCTGTGGCTTAAAGACTTGTATCATTGGTGGCATTTTGGCTTTTTCAGTCATGGGTTGGTCCATGTGGCACCAGGCTTRCTGGAGACAGATTGCGTTCACTGGCTAAAAGGGGTAAAGGATTCTAGACTGTGGGTTGGTAGTGGTGATTTGAGAGGGCTTTAAGCTGGCTTGGCAGGGTGAGGGAGATAAGGCCAGGCTCAGTAGAGATGGGCCTAGGGGCAGCATGCCAGCGCTGGGGCGGCATCGATAGCTCAGCTGCCGTGCCTCTACACCAATGCACAGTGTCAGTAACAAACAGGAGGAACTGGAAGCCATTGTGCAGCAGGACAGCCATGACATAGYGTCCCTCCCAGAAACGTTCTGGGATGACTTGTGTGACTGGAGTGCTGCCGTGATGGCTGTAAGCTCTTCAGAAGGGACGAGCGAGGAGGCAGAGGCAGCAGGGTGGCTCTGCAGATTAGGGAGTGTTTATTCTGTGCAGGGCCAAGGATAGTSATGATAAGGGTGAGTGCCTGTGGGTGAGAATCGGGGGTGGGGAAGGCCAGCAAGGCAAAAATCTTGGTGGGAGTCTGTTACAGACCACGCAGGATGAGGCAGCAGATGATAAGTGCCTGGCTGATATTTCATGATTGATGGCCTGTGTTCTTGTGGGAGGCTTTATCTTGCCAGATATCTCCTGGAAACTCCAGCAGAGSAGAGGGGCAGTCCTGGAGTGTGCAGAGGAGAACTTCTGACACAACTGGTAAGTAAGGCTACAGGGGTGGTGCCCCACTAGATCTGTTTTCAAACAAAGAAAGGCTGGTGGGAGATRCTGGGCTCAAGACAGCTTTCAACCACAGAACCACAAAATGATAGTTTCTGATTCTTGGTGAAGTAAGGAGAGGGATCAACAAAACCTCTACCTTGAACTTGTAGAGGGCAGACTTTGGGCTGTTCAGGACACTGGTTCTGAGTGTCAGTGGGAATCAGCCCTTAATAACTAAGACACTCAGAAGTCTATGGGGCCAAGTGGGATTCATTCAAGGGTACTGAGGGAGCTGGTGAAAGAGCTTGCCAAGCCGCTCTCCATCATTTGTCAGCGGTTCTGGTTAACCAGAAAAGTCCCAGCAGGAGACKGCCCAGTGTGACACCCACCTGCAAGAAGTGTTGGAAGGAGAATCCGGGGAAGGAGAGGCCTGTCAGCCTGACCTCAGTGCCAGAGAAGGTTATGGATGAGATTAACTTGAGTTCAATCTCATGACACATAGAGGCCAGCCAAAGCATCAAGCCCAGCCAGCATGGATTTAGGAAAGGTAGGTCCTGCTTAGGCAGRGTGATATTTATATACCAGGTAGCCCACTAAGCCTTGGCTCCTGGCTTGTCCCTACTCATGGAGCTGCCCCATTCCTGCTACTCYCAACACCTGTATAGGAAATAGCAAACAATTGTGCCCCAGCCACCTTGTTCAGATCACCAAACCCCAGATCCTGTCCTCCAGGTGTGTCTCTGTTCCTCCCTTGCAGATGCTGCAGGCAGGACCTTGATGATTGTTGTGATATCTTTTGGTCTAGCATGTTCTCAGAGGGGGAGGAGGAGGAGGCAAGAAAGAAGGGCCATCYGAAGAGTCTCAAATTCAAAAATGAGAATTTTAAGAACATGTTCTGAAATTGGCATACTTAGGCTTTCACAGGTACTTGGTAACTTTTCATTTTCTGCCTGGGAATTTGTGTTTGCACAKGGGTTTTCTAACTCAGATCCTGAAACTGTGGAAGTTCATTCCTTGGTTTATCTTCTACGTGTTCTATATTTTAACTTTTGTTTAAAAAAATTTACAGTAACAACTGAATTTTATATTTCAGTTTAATTCAGTGATATAGTCAGTCAACTTTTGCATTAAAGATTTAATATGGAAATAATGTAATATAATGTTATTCTAAAACCTATATACACTACATAATTTTGTTTATTGAAAGATGTATTAGATTTACTCTATTCTTGGTAAGAAAGCAAATTGTAGCATCTTTTCCTGCTGAAATACCCTCCTAAAATCAGTACCAGAGTTTTGCTTCCTGCACTATTGAACTATAGTCCATATTAGGCAAGAATCTTTTGACTGTCTACTCAGGTCATGTCCCATTAATCCAGCTCCTTTCCTATGTTTTGGATGTGTGTATTCTRTTGATGGTAGTGGATGGGATCTAGCAGTAAAGGTTTGTACATTACTTCAAAGTGTGGTGAGCTGTGAATTGCAGAGGAAGACTAGAGTAGACAGTGTAAGTTCTTCTGTGCTCAGATAAAGTAACTTTAAACTGATTCTGRTTAAGACCATACTGCTGAGGAATTATTTATTATCTTAACTAAAGAGTTTATATAAATAGAAATAGCTGTATCTTTTTACTTATCTAGGCTTTATGAATCCACATATATAGTTAGTACATAAACAAGTCCAAACCTGATACTCTGTGGATAAGAACTGGTAATGGAAATTTGGGTTAGACTGTTACCAGCCAACAGCTCTCACTGAATGTCCCACTGACTCTGTCACTGCTCAGAAGGACTTTCTGTTCTTCTTGACCTGGCTGTGGCAGCGCTTGGTACTCATGAGGCAGATGAGATCTGCTCTGCATTCTACCTCCCTGGCAAATTTTAAATTCTTTGCATTTTCTAYATATGAATAGCAGACTGTGTTTCCAGCAGCTCAGTGGGAGTCACCCTGTTTGCAATGCTATTTGGAAAGGAAAATTTCAGTCTCATTTTGAATATGTAATTTTTTAATCTTGGACGGCTTCTATCCGATTTTAGCACCCATGAGTAAGGCACAGTGCAGAGCCCCAAAGGGCAAACTGATGCCCATGTCTGGGCAAAGGCAGGGAAGAAGCTGKTCATCAGTTTTTAGAAAAAGGCAGAAGCAAGGGGCACATGGAAGCCCTTTTGGCTGCAGCAGAAAGCCAGACTGCTCTGCCGTGTTTCTCCCTCTGATGCTGCTGGGGCTGCTGAGCAACATGTTGCTGTGAGGAGAGGGGTCAGCTGGAGAGCCCAGGGAAAGCACAGGGCAACATATCTTTGTTAAATCACTCACATATCAGTGGCTACAGTGGGGATTAAAGTCGTGTCTGAGAGACACTGGAAGAACTGCCACATCCAAGCTGAGCCCTTGCTTGCAAAGGCCCCCTGTTGGATCAGGGTACTGCAACTTAGTGCTTCTCTGCATCTGCACTGGTGAATTTAGGAGCCAAAGCCCTAAGCAGGTTTGTTTTACAAGGAACTCCAGCTCTCCTACCCAGAGTGATGCTGCAGTAGTCTCTGACCACTCCAGAGGAGCTGAGGCAGATCAGAGCCACAGCAAAAATTGTGCAAAGAGTGCAGAACCAAAACCCTTGAACTGCCRTCCCAGAAGTCTTGTCTTTGGTTGGAAACAAGATAGAAACCTTTCCTAGACACCAGGGGAAATAGCTCAAGCAGGAACTATGCCATGACTACTTCCATGGCTCATCYCTACAGCAGGATATTTTAAAAGGCAATGCTTCATACCAGAACATAGTGAATGACATAGGAAGGAAAGATCTTGGACAGTTATTATTTTTAATTCCATTATAGTTTTAGCTGAATCATGAAGGCATCTGAAACAGAAATTGTGGGGAGTGCACTAAAAACAGAAGATGAACTACAAGGATGTGTCAGTACTTAAAATTGTTTCATGTCTCCCCAGACTATGATGCAGTCTATAGAAAATGCCAGCGCACTTTGCCTGCAGACCTCTAATGCTGCAAATTGGTGTAGGAGGGAGCCAAGGTAGGCATCCTGAAATGCTATAGCTGAGTGCTCTCTCACTCACCTCTTATACTATTTTAAAAATACTGTTATTGTATTAGTGCATGTGAAGATTGTTGGGCTGCCAGCTCCAAATAGGCACAGGGAGAAAAGCTGCAGGGAGCAAATACTTCCACATCACATTGTTGGGGGACATCTCTCCCAATCCTAGCCAGCCCCATTAAGGATTAGTCCTTGTGTTTTGGTCTGTCCTGTTGTCTGTCTCCCTTCAGAAGCTGCCAAAAAGTGGTTTTGTTGGTTTGGGTTTTTTGTAGGGTTGCTCAGCTTGTATCTTATATATCATTAATAAAGATGCATTTGAGATATAATTCCTTTGGACAGCAATGTCCAGCAATCTAGAGCTGAAACACACATTTATAATCCTTTGAGCACTTAATATTTTAATAATTTTTTACTGTCTGAAAATGGTTTATAAAATTACTTTATCATTGAAATAAGAAATGTTAAGCCTTTGCAGTGATAATTATAGCTCCTGTGATCAGTAACATATAAYTAGAATTGCAATTGCACAATTTAATACATGAAGGTTTATAGACATCTAGAATAGATATTTTATAGAAAAAAGGTATTTTCTAGAGAAACTTGATATTTAAAATATACAATTTATTAATACTTATGKTAGGAATGTATCTGGAAAATGTTTTTCTCACAGTATCTCACAGCAAAACCAAACATTATTTTCTTTCAAGTATCAAAGTTCAAGAGAAAAGCCACAACTTCAGAYCCCTGCTTATGTCCCCTCCTAGGTGTAACCCTGTGTATGTGTGTGTGTATGTATCCCTGGTACRTCTGAAGCTGTCATTGAAGATAATGGCACATCTGTGCATGAAGGAGCTGTGAAATTGGATAATCAGACTGTCCTGAAAACAACTCTGTAATTGTCCTGTTGAAAGCAGAGTGTGCCTCTCTTACTTTAGTGCCTTAGACTTCGTTGTGCCACCACAACTTTTACAATTGCACTCTTGCTCTAACTGAGGAAGTCTATAAAACAAATTATGTTTTGTCTTTGTAGGAATAGTGAAGGCTTAAAAATGGGCATATGAAACACTGAATATCAGTGTTTTGTGCATCTCTTTCATTTGTTGTRGTAAATGAAGCTAAGCATTTCACTTAAGCACCAAAACCATTCAGGRTTCAGACACAGAAGTCCCAGAATAAGCTGGTCTCATGCCCTGCTTCGAGCAGGGATGGTGGGACCAAGTATCTCCAGAAGGTCCTGACCAATCAAACTCTTCTGTGATTCAAAAGTCTAAGTTAATGCCACCTAAACTATCATAAGAAATCAAACAGTAAAGTTGCCAGCTACTAGATCTCAGCTGGAAACTGCTATGGTTCACAGTAGCTTTGATTTGGATGAGGAGGGGAATTTTGGCCCTCATGGAGAGTTATTTTTGATCATTGAGCCAACTGGATCCTTAGATTAAAGTGTATCCTCCCCTCCTAAGCTTTCTCAGGTCCTTCCCAAACCAGCTAGCTTGTGCGCTTGCCTCTGTTCAGAAACAGCCCAGTGTTCCTCATGTGTCATGGTTTTAATTTGCAAAACTCAAAGCCAAACAAGTATTTCACATCTGACTTGCTGGTTTGTTCTGTGTGTATGGCCAGTGCATTGTTCTCACCCGCAATCCTCRCTCCTTCCCTGCCTCCTCCAGTGGCACAGGTGGAAAAGCACTCAGTGACTCAATAAGCTCGTGGTGAGCTGGGAAAATCCTTAGTGCTCTCAGTGGCCTGAAGAAAGAACATTTTCAAATTCCTCTGAGTTTTGCAAAGAGGTAGGTTAGGTCAGTGATTGCTGGATGTTGTTTCACACACTTCTTTTGAACTAACATGAAATTACAAAGGGAAATCAATTAYATTCACACAGGAGTACTATTGATACGATTGACCAAATTATTTTCCTGGTCTTGGAATGAGGCACAGATTTTGTACCCTTAAGTAGGATTTAGCCTCTGAATTTTAGTCATCCAAAAGTGGTTTAACTAGTCTGAATCATCTTTCCTTTCTCTAGAGTTAMTGGAGAGAAAATGTAATCTTGAGTAAACACTATATCCCACTTTACTTGGATAGAATGAGATGCCTGTTGATGTGCTTAGCGTGGGGAGGGAGCCCAGAGAGCTGGCTCAAATGTGAGTGCTCTCRGTGTCTGGAGTCATGTGAAATGGAGCCCACCAAAAGGAATCACAGTCTAAATATGAAAAYCAGGCCTAAGGTGCAAACCCACCAGAGAAATGTCACGAAATTGTGGACAACTCTGTAGAATCATCACCAAAAATCTTCCTGTAAGATTTAATAGAGTCTAAAATTGTAGGATTAAAAAACGTTTGAAAGAGCAAAGGGAATTGTTTGAKATGTGCAAAGAGGAGAGCGGTTCTGTCACACTGTAACAGAGATCGACTTTTTGAATCCACCCCTTCTGCTACCTCCACCCCCAAAATCTGAAAACTTCCTGATTTGTGTTCATCAATAATTAAGAGCCCATCAGCAATACTCAGAGGGAGCTTGCATTGCACTTCTGAGCAGCCAGTTAGTAATATACGGTGGAGAGATCCTCTTTTTCAAATCCCAAGGCTCCGGGCCGTGCAGTGCTAGTATTGCATTTTCAATTAGCTCCTGAGTGAATGCTTGGCATATGTGGAAGTGAGCCGGTACACAATTAGCTTATTGTTCCTTCCAGCTTTCTGCTGAGAGGATCTGAAGGGCTGCTGAAGAGAGGGGAGAGGGGGAAAAAAAAAAAAGAAAATAGCCAAGCCAGTGGCATCTCTGTGGATGTGGAGTACGGGAGCCGCTGGGCTGGCGCAGATTCCCGGGCTAAGTCGGGAGGTGCAGCTGTTCCTGCGGCGCTCCAGCCCGGCCGCGGCGACGGCGCCGGGGCACAGCGCAGACCCAGCTCCCGCTCCAGGCTCTTCTCTCCTCTGCCTCTCCTCAGCATCGCCATGGAGCCCAACAGCCCCAAAAAAATACAGTTTGCTGTGCCCCTGTTTCAGAGCCAAATAGACCCTGAGGCAGCTGAGCAGGTAAGGARGATGAGTTTCCTTCACTGTTTCCAGGGCATGGGGCAAGATGTGGGTGAGCACCAGGGATAATTCTGGCCTAAAGGCTTTCCTAGCTTGTGTTAGTGGAACTGTAGATTAAATACTCTGGAGGTTATAGGGATGTTTGATATACTTAAAGAGGGTGAAGGATATGTCCTCTAGCCAGAATAAGGTTTCTTCACCTTGGGTCGGTTTATTAATGTATATTTGTTGTGCCTTTTCTGTACCTGCACTTCTACCCTAATACTTACATTTCACATAAATACACTCAATGAATACATTCTCAACAAATCAATTAAAGTGTATTATACGTACATAAAACAAAGCRTAAAGTTCATAATAGGTACCTAACAGAAATATTGGGAAAACATCTTATTTACCTTTCATTTTAACATGAGGAAATACAATTAATGTTTTGCACAAYAGTCGTCATTTCAGTTACTTCCTGTATTTCTCATTATTTTTTACAGTATTTAAGTCATTTTTACAGCGTTTTCTGTGCCTGAAAAAATATATACGTGTGGAAATATGCTGTACTTATGTCCTTGCTGGAATAATATGTGTGCTATTTTAGGTTTTAACTCACTCCCAAAAGATACACATAATAATATATAATACATTATATATATATACCTCAATACTGACATCTAAGGAGGAAAAGATACCTATTACTGTGTACAGATGTGTGGAGATGTGCCTAATAAAAGGTCACAGGCAGTCTTGTGAGATAACTGTATAAATCTTAATTAGGTGACCCAGTATATTTCTCTCTGTGCAAGTTGTCCTCAACATTTGCTTCTATTTGGGTACGTCTGATTTTAGATGATACCAGGGGAGTATTATAACCTTGAGAGTTCCATACCAGTAGCCATGAAATTATTTGTACCTGGTTTCCTGAATACACTGASGTTGTGTCTCTTAAAAGGCAGAGAGCTTTTCCAGAAAATGATGAGTTGGGAGTGACCATTGAGTGCGAAATATTAGAATTGGTGTAAGTCCTCATTTTGTCCGTAGGCGCTTCTGGGCTGTGAAGCTGTCCATCCTTACAGAACAGTTCTGCAATGAATTCAAGCAGAATGTGTTCTGGTGTTTTTCTGCAATCTGTGAGAACCATAGGATTAGGATTTCCTGGAATTCCCATGGCTGTTGAAATGCTGTAGCCTATTTTCTGCCTGGTATTTATGGGCAGTCCTTTTTTTTGTGTGTGTGTGTGTGTGTTGTGAGTTTGATTCCAAGTGCTATACAGTTTCACTGTGGGTGTGTGATGAAATTAAAATAGTAAATTCTACAGTCAGCTACAGTTACACTAATTTAGAATAAACCCATTAGCCCTGATGATGTAACTTTCCATTTACACCTCTGAAAGCAAAATTTGAACCTAGCTAAATACAGATGTTGGCTCAGCAAATAAAAAAGAACAAATGCACTGACATTGAGGTTTTGTGTCAGAAGGTTTCTAGCTTAAATGCTCCTGGTCCCTGTCTTAAATTCAATAGAATATCAGGCCTGGAGGCTTTTGTGAAGCAACACAAAGCTTTCAGTGCAAATGTGTGCATTATAAGAGGATATTCCAATACCATGTAGTTCAGCCACTGTTAATGGAACAAAAGTAGTTACCCAGATAAACTCTGAAGAATTGTATACAAGTCAGGACTATGTGTTGGTATGTAAAGTCTGCTATATTGGAAATACTCTTTTTAAGGTCTGAAATACAKGAGTATTTTTAGTTAAAGAAATGTTACTGTAGTAACACCTCTGACAACAGTTTAGAATCATGAGCTCATTGGAAGGCATRCCTGCAACTCTGAAATGCACTTGCAAGATATTATTAATTATTACTTGAGAGAGCTATGGCAGTACTAGGTATTCACACATGCAAGCTCAGAAACTGTGAAATCATCTTCCTGATGCAAAGCTGAATGTCAATATTTTAAGATATRACTGATATTTTTCAGCAATACATACAAAAAAAAACTGAAGTCAGGATGGTTACAAATCCTAAAGGTATTTTGGACAGCTCTCCCCACGCCTTTGGTCTTCCTGAACAAGCAGCAGCATGACCCTGATTGCTGTCAGACCAGACAAGCCGTCAGTAAGACAGTGAAGTGCTGCTGTTCTTTAAATAGTTTCCTTTTTAACTTTGCCTGGTCTATACTCTGGAGGACACCAGACAGATTTTTTGCTTTGCCTTGTGTGTGTGGCAGCTGATGGGCCCTACTGAYTCTCCTTGGTTTCTCTCTGTTGCAGATCAGGAAAAGAAGGCCGACRCCAGCATCACTCGTCATCATGAATGAACACATGCCCCCAGGTGAGTGCTAGCATGCCTTCTAAACCACTGAACTTGTATACACAGGACTGGCTGCAAACTGGTTTGATTAACTACATGARTTTAAAAATCCAGCATTAATTTTTTAGCTCTAAATATCAAACAATGGATCTTAGGACTGTTTGGAGTAAACCCCATGAACACAGGTAACTCCTGGCCTTCAGATAATGTCACTGATTTCACAATTCTATCCTCCATGTCAATCTTGGTTCTATGTAGAAGKAGAATTAATATGACCCAGATCCAGTTCTTCCACCCACAAGTACTTTCTTTCCATGGGYGGAGACCTTGGAGATCCATGAAGTCTGATCTCTGGAGTTACCAGGCTGGATCTAGCGTGAATCCAACCCAAGGAGTTGTTTCTACAAAACAGATTCTCGTCTGGTTTCCTGATAAAACATATAATGGGTTTTTTCATTATTCTTTTTCAACTGTGAATACATTATCTTCATCCAGGAGTGCCCAAAGAACATTCCCTGTGGGATGGGATGATTTGAGGTTGAGACATACTTTKTCATATAAACATGACTTCAGAAAGATTCCTTAATAAGCTGTTTAGGGAGTGTTATAAACAMAAAAAATCCACAAAAAGGAGAAAATCCTCAATACTTAATCCCTGGGAACACAGTGCCTACTTTATATCAAACTTCTGCTTTGTTGTGCTCTGCAACATTTTTTTTTCCTGCCATATCTCTTAGTCACCTGAATWTTTTTTTAAAATCTTTTGGGAGAGTAGCTTTCTGTCCTGAATTTCAGTAGTTCAGCTCTCAAAAATGGTGCATGAAAGACCTGCTTTGAACTGACTTTCTTTACCTATATAAGATAATAATGGGATCTACAGTGTCTGTGTTGCTAGGACTTAATTTAAAGTAAATTCACCTTAACTGTTAATCTCTTCTGCAATTCCTTTTGTACACTTTGTACCGTCATATTTCCTTTTATAAACAGATACTTGGTACAATACCAAATCAAAACCAAACAAAGAATAAGAACTCTTTAATTTGCAGGAAATTTTACTGTAAACAAAGTGGTACATGTCTGTTATCACCTTTCCTGCAATGTTCATAATAAGTCTCTAAATAAATCATTTTTATTATGAGTCAGGATTGCTACAGGTTTCAGCCAACTTCCATATAAGCCCATGAGTTAGTATTTATCTTCACTTACTTAGATACTTAGATAGACTTACTTGTTTATTTAGATATTATTTGCTCTTTCTAGATACTGGGAACTAATATTAATGAATTTATTATTTGGCTAAATTATAACCTTGTCCTGATTTAAAATTTTCCATAAAGCCAGATAAAAAATTGAAACTTTAAAAGCAGCTTCATTTTCCTGCCCTTCACCACAAGGTCCATGTAGATTTCCATAGGGGTCCCTGGCTTAATATGGGCAAGTGTTTTGGACAGGGTGTGTGCAGGTAGCTCTGTAAGCCTGCTGAGTAAAAGGACAGTAAAGCCAGCTTGGAAAGGCAGACAACAAGTTTAAAAGGGATGTGCAAATACTAAATAAAGTCTCTGTGGTCTTCRTCTTGCAAGGTGCTGTACAGCTTCTGAGATGGTTGTGTGCCTTCAACCTTCAGAGCCAGCTGGTCCTAGGGCCTCTTGACACCTTGCTGATTAAACCCCAAAATGCTGATCAGTTGCTGGATTTTKAACAGAATTCAGGGGGATGCTGATTAAAATATTAAATTCATCACTGCAAATGGATGCAGTTAATTTAAAAAAAAACCAAACAAAGTAGGGGTGGTAACCTGATAATCCAACAAATTGTTTTAGAAGTGTGATTCCCTAGAACAATGGGAAAACTGAGCAGTAGAGAATTCCAGTGATACTGACAGAGCCATCCCTTTTTATTAGAGCTGGGCTAAACAAGAGTCCTGTCCTTTGTATTTTACCCACTGGAGTATTCCACTTCCTTCATTAGAAGCAGGGAGCTAGTGAAGGATAAGCTTCCAAGAGTCTGAAATTTGTCCTAATGCAATCCTAAATAATTGGATCTCCGTACAAAGTTTACGCAAATTATCTAAACTTCTCATTTTTTGAAAACCAGAGACAGGCATGCTCTAAGAATCAGACTTTTCTATAGCCTTCTTTTACAGCTGCTTCTGATTGCAGCCGGGAAAAAAAAAAGTAGCATATTTGTGGTATTCTGGTGTTCTGGATGCACACCCATCTGGAAACCAGAAGGCAATAAAATGTGTTTGGACATTTAAGAACTTCATAATAAATTCAGCTTGAGTTCTTCTGTAAAAGGTCTAACAGTTGTTTTCTACTAAGTCTTTTCATCCATCCCTGATGCCTGTTACAGCTTGGGTAGGGATATGTCTTCACCTGTTTAGGTSAGGTCAATTGTCCTATAAAGTGAAGATGGAATATCTATTAGGCCTAAGTCATTTTAAACCAATGACAGCTGCTCAAAAACTGTAAGAAGAGTCAACTTGACTTCCTTGCTTTCAAGGAGGCAGTGATAGACCACACTGAGTGTTTTAAAGTCAGATGATAAATGTGACTACAGGAGCTCATATCCAGCCTGTAGCTTCATTGACTCTCACATTTCCTCATGCTCACCCTGGTTGGCACCAAATAGAAGTGCAATCACAGTCATCAAAAGTGAAACTTGAGTTGCAGCAGCAACAGTGATTGCAGTGGACAATATGACCTTGTGAAGCAACACAGCAATGAAGAAACCCTTAACTCTACCTGGAAGTTCTGTGTAAAGTGCTCTTAGATGGGTTGTGCCACATTTGAGCAGAGGAACTAGCACTAGCAAACTGAGACCTGAGTTATGAAGTCACTATAATCTATTGYGCTTCAGTTGCCATCAGTGGAACTGTATTTTCTGAGCATCTGATTAGTTTTAAAGACATATTTAACTCTTGCACTACACAAGTGTCTAATCCAAAAATTGTTAAGGCTCTCCTGCTTGCTTTTCCCTTTGCAATATCCTTAGAGTCAACAGAAACTGAGTATCACCATCACAAGCAGCCTTTTCTGTGTATGCACAACCTCCTGTCTCCACGCCCAGCATAGCAGAAAATATGGGAATATCAATTCTTATTAGCTGAAATAAACATCTGAGCAKGCTTTAAAACAGCAGAATATTGTAATGCAACAGCTCAAGAAAAAGCTGGTGGCAGAGAACTGATGGCTGAGGGAAGAAAGCACGTCAGACCACAACTCAGGTTTAATGCCATTAGGGCTGCTTTGATCAGAAAACAATGCCAGCGTTCCTGCACAGACTGGCTTTGTCACAGAGCCAACACAACATCAAACAGTCTTGCTGGCAAAGGCTCTTCAGATTATGTCAAAGTGTTCAGTCTTCTGGAAGCATTGGAATATGGGTAAACGTTAGGATAAACTTCTGTGTATCTAAATTTTCTGTGTATTTGCTGTTTCCAACTCCCCTTGCTGCTTTGTTGCCTGTTTTGACATCTTTGCTTGTAATGTAAGTGTTACTCTGTGTTTGAAATACAGTTGYCTTTTTGGGCTTTTCAAACCTCATTTCAAAGCAGTAAGGATATATTAYCACTGCAAATGCAATATAAAGCATACCYTCCCAGTATAACACAGTACATCTGAGCTTCCTGAATGCTGGAAATCATAACTTGAAGAAAAGCAATCTGTACCTGTCTCTGAACAAGTAAGGTGCTCACAGMTTGTGTTTGGGCATTGGCAGTTTTGCTTTCTCATTCCTAGGTGATTTTTGGTTTTCCAGAAAGGATCTTTGTCTTTCAGCTTACTGTCACTTCCCCAGAGCTCTGCTGAGATGCCTCAGGGGCAGTCTCAGTATTTAGTGCAGCAGCAAACAACACAGCCAGGTGAGTGGTGGAGGAAAATCTATCCTTACACCTTTGTCAATTCCATGACAACCCATAGTAGTTGAGGTTTTAATGCTAAATTGGTTTTAGACACTCCTGGACTTTGCCTGCACAATAAATCTCATTACCACMGACAGATGTGCTTTTCTGCTGATGCAAACTGTACCAGCAGCACATTCTTGATGGGATTAATGTGAGTCACTTTGCCCRGCATTAAGGTTTGTGACTAATGTTAGTTGGATCATGCTTCTAGGTGAATGAATGTGTTTGGGTTTAGATCTAATGATCACTTTTTTTTTCTTCCAAGACAAAATAAACTGAGCTCAAGAAAGRCATACTTTAGTAGGAGGCAGGTGTTTCTGAGCATTGTCAAGCAGTTCTGCTCTACTTTCCCAGGGAAAAATCTCAGCAGAAGACTCTTGGTCTCAGAGTTCATGGAAACTGATATGTTTTTCAAGCTATTGAGATTCTGGTAGGACATACTGCTTACTTTGGTCCAAGAACTAGAGAGTGAGTAAGCCAAATAGCAGCTGTTTTCAATTGCAAATTTAGGCCTCTAATGTGGTAATAGAGCAGTCAGAAAARCTGTACATGAATAAAAACTGTCATTAGCTGCATTTTTTTTCCAAACCAGTTGATCTTTCTATATGCTAAATGTAGATGCCATTTAAGTATTCTGTCTSTTCTTATGTCAGCCCAGGAGTCTGTGGAGGCATTTCAGTAAGCAATGGAAACATTTGTGTCCCCTGACGGCAGAGGGCTGGTACAGCCCACTGTACGTCACTGATGGCACCAGGATGTTCAGAGATTGCACGCGTCTTGTCGAGGCAGTGAGGGCCTTCCTGTGCTTTCAGCCTGGGCTGGAAAGGACTATCTGACACAGTCAAACAATGAAATATGTAAAGTAAACATTGTGTAAGACCTGACAGGTGGTAGGGGTTCCAGAACAGAGATAGAAATGTCTGTGCTTGAAAATATCCTGCTGTTTGCAGGATGACGTGTGACTGCAAATGTTCAGTGGCAGACAGCATCCTTTTTCTTACCTATGCTCGCATGCTTTTTCATTTGGGTTACTCTGAATTTATGCTTCTGTTCAGACCCACAGAGTTCCCTGGGACAAGGCACAGCAAAGGTTTCTCACACATAAGCAGTGTGAATACAGACTCCATGAAAACTAAAAGGAAARCTCAAGGACTTGAAAAAAAGAAAAAGAAAAAAAATGTCAAGAACCTGTGCTTGAGCTGTTCTTTATTCAGCCCAGAAGGAACAGCTCACAGGCTCCAGAAAGAAACAATGAATTTTAAAAAGGGATTTTTTCATCATTCATGAAAATGTTCCATTTCATGAAGATGCTCCATTTTCATGAGAGGATGAGGATTTTATATGTCACTGTCACCACTTGTCAGAAGAGTTGTCATGTTCCCTGCAGTGCAGTAAGGACAGCAGGCTGGAGGACAAGGCCTGGCTTGCTTGGGATGCAGTGAGCAGTGCTGTGCCTAGACTGAGGGTTATCACCAAAGCAGCCAGCTGGATTTTCACAATTTTTGTGATCCTGAACACAGTAATTCACAAATATAAACATTCCCGCTGAATACTTTAGCAGTTGTGTGAACCATATAGTGTGAAACTGTAGGAGACATGTACTATTTCACATAAAGGCCAAATAGAGTCTGGGCTGTCTCATCAGTCAGTAAACAGTGAAGGGTCTGACAGCTACACAGGGACAGTCAAAACAAAAAGCTGTTGTGCATGTTCTGGTCAAAATTCACTTATTTTACTGATTTTTTTCATGTTTATTTTTATCCATGCTTCCTTCATTTTCAGTGTTTGTTGATTGACTGTACAGGTACATTTTACATGACCCATATAAACTAGTTTCTCCTAGTTGGCTGAAGTGAGTAAATTTAGTCAGAACAAGAATGAGTYGCTCCCACTCCCCAGAGCCTACACTCCCTCTGTGAGATGGGTGCAAACACTGCCTGTGAAAGCTCTGGAGGATGGAAATAGAGGTTGGATATTCAACCAGGACTCAGATTTGTGCCTACATCAGAGAAGTGGGGCAGCTGAGAAGGCATGAAGCTAAAACTCCAAAGCTTTACTTGCTCCCAGTATGGATGGAATTGCATTGATCCATTACTCTTGTTCCAGCCTTCAATACCCAAGAAATGAATTGAAATAATTTTTTATTTACCAGTGCAGCTAAACTCCYAATGTGTGCCATGATTTCACTTGTTCCTCCTGCTCCCTGCCTCCCATTGGTTTTGTGTCGGAAGGGTCAATGTCCGTGGAACTATCTGAGAGTGAATGTGGTATTTTTAGCAGCTGAACTTTGTACTCTTCATCTGTTTTCCTTGTTCCTTATACAAAAGCACCATAGAAACAGCCTTCTTCCACCCCAGGAGATTATTTGTAAATTATTTTTAATATACATGGCTTCACATTACAGCTCTCCAGCTGCTTGATCACTCAGGGTCAGGGCTGATAAGCGTTTGGAATGTTGACATTTGTTATCACCTCTGTGCGTACGGCACGACAGAGCCGTGCCCTGGGAGGGAATAGCTGTGGGCAGGGCTGCCTGACCTGCTGAGGAAGCCAGCTGGGCAGATTCTAACTTCATTGCATTCAGAAGGATAAATATTCTGCTCTCTGTAAAGAGGAGCTCTTCACAGATTTGCACTGTGCCAAATACTTGCTCACCTCWTATAGTTTGTTTTGCTGAGAATTCAGAATAGATGGTGGGTTTTCTAGTTTAAAAATGAAGTGCCTAGGTGTAATTACTTCTTATAGTCAAAGTACTTAAGCTATATTTAATACAACTACATGAGCATATAGTTTGGGGTGTTGATGGCATTTTCAAAAAAGACTTTGGATCGAAGTATGTCTAGTTTAGCCTGTGGCAAAGATTCTGTTTTTTGYGGGGGAGAGGTGTTTAATGGAAAAAAAAATTCAGAGAATATTTGAAATGGAGTCTATTTAAACATTATAAGATAAAATTTTYAAAATAAGAATATCAAGATAGGGTTTTTTGAGATTACATTTAAATCAAACTTGAATAATGTGCTAATATTGATATTTTCAATGTATTTTTTAGTTCACATCAGGTAATAAGCTAAAATCCATTAATAGATGTTTCAGCCTTGCAGAGGGGAAAAGAATACAACACGGGGTTTTTCTGACCTCTGCTATTTAGTACTTAATGCAGCCCTCATTTACCATGGTGGCRTGTGTGGAATAAATAGATAATGCAGACAGATGAGAGAGAATCCAGCTTTTAGCACTAACCTCATTATGTTCAGAATATTGGGAAGGGGTTGCACTTAAAGCATCAATCAAGGTAGCCCTTTTATTGAGCTTTTAGAGACAGAATTTAACTCTTTATACGGTGTAACTGAAGTTGAAACTTCACTTCAAAATACATCAAAAGTGGGAATTTTATGAATCTGGACCTAAAGCTAGCAGAGACTAAACAAATTGAACCTGTCAGTCCTGAAAGGCTTTGCCAACTGCAGAAGGCTGCAGAAACTCAGTGAGAGTGCAGGGAGCTGCAGAGCTTAGCTTTGCTTTCCTGTGAGTCTGAGCTGCCTGTGTCATCAGCTGGTGGAAACAGGATCTGATGGACCAGTCGAGTCTCTTTTTACAGTAACCAAAGCAGTTCAGGGGTAGAACTAAGCTTTATGTCTATTGAAAGGACCTCTGTTTTCTCCTTCTCCCCTTCAAAACTTATTTCCGTGTCTGTATCTAAAACCACTTCTGATTTTTTTTCTCAAATGTCTTTACTGGAGAATCAAGCAACTATCAGAGTAGCAGAATGRAGCACAGTGACCTGCTCCTTCCTTGTTCATGGTTTCCATGGGATACCCAGCATGCAGATATCCCACAGAGAATTGATGTCTTGGTATTATTCATCTTGTGGAACCAAACTGCACCAACAGAGTCAGCAGTGTTAAGGMGATGAAGGTGCATTGTAGAGGTTGTGGTTTTTACCTGAGGCCATGTCCCTCATTCTGATAAGACAAGCAAAGTCACACAGAAAATGAACATGAGCAAGGCAGAGTGAAAGTTCAGTACAGCACTGAGCTCTATTGCACCCTACAGAATGGCTTATCCTGGGACCTGGACACCCCATAACCTGCACATTTCTGCACTGAGCCTGCACCACTCAGTGACAGGGAGGGAAAGCATTCCCTTCAAGTCTGGCTGGAGCTCCTGCCACAGCTGCTCTCAGGTAGTGGTAGAAAGCAAAGATTTGGATGAGCCTGTCCTGCTCTGTCCTTAGCCTCCTCCACAGAGTAGCTTCTTAGGGATCAGCTGAAGTGCTTGATCTGCCTTTYCCCCCTTGTGTTAGGATCTGCAGGACAGCTGCACAGCCAGGGAGCCATTTAACCTAAAAGCCAGGTTGGTTTGAGAGCAACACCTTTGTATTACTAAGTGCTATTCGTATCCTTTTCTTTTCCAAGAGGAGTTGTACTGATGAACTAAAAGGGGGTGTGGGGGGTGTGGGGAGGAACAGGRGGTAGGGGAGAAAAAAGAGTTTTCCCTTTCAAGAATTGTGACCTGGAAGATTTTTGATGCTGACCAGCATTAGGTTTTTACTGTCTGTTTTTGGGATACAGTAGACAGCAAGCARGCTGTTATTGTTAAGAGGTGTGCTTTCAAGCCCCCTGAAATGCTGGTGCTGGTGTGTGACTCAGGCTTTAATGTATGCAGCATATCCCATATTCCTTCCAARGGAATCACAGCAAGGTGTTTCTGACTGTGACAGTACAGATGGAGATGTATAAAACAAAAGCCACTGTCCCCTCTGTCTCTGGTATGTATTAAGGTTTGTAGAAATTCTGAAAAATGCCTTTGGAAACTACAGCTGACTTATTCTGAGCTAACAATGATTGCCCTGGGCTGTTCCAGCCCACCTAGTTGTGCTTAAGGCAAGAATGAGACTATGGAACCTGGCTTTGCCCTTTGAAAACTTGGAAAACCCAGCAATGGCTTTACAAAACTGATATTTGCATCTTTTTTTTTTTTTGTAAAAAAAGGGTCCTAACCCCCAGGAAGAGCTATTATTAGTAGCTGACTTGATTCCCATGTAAGGTGATACATGTATGTGAGGAACTCTCTGCATGTGCATTCTAACCACAAGCAAGCCACAAGCAGTTGGCCAGGACTAGCTTTACAAAGCATTCTTACTGAAATCCTGAAGGTATTATTCCAAAAGGAAGGAAATTGCTAAGACAGCAATAATAATCACTGGCTAAGGAAAAATTTTATTGTTTTGTAGGTTTTCTTCTCCCATGACAAATGTCACTTTCCAGAATGTACAAACACATTCAGATAGGATACCTTTTAAATGGTTTTATGAGCTATAGCATGCTAAGAAATGTTTGGCTGGGGTTTCTTTGGTTTTGGCTGCTGCTGSTGGTTTTTATTTTAGAACCTAGAATATTCCTACAGCTTCCAGCCAAGAAAGGAACCACTTACAGTGATGGCATTTGCAGCTGTAACACTGATACAAAGACTGAGATCGGTAGGTCAATTCTGAGCCATTTTCCATCACAACTGATTCCTGCACATGAAGTTATTAGAAAATGCTTTAAAAGTTTATCCTGGGATTTGCTAGCACTATATTTCTGATAATAATGAATTTTACTTCATGATCTTTGCCTCAGTATTGTATTTAGATCTTCAGTCTCTTCAGTCATTTGAACACAGACTGAAGCTGAAGCAAGCAAGCRGATGGAAAGCAGCACTTTACTGACATTGTGCAGAGTTACTGATGGACTCACAGCCCTGGGCACGTGTCTGCTCAAGGTACTTCCTTCTGTATTTGAAAGTACTTAATGAMATTGTTGAGTCTTTTACAAACTAATAACATTTTTATGACTTCATCAATGTACAAAACTAATTGCAAGCTGCTCGGGAAGTTTTTTGAGCRTGAGCATTGGGCACATTTGGTTAAACAGTGGCAATCACCAACAAGAAATTTAGTAGTCTGGCAGTTTGTTTAACTTGGGGACACTCATGGCAGACTCATGTTTCTGCTCTTTGAACCTGTTTCTCTATTTGCTAGCAGCTTCTTGACAGCTCTGGCCTTCTAACCTCTCAAAACCCTTTCTTATCTCCACTGCTCTCCCATTTCCCTCAAGTGAGTTTTGTCTCTCTCTGCCAGCTTTCAGGCCAGRTGAGAGTATGCTGTGAGTGTGGAAACTGCCTTTGGTCCATACAGCAAAGATGCAATCTTTATTGGTGTCTGTCATGYCAGAATAGCCCCTATGCCAATGTAACCTCTCAATGAGGTGAGTTCTCCTTCTACACAGCTGGACAGCGTTGAGGCAACATTTTGTGATTTAGGAATACTTTGCAGTCTTTGTCCTTTGCCTTGTTCTATATGTCTGTGAAAGTCCAATTTCCTAAGGTTTCCTTGTAGTTTARTTTGGCTCTCCAGCACTGCCTGGGGCATCTAGAAATGATGTTCAGTTCCTTCTGGTTCATGCCAGAAAATCTGTATCATCCTGGCTTACATTTATTTGCTGCAAGAATAAGGGATTTTTTTTTCTCATGTGTGTTTCAGTCTAAATGGGAGATTTTAATCATTCTAAGTAGCTGTGCATAAAAGGGTCATATGTAGACCWTCACATATCTTTTAAGTCTTACTTTACTCATTTTGAGACCTGACTTTACCAACAGCTTTCCTGATACACCAAGGATTTTAAATTTCACATMATTAATCTCAGCAGTTTTCTTCAGTTTGTCTCATTTATTTTTGCTTATTTGAATGTATTAACCTRGCCCTTCAACGGTGTAGTGAATATTGAGATGACTATTATTACTTAGTTTAGAAAATGAGCAAGAGTTTTGACTAGGAGGCAGTTTATGTTCAGCTGAAGTTCCTTCCCAGTTGCACTAATTCTAGAACTATTTAGTAAATGAGAAAGTATTTTGCCTTTTCTCTCTCTTTTTTTTTTTTTTTTTTTTTTTTTTACCAGTTCATGCTGCATATATAGGATAAAATACTGATTTTTAAGTCAATGGCAAAACTTGCTGTTGCTTATGAGCTAATAAAGTCAGTGATAAAATTATTTTCTTCCACTGCTCTCCATCATTCACCTTTGCCCAGTTTGCTTTGCTGGGGCAGGATTTGTGCTGAGCAGGTGTTAAACTCCTGTGGGACTCATTTTGCCTGTACCACCCTCAGCTCCCCTYGGCACCCACAGAACCAGGCACTGCTGAACTCCTCCTTGCCAAAGCTCAGACCATCCCAGACACCCCAGAGTTCTGATTGAGCTCAACTCTGTCCTGCTGGAAACAGAAATACTTTGCTGTTAAATAAGCGATATCTCTTTGGGATGAGTAAATTTTAGGGAGCTTTGAAGCAGTGTGGAGGCAAACCCTGATCCAGAGCTCCTGCCCTCAGGGACCCCCTGTGGTCCTGCCAGAGGCTCCTCCCAGCTCTGATGCCAGGAGCCCACAATGGTCAGCTGCAAATTACATGAAAAGTTTGGCTCAGAGCCACTCCTGGAAATTTAGCCAGAGAATTTCGTTTGGTCCAGAAAATGTCTCRTCTGAGAGATCAAAAGAAAAAGTAAAGTATTTACCTCCTCCTGGTTTATCTTATTTAGTCAGTCACTTTGGAAGCTGTCTCCATTTCCTTCACCAAAGAGGAGTTTGTGCTGCTTAGAAAGCAACTAGAAGAAAATATCTTCAAGCATTGTTTATATTGTGAATTAAAGCAAATCTTTACATTAGTTGTCCAAACAGAATGTTTATTTCATGCATGTTTCTCCCTGGGTTGGTTATCTCTCTGGGAATACCTGCCAGCTCTGGAATTGTCCCCATATCCAGGACTTCACATCAGGAACTCTGTTCCCAGTGCCTTGCTCACTCATGGAGCAGGACAGGCMCTCTTGTGTTTCAGAAAAAGAAGATTCTGCATGGAACTATTCTTTTCATGACAGCTTTTTCCACAAAACCCATTTTATGGCTGGTCATTCAAAGCCAGGACAGTACCAGAATAAAGCCTTACAGAGCTGGCAGCAATTGGAAGGCCACAAAGTCAGGCAGAAATGCAACACCAAGACAAGAGGCAGAAAAGTAAGTCCTTTTTTAAGAAGGGAGAAAATAAGCAAATTTTAATTCTCTTTCAAAATATCTTTTGAGAAGCTATATTTGATTTATGGTACTTGTTTAGAATTTGTCTTATATTAATATTTATCATGTATTTTAGGGAGGGAGAATGGAAAATTTGGAACAAAAATGCTTAGGAGAAGGATGACTTTTGTGCTTGTTGTAGTAATTCATGATTGCTCTGTGGTAAGGCTGCAGACCTTATTCATCACTCTTGTATTCTAGTTTCATGCCAGTGAAATGAGACTGATTTCCATGAGTCTGGCATGAAGCTGGAATAACAAGGTGGTGAATCAGGCAGTATAACTCCTTTCTGAGAATCATGTGATGTAAACAAATACATTCAGATTCACTTTGGGGGTTTGTAATGTCTCCAGCTTCTTCCAAAATAGATTATGTTTACCAGAATGCAAGCTTTAAAAAAATTTTGATCTGTGTAGCTTGTGAAAGGTGRTTTTATTTCATATTCTTATGGCTGTGCAGCTTAAAATGGGTTCTTAGATTCTGTATGATCAGAGATGCTGGGATCAGATGCTGCTGTGTGCATCAGGAGGAAAAYAATGATTGTTCTTTTCATTTAATGGTTGATTTTGAGCACCACGAGGAAGGATTTGGTCTAACAAAGGAGRTTGCAGCCCTTACTCTCAGTAGTAGCAGTGGCTACCTGAATATTGAAGGTGGAAAATACAGGGTTTTTAGAAAATTGATTTACCCGGGGAAAAAAAATGTAAACGTCCAAAGAGCAGATTCATTTGGCCTGCAGTATTTTAATGAAGCATGAAGGGCTGGTCATAGACAGGAGCTAGCTGGGAAAAGCTGTGCTATGACCTCTGGGACAGAGGGACAGAGGTCCCTTGGTGACAGCACTGTCAGCACSGTGTGGGACCTTCCCCAAGCCACACACCTGAGCTGCAAGCTCCTGACAGGACAGATAGGCAGTCAAATGCCTCTGTGTATGGCACATTCCTCTCTGCCCTATGCTTTCATTAATGCTTGCTATACAAATCTTGTTCTTAGTGCTCCCCAAAGGGGCCGGCAGTAATTTAGACGCTGATGAGCGAGTGGGACGCAGCAGCAGCAACAGCAGCAACAGCAGCAGCAGCAGCAGCAGCAGCAGCAGCAGCGGCAGCAGCCGCTCTCTCCTGTCAGCCCCGGAGCGAGGAGGGAGCAGAGCCCCCGGCTCCGCCTGCCCCAGCAGCTGCGCTCGGAGCTAACGAGCTGCTCTGCAGCGGGAACACTGTCACAAACACACACTCACTCCAGGAGCGCTTRCCGGGATATTTCCTTGTGATTAAATGTAAGGACATCTAAACCTGTAGTCAAGTTCTCATTGATAAACACTGGCAAATAAAAACCAGCAAGTGGAAATCAAACAATTAGCTATGTAAGCATTTGTATGATGGTCTTTTCTGAATTTTTTTCCTTTTCCTACCTCGGYGGTTTAGTAAAAAGTGATGACATGCTAGCTGATGTGGCAATATGTAGTTAGGACTCTGGCAAAAAGAAAACATTAAATACTGTTTGATCTTGTTATGTCTTCTAGAAGAAAGGAAAAGTGGTTGTGATAGCAGAAAAAACAAATATTATGTCAGTCAATTTCTAAATCAGAGTTCAGAGAGCTTGTTTTACAAATACCAATGACTGATACAGATTGTGGTGGTCAAACACCAGTGAGGTAAACTGAAAGATCAAAAAATATTTGTTTTCTTTTACTGATGGAAAAATTGAAATGTGAAATGACTGAAAAATAATTTTTAGAAAATTTCATCTCTTTCTGCCACTAAATGGCTGGAGAATGAAGGATTATTTTCTGGTTTTAGTTTCTAAAATTGCCTGAGTCCAAATCCATCAGCCCCCTGTGATTTTCATCTGCTCAGCTATGTTTTCCCAAGGAAAATTCCAAACTTTCTACAAGAAGCTTTCTCCAACAATTATACCAGCCTCTTACTGAATTTCTTTTGTGTAAAAACTGGCCTCTCTGACCTGTTCTGTTTCTCCAGTGCCTGACTGAAACCCCACAGAAAAGGCTTTTCTTTGCTCTTGCTGGGGGGAAAGCAAGCAGGGTACTTAGCTGGATGAGATGAGCCTTTGCTGGATGAGACCTCTGCAGAGCCCATGGGTGACATCAGAGGCAGCTCCTTTAAAACAGGTCCCCTCTGACCCTGCATGGCTGCTCCGAGTGCATTAACACTGTCCAGRGGGAGAAGCAAGGCAGATGAATTTTGATCTCGTTCTAAAGCGACCACAGAGCTTCCCCCAGCACGGACACCACGTTTGCACAGCAGGGCAGACCCATGGAAGGAGGGATCTGCACCACCACGCAGATCTCATTCCAGCTGCAATCTGCCTCCTTCCTCTGGGTTCTTCTCTGCCTTCAAATGAGGACAGGAGCTCAGCTCTTAGATCAGCTGGGCGGGGGATGTGCTAGTAAGACTGCTGTAAAAACACGCTTTTATGAAYGTATTTAAACTGCTTTATAAAGCAACATTATGAAGCATTATAAGTTACACTGGAAAATGCCTCTTTGTCCAAGGAAGAGGGTTCACACAATTATTAATGTAATCCTTCAGTTAGACCAAGATGTCTCCAAGTTTATGGCCAGGCAGAGAACTCCCGAATGAGCTCCAGCCCACACTGCACTCCAGCTCTGCTCTCTGTCATCCCTAAACTTCCCCTTTTACTGTGGGTACAATGTCTCTGTCTCTTATTATTACTTCAGTTACTCACAAGCTCTTCTATCTTCCTTCCATGTTCCCCTTGCCTTTCTTCTCCTCCTCATCCTCTATACATAGAGGGTTTGTTTGTTTTATCCTCTCTGCCTCAGTCTATGGCATTCTGGGATTTATGCTTCCCTTGTTCCCATTCCTTGTCACYTCTCCTTAAAAATCTATATTCTTGATTGAGTCTTGTCCATCAAAATACCTGTCAAAAATTAGCATGTGATCCTCCTTCTGTCCTCAAAAAGAAACAATGTGCCATTGCCCAAACTTCATCTCCAGCCAGCTGTACCTTTCCCTTCATCCCACAACTCACCTGAAACACTTCATAGCTCCTGCCTGGAGTTTGTATCTTTCAGTCCCTCAGGTTACTTTCCAACCTCTGTTTACTGATTTGAGAAATTGTTTGTTTATGTGATTTTACTGGTTGTTCTTAAATGTCCACATTGTCTGATTGGCAGATTCTCATTGGCGCTATTTGCCCTGTGGATATGCATGGTCTCTCTAATTCCATACAGGACCAGTCCTTATTCCCAAAGTKGCCTGTCATATAAAGGCTGCTGGCTGAAGGGAAAGGCTGCAAATGTTGCAGTTCTGACAATTTTAATGTCACATCRCTCAGAACACTGAATGTGTGAGTCCAAAGTCTTGGAGTTGTGTGATTCTCAGGATCAAGACCTGAAACACAACAAAGCTACTGATGTCAGTTTTTGTTACTTATGCAAGCATCAGCTTGGGTTCACAAAATATATTTTTAATCTGGGTAAATTTAGATTTTTAGGAAGGAATGGGATGTAACTTACTCTTCATTGTTCTTTGCTGAAAGAYCCTGATTTGTTCAAATTTCAGCATTTAAGCTGAATCCAGTATCCTGAATAATAAAAAAAGTCTAAKGTTGACTAATTGATGTGTTGGTATGCAACCAATAAGAAAGGCTGCAAGCACATAAAGAATCACCCATTTAATCAGCCTGACTTCATACCCCAAAGTGTTTTATGGGCTGGAATAGACACTTCTACACTGAAATAGACATTGCTATACTTATTTACAGGTAGGGAAGTGCAGGAGGAGATCAGTGACCTTGCCAAAGTTCACGCAAATGTCAATGGCAGGAAACTCCTGATTGTCTTGTCTAATTCTGTATCTGTGGGATCATGCTTTAGTAATCAGCCCTGTTTTCAACTGCACTTTTTAACCCTGAGTATGAGTGATTTGAATATCTTTCAGAGAGAGATAATGGGAAATACTTATATTGAAAAATCTGGTAAATCAATTAATGTTTGCAAGATGCACAGAGACAATGGTAAAGAATGTGATAGAAAATGTGATTGATCCAGCTGCATGGACTGGCTTGTCCCATTATACACAGAGCACCACAAGAGGCCAATATCTAGAGAATATTTCAGATGAAATGATATTGCCTAGGCCTAATTCTTTGCTCAGACCTGTGRTTACAGATCTGTCCCACCTCAGTGAAAACTACACAGAAATCTGCCTGTGTAAAATTTTAGAAGGCCCGTTGCAACAGTGAGAGATTGATGTCTATGCTTTTAATGACATTTTATTTTAGGGCTCCAAACTACTGTGWATCAAATATCCTGCATGATCTTTGTCAAATATTTGTGAAATCATCAGTAGAAGACAGATACTTTCTGGCCATTACCCACATGAAGACGACAGCAGCGAAATTATTTGCCTCATACAAAAACTGGTTATGTGCCATGGTTAGGAAGAACCTTGATCCTCCTCTGTGTCATACAATCYTAGTTGTTCAGACAGATTCTCAGAGGCACTTATTTCTAATAGAGTCTCAAGTTCTGCCAATTCTGCCATACATGTATTCTAAAGCAAATTAAGGCAACAAAAGTAAAAAGTTTCAGGAAAAATTTCAGTCTGGTAATGTCATAATTTTTTTAATGTGAAAGATTGCTCTTAAGCTTTGTTTTGTTAATTTTACATATTACTGCAAGGCACTTTTCAGTACCAGTATTGGTATATTAATAACTTACCTTAGGTGAGGTTCTTGTTATTATTTGAGTGCARYAGAACCCTTTGTGAGTTTGCTTCAYACCATTTGCCAACCGTAGAAGAAAGCTCAGTCCCWGGGCAAAGCAGCCCTGTACCCTGACRGCCCCAGTTGCAGAGCTCTGCTGCCAGCCAGGACAAAGGACCTGCTGCTGAAGGAACTCCATTCCTCACTGTTATTCACAGACAAAAATGGGASTTAAGTGCTTCACATGCAGTGCTTATGTCTAAATGCTAATCAGGGCCTCTGGCTTTCTGAGACACACAAATGAGAAAGAAAAGCTGTAAATTAGAAGGTCAATTTCTTATTTACAGCAGTGCTGTAGGTTCGTGGCAGAGTTACAAATGTTAGCCCTGAGAAACGCTTCTGTACTAACTTTTCTCTTTTTATATGTTTTTCTCTAGAAAAAGACGAGAAGAGAACAAACATCTCACAGGCAGAGGTAAGTGATTTTATTTTTTTTAAACATATTTATTGTTAAAACAGTTATATTGTTAAAAACTCCTGGAAGCTCACTGATTCATCCCAATGGATACTTTTACTTACACTGTCATTCCATCTGCAGTAACACAGCCTTTTACGAGCCATCATTGTCAAAGCAGGGCTGTGTAAAGCTATGTTGTGTGTTCTGCAACATCCCTGTAGCAAGGAGCTGGGAGAGGCCAGCTTCCCCTCTGCCTTGCTGCCATGCCCTGTCAAAGCCCAGCAAAGCCAAGGTGGCCCTGCCAGCTCATCCCACCCAAGCGTTGCTGTGGATCTGCAGGTCACTGCTGGGCACAAACACCTCTCCACTCTCTCCATCACTTGTCAAGCCTACAGCAGGCAGTGCAGTCATGTTGTCTGCCCGAGAGTTCAAAGCTGGCTCCTCTGATCTGATTTTCTAACCTCCCCTTGCATGATTCCTCCAATTCCCTGATCTCTTTCTCCTTCACCCACTGCTCAGAGCAGCGGGCAGCACCTTAAATAGCAGCAGGAGGTATTGATTGGTTCAAATTTGAACTCCAATACAAACATATCAAGATTTACTGGCATGAGGTTCACCAAGCTATCCCATAGTGTTTMTAAATAGCTTTCTCTATCCAAAGAAGAGAATATTTTATTTATAAATGTTATCATTCTATCCACTGTGATAAGCTAAATTAATGGGATTAGCCCTACTTGCGTGAAACATGTCACAGATGTTCCATGAAGAAATAGATCTTATTAAAATTCATGGTGTATATATTAGGTGTTTTTAGCAAATGTTTGGGTAAAGGCAACATCATTGCTACAACTAGAAATTGATAAAATGAGGAGGGGAAAAAAAGCTTGGTTACACATAATTTTTCCTTAACCTTTTGGTTAGGCRTGTGATATGGTGTTTATGTCTTCTGACTTAAACACTTAGCAGAGGGTGTACTGTATGAGGCTTTCTTGTCCTTTTTATGTAGACATAATTCATGCTGGTATAATATTGACACCAATTTAGCTGCTTTCATTTTGCAAAAGCTGCTCTGCTTTAGCACTGCATGTASTCCAGTTAGTTTTTGCTACCTAAACACTGATATAATGTAGTAATACCATTATTACTCTATGTGTATTGGAATAMTATAATAACACTATTATTACTCTATGTATAATTTTACTGCCATTATTTTGGAATAATTTATCTTTTGTGCATAGATGCAATTTTGGGGCCACACAAAGTTTAACTAAATACAACATTCAAATGAGGCTCAGTTAAAGGCTGAGTGATTGGCTGCTGAACTTATTATCTTGGGTTTAATAGAACACATTGAAAAGGTACAGGGGGAGGGATTTTCCACTTATTCATATTAAAATGTATATGTTAATATTCCAGTGCTACCTTACACATGCACATAATCACTGCTTACACTGTAATTGGAATGTTGGCTAATGTAAACCTTGCAACGGTTTTACTATACATAGGCATTTATTTGTCTTAAGAGAATCAATTACACARGCTGTTAAAAGCACAGGCTATCCTAATTTTATGTTTAACAATATTTGTAAAGAGTGAAGGGTAATTATCAGTAGTATTGGGTCTGTTTTGCCTGGGAGTCATAAATGAAGTTGTCCATTAAACACATATTGTCTTAGTTATCCTGCATACACGACAGCCCAGGAGCTGGCATCAGTTGTACACTGTATATTTTTCTCAGAAGCTCTGTGGTGGGCACCCCGGTGGGGGCACAGGGAGCTGCCAGGAGCAGAAAGCTCTGTCTGTGCCCGTGGCTCACTGCCCTCTCTGTCTGTCCCTGCAGTCGCAGAGCGCCTCTCCCAAGCAGAGGAAGCAGAGCGTCTTCACCCCTCCTGCCCTCAAAGGTACTGTCAGCTCCTGCCCTGCCCTGCCCTGCCCTGCCCTGCCCTGCCCTGCCCTGCCCTGCCCTGCCGTGCCCTGCCTCGGGGGCTCCTCTGGTGGGGGGACAGCGGGACCAGAGCAGCGCCACAGGGTCCTGCCCGGCCATCACTGCCCTCACACTCTGCTCTCACTGCCTGGCWCTGCCCRCCTGCCTGAGGCTGACCATCCCTCCATTCCCAGCACTGAATCTTGCTGCAGCAGCAAATAGATCTGTTGGGGAAAAAAAAGTTTTTATGGTTTGATTAGTTTGCTATAACAGATAATTCAATGGCAAGCTACGAACAGAGCTTCTTGAATATGTAAATTCTATTGGTGCTGGCCCCACAGAGCTCTCTGTTTTTTATTTGAAACCACTCCCCCATATTCTGCCTCGTGTTTCCAGGCAGCTGTGAAAAGGAGAACAACCAAAACCGTGGTCTGGGTATGTGACAGTAGGGTGTGTGAAGATTTTCTTGGGAAGATAAGGAAAAAGAGAAGCCTTGACAAAAGTTTTGAGGGATGCTTTTTAGGAATATGTACAAAAGMAGCAGGGATATCGCCTGGAATCAACATAGCTACATTTATGTAGGCCTTGCTTCTTATGTAGTTTTGAACAGAATTTGACTGGATGGTGAAGCAAGATCTGTGGTGATTCCCCAGCACTTCTGACKGACACTTGTCAGAGCAGGATTATTTTCCGACTGCAGTCTAAAGGCCMTCCTGCCAGGTGTCTCTTGATAGATAATGAATATGTAAATTTCCATTTGTCTGCTTAACACAGTTTGTTACCTGGGATATCTGATTAGTTGTGTGAAATACTGCTGCTGTCATGAGGCAATCTACCATATCAGCCAGCTCTATGTATCTCATTCTGTAGCTGCAGTTCTCTAGTACTTGTCCTCAAATAAAATATCACTCAGCTGCCACACAAGACTCTGTTTGCCAAAACAGGCTGAARCCCGTGTGCTGGACATTAGACATAATCTTATGACATTCAATTTCAATATTTTCTCTGGAAGGAAAATGCTTTGCATGGATAGCAATACCTATTGATCTCACTGCTGTATTATTTTGCTGTGCAAGYCTAAACTAAATACTGTGCAAACGAAGTGCAGTGTAAAACAGGTCCTCGTGGCTCCTCTCCAGAACTGCATGCCCCAGCATCCCTGGAAGTGTCCAAGGCCAGGTTGGTTGGGCCTCTGGGAAACCTGGTCTAGTGGGTGGTGTCCCTGTCCATGGAAGGGTGGCTGGAATGAGAGATCTTTAATGTCTTTTCCAACCCAAACCATTCTATGATTCTGTGATTCTATTCTTTGMCATATATGGGGGCATATTTTTCCCTTCTGCCATTGCACTTATTAAACTAAAAATCAACATTATTATCTGTCTAAGACCATCCCCAAATACTTCAGTTTTATCATTTACAGAAGCTTCCTCTAGCTCCAGGCTGGGCTGTGGCTGCTGCAGCAAGCTGTAGCAAACCTGGTGCAACAGGCAGGTTCTTATTACTGTATATCTCTGTGTGCTTTGGCTCCTGCTTTTATTTTCCTAAACAAAAACACACCAGAGTTCCTACAGACAGAGCAAATAGCTGACTCATCTCAGAGCATTGTTCTTTTTACTGGAATACAGTGTGCTGGAAAAATCAATGTGAGAGCTATTGATTTAAGTAGTAATCTGGAGAGGGACTCAGCCAGCCAACCAGATAACAGCTGGCCATGGTGTGCTTCTTAGTGTTATATTACCAAACCTAATGGATGTCAAAGAGCTTTTCCATTTTGCTTTCACAGATATTTCTTTCCTAACCTGCCTCACTAGTGTTGAATTCCATGCTGGTATGTAGCATGCAATGCTGRCAAAAGTCAGTGTCTGAAGATTGTATCAAATGAATCCATTCTATTTTCTGTAAGTTGTGATTCACCTCTTGTCTTCCCATAGTTTTTTCTATGTTAGGCAGCAATCTTAACTGAGGATTCATCACCCATATTTCTCTTCTTTGTGTCAGTTTTTCTTCTATTACTCACGTGCTTTTATGCCTTAACTTCAAATTTTCTCATCCTTTAAGGTGGTCTTCTTCAAGTATGAAGGTTGGTTTGAACTTCCCTATGAAAAATACCATAAAAACAACCACAGGAATGTTTTGCAATTTGAATAGTCAYCACTTTTGCCTTGGGCAATCTTTTCCAGTCAGTTCCAAACGTGTAAGACCTTTTTTTTCTATTTACTAATCTGCTTCTTGTTCTTCTTTTGTATGACAAAACCAAGAAGAATCCTTTGATCCTTTTCCAAAGTAGATGTCCAGCTGTTTCAGCACAAAGGTCTGTCCATCTCTCAAAGCACAAAGAGCATCTTTAGAAATGTCTTCCTTATTCTGCTTGGTGGGCTAGAGGAGCTCCTGGAAGTCTTGCTGGAGGCTCACTTTCACCCTCACACTTGCCAGAGAAGTCTAAAATGGGATGATAATCCTTCTGGATAGAGAGGGACCAAGTGAAGGCATCTTAGACTGCCAAGGCAGGAGTGCAGGATTGCACTCACCCCAGGTAAAGGTGCTTCCTTGGTGTCTCATTACCATTTGAAAATCAAAAGAGCACATTTGAGTCTCAGAGCTGCAGCTTTCCATGCCAGGGCATGCTTTGTGCTCAGGCAGGTTTCCTTTCACCCAGGTAGTCATGTTTGGTTTGGCAGCTCAGCTCATCCTTGGAAGGAAATGCAGAGGGCAGTGGCAGGAAGCAAGGTTTACAAAGACTGACAGAAGACAGCCTGAGCTGTTCCCAAACCTGCATTGCTCCCTGGAGGTCCCAAATCCCCACATGATCTCCCAGCTATTGCTATTAATGCTAGTGGCTATTTAAACACCATCAAGGTCTCCCCCTGTGAAGGAAGTGCACGTTCCCAAGTGATTTGAGGATTTCATTAGCAGTGAGTCTACTAGCCTGGATGTGCTAGAGGGCAGGGAAATAGGAAAACTTCACTCATCTTAGTTCACTCTGCAAGAGGCTGTTTAGATCAGATCAAGATCCTGCTAAYTTCAGCAGACTTTAAAGAAAGTTTCTGTAGCTGTTTGTGTTCACTGGAGCTCCTTTGCAATGAGGAACCATCAAATCATAATTAAAGTCATTCCCCACACAAGTAAGAGATACATTTTACTGTTTTCCCTCTCAGCCTTTTGGGAAATAAATGCTTTAAATTCCCCTCCTAATGTATTTTTCTTTGCATAAAAACAAAGGCCTTTTCCTGAGCTAGGCCCCAGCTACAAGACTTGAAATGGGATTAAATCAGAGCTGTTATAAATCTAAGGAACATTCAAAGACATTATTTTGGTTTGAGTCATTAAAACAACCAGAACTCACTGGCTTTTCCCAAAGTGTTCAGACCCAGGGATTTGATACATGCATAATTCTAGTATTTACAATGATGGTTGATATTAAATGAGCTCTTTCTAGCTTCTGCCATGAATTTCAGATGCTCTGCTTGTTTAGTGCCTACTTGTTCTTCTCTCCAAAGGAAACAACATGCAGAATAAATGATTAAAATCATKATGTCCCTCCTGAAAGATGTAATTTATTAGAAGCAATTAGTACAGTGTGTGGCCCTCATCCAAATTTGTAACCCCTTAGGCCAGCCTGACGGTGTCTGATGCATCTCATTACTTTGTGACTGAAGGTTAACAACRAACAGGGGTAGAGTCTGGAGACATTAAAGATTATTGTTAGTATGGTAAGCACTGAGTGTGGAGCCCATGAGAATCATTGTGGAACAAAAATCTCAGGCTAAATTTACTTCAAGTGGCACAGGAATGAAGTTTCTAAGATTTTAGCAGTCACTACAAAAACCTGTATCATTTTACAGGCTGTCTTCTTACATGGCAAACTCTGCAAAGAGCTTCTAGTGTCAACTAAACACATCAGTGTAAGAACACGAAACATCCCACTATTCTAGAAAGAAAAATACCATGTCTTTTTTTGCTTCTGCTTCATACATGGGTTTAAATTTAATTTTTAGGAAATTAATGTTAGCCATAACATCAGGCATCTTACACAGCCCTCTGAACATCAAGGCCAGGCCTGTGAGAATTCATAAATTGAGCTGGTGCCCAGCCAAACCTTTCTTATGTGGGTGAGTCACTTTGACTCAGCCTATTACATTTTTCCAATCTCTCCAACGAGGATCCTTTTCCAAAGATGATTGTGCTGCACATCAGTCACGTGGCCAGAACAGGAGATGGAGATGGTTTTCCATTATCCTCTCAGTCCTGAGTGGTATTTTGGACCTTGTTCCTTTTCCAGTAGACTAAATGGCTGTGATAACTGCTGGGCAGGGGGCAAGGACTACTGCACAAAACCCGGCAACGTCCAGTGGCTGGAGCAATTCCTGAGGCTGGGCAGTCTTCCTCTAATGCCTTAGCCATGTCCCTGRGGGAACATCTCTTCTTTATCCTGGTAGTGCCAGTTCTCCACCACATTCCTTTTAAGTAGAAAATCTGTCTCAGTAAGTTGTTTCTTGGGTAAGAGAAGGCTAAGCTCTGCCTTGTTTTCATGTGCACTGCTCTTGTTTGTTCATGTGTTGTGATGTGACAAAATGCCATCAATGCACTTCATCTCCTGGGTGGAAGGCTCACAGCTGTCTGGACCTTCTGAAGAACAGGGAATAGAAGATYTATGCTGCAGTTTTGTATCACTGTGTTTTTTCCTTGTCTCTAACTCGGTCACAAGAGGTGCAGCTTTGTTTCCCAAACTGCTTGTCCTACTTGTTCTCATCATTTAGATGCTGTTCTCATCCACATCTTAGTCAGTGCCCCTCGATACAACCATGCCACTTGATGCAGAATGGCCTTGAATGAATTTCCTGGCTATCTTTACCAAGATGTCACATTCTAGTGCCTGGTCTCTTTCCCCCTCTCTCTACACTCCTCTCTCCTTCCTCAGACTTGAGCAGTAGGATGATGACAGTAGATACAATTAAGGGGGGAAGAAAAGTTAAATTAATTAGTGAATCAYTGAGTTGGTGACAAGGATACATCAGATTGCTGCCATCTCAAGTTCAGCTGGCTGCCACTGCTATGGTACTGCCCAACACGTTGGCAGACACTGCTGCAGTCTGTATTTAATTTCTTACTGTTGGCAGCTTTGAATACATTTCATTTCACACAGCTGGCAGCTCCTGCTCCAAAATGGCTCTGGCCTTGGCTGCAATAAATACTTCAGCACCTATAGAGAGACCAGGGTGTCCAGTGGAGACTAAGCTTGACATCTGTTCCAGAGTAAAACTGGGATGCTTGTGTTAGAGCCACTCTTACCTGGAGTGAAGAGGAAAGTGCTGYGTTGAGCACTAATGTCAGTCCCTAAATTACCACGTGTGGTCCAGCACAGACCAAATTCTGGGGAGTATTTCTGCTGCCTCATCTGGCTCAGCATGAAATCCACATATCTGATAGTTCCTTCTAAACTTGTGCAATGAATGCTAAAGGGGCCTCCTTCTAAAGGTACAACTTCAGTTTTGTGATAGAAGCTAATCTTAGAAAAGTGCTGTGAAACAGCATTTATGACTTGAAAATAGTTTTATGGAGCATTGTTGTATTAAATACAGGGCAGTGTAAATATCATACTGTTTCTAAGCAGGAACAGACAACATTAAAAAGTCAACCTTTTAAGAGCTAGCAACATAAAATTCTATAGAACAAAAATATGGGAGACATAGTACATGTTTTAAAATGTAAAGTAGAAATCCCAGGAAGGGCAGCATGTGTTGTTCTGGTTACTTTTTTTACAAGATGTATTTGTAGTGAAATTACAAAAATTTTGGCAATGTTGTGTTCTGAATTGAAGCAGCTTTTGAAGAAAAGATAATATTTTTTTAGGAGAACGTGTAAGATTCTTATGAAGTCAGCCATTTGACAGGGCATTAAATTTTATTTCCTTGCTGTATGTTCTATGCTGGAGGTTAACAACCAAGCCACATGGCAGACACTGACTGCAGCCAGCCCTACTGTAATAAAAAATAATTGCTCCTCTGTTTCATCTAAAGCATTGTAAATCTGGAATTTGATCCCGAGCAAGATGGCAGAATGAAGACCCAGATTACACATTGCTGCTCCTGCTCAGTGTTTGACATCTACCTGACAGGCAGGGCAGGGTTGTGCCCACAGTGAGGGCAAGTGCATCTGCCAGGGCCTCACTCCCCCYGGCTCTGAGGCTCAGCCCCACTGGGGAGAGCACACTCCTCCTGCAGCACTGCCAGGGCCGTGGCTGGGGGCGTGGGGGAGCTTGCTSAGGCCACGTTGGGGTGTTCTGGAGGCAGATGCAGTACGTACATACAGAGGTACCTCCCTAGGTCGGGTACTTCTAAAAAGTCTCCGCTGTATGTGGGCTGCTGTCTCATGTAATTTACCCTCAGAAAGAAAAGCCTTCCCTGCATTTCCCTAACTGCATATTTCTACAGCCCCTCTTTGTCTATTAATGGCTCCTCTCTATGTAGTCAAATTTCATACATAAAAATCCCCACTCCCAAAAGGCAAAGCTTTCAGAAGGCAGAATGACTACAGGCAAGCTCAAGGTTAATAGTGAATTTGTATAACATGAAAGGCACCACTGTGCATCGAGCAGTGGCATTAGCCTGACACAGCAAAATCATCCCACGACCTTCCAGCTACGATTCCATCAGCTGTGCTGCTCCTTGTGAGCATGTGCAAGGGGGTGCAGGCTCACAGCCATCGGCCAAGCTCTCACCACCTGCTCTGAGTCCTCCTGGGACCAGAGCAATGATTTCCATGAGAGTGGCTCCTGGCCACAAGCTGCTCTTCCAGGGACAGTAGCTTGCCATTAGCTCTTTTGCTTCAGGTTTCACCCTGACCCGAGCCAAGGTCCCAGCAGCACATTAGCTTCGTGATATCTCTGTTTCTGAACAACCTGGTCCTTATTTCTGTGGTTAAGCTAAGAGAAACATAGAGAAACCATGTTTCTGATTTTTAGGGACCATCTGTGCTGGGTTTCTTGCGGTGGGGATGTTTTCTGGGTTTTTAGTATTTGATTTTTTTTCCTTTTGAAGTGGATGCCTATTTGAATTTATCAAAAACAAAAATTTTCTACAGAAGGCCGTGTGGTTCTTCTCCCCTCCATAATTTCTCCCTTCCTTCACCCCTTGAGATGCAACATTGCCCAGTGTAGCAAGAACACAGAGTTCCCAAAACCATCCTCCAGAGCTTTGGCATGGAGACAAGAACACGAGCAGCCTGAAGATTTCAACCACATCCTTTCAGGCCTGCAGCTAGCACTGAGTGCTCACATGAATTATGTGTGTGACTGTGACCAGAAAAACACAGGAAATACTGCAGCTAGCATATGGATCTGGAAAGGGATTCATTTTCCTGTGAGCTGCACAGGCCAGCAGGATGTTGTTTAAAGGCTCTCATCTGATGGAGCTGCTAGTTTTTCTTGAAATGGAAAGATGGAAGATACTTCAGGTTTTTCAGCTCTCACACAACCTGAGAACAAGCAGTGTTATTCCACAGAACTTTTATAGCCAGGAGAGATGATTAGCAGGCTCTGAGCAATTTACAGAGTAACTATTTCTGACAATMTAATTAAAGGAGTTGTGGGATCAAGAAGGAAAGCACTCCCCTGAAGTGTTTGCTGTGCTGTCCCAGCTCAGGGTGCACCACTGCTGTGTATGTTGGCACACAGCAAGCAGAAAATGTGCACACACATCTGGTAAACCCTGGGAATGGTGCAGGTTTGTGGGCTACTCCCTGCAMTGGCACCTTTCCAGGCCACAGGGACACAGGGCACACCTGTCCCTGGAGAGCAGCTGGTGAGGTGCAGCACCCCCACAGGCCCCTCTCCGGCTCAGCTGGGACTGGCTGCAGCCGTGAGCCCCAAGGAAGGGGGGGCGGTGGAAGGGAGAGCTGGGGAGGGACAGGCGCTGCCGGAGAGCAGCAGGGAGAGGGGCTGCCCCTGGCCCCGCGCCGAGTACCCAGGGGCTGGCCAGCTCCTACAGGGGCAGAGGGAGGCAGCAGCCTTCTCTTCATTTCTTTTTTTTTCAGCAGTGAGGAGAAATTATGTAAACTCAGTTTTCAATGTCCTTGCAATCTGAAAGTAAAGAGTTTTTAAATAAACAGTGGGATTTTTGGCATGCAGGCTCCCTCTGGTGACTCCTAGTGCGGCTCCACTGTTGAATGGAAAGAACAGTTACAAGGAGGGGAATGATATTAAATCTGACTAATTTCAATTTAAAATCTGTGAGGTTACTACATTGCTACATTTCACMTGCATTCCAGCAGTATTCCACACATCCCATGAGTGGTTAAAGCTTGACTTTTATTTCAGCTCACTCTTAGCAAGAGCTAACGTGAGAAGTGTAAAAACTAATTTTCTATGGCTGYRATCTGAATGTGTCTAACTTTTAGAGGACAGCATACCTTTTTGGTATTTTGTCTATATTTTCCCCAATTAAATTGAGTATACTGATASTCTTGCTGTGCTTCCCAGAAAAATYGAGAGCTTTAGTTGCTTTCAGGCTCTGACAATTCTGAGTGTCAGGTAGTGTGTTTCTYTGGCATAATTGCCTTCTGGTTGTGCTGGATGCTGGCTCTGGGGTGGGTACTTTGATGCCTTTGGCAAACCAGAAGAGGAARGTTTATCACAAGTTGAAGTCACTGACACAATAAAGAGCCACCAAAGATTTTTGTCTCAGTGTTGTGCTGCCTGTGGCACCTGCAAGGTGAGTCTGGGYGTATCTACAGCAATGCAAATAATTTGTGGTGACTGTACTTCATGTTATTAACGCATTTCTCAACATTGGATTTTAATCTTCTAGCAATCAAAAATACTTAAATATAAGAATTTGGTGGAGTTTCAGTTTCCTGTAAGCTGAACAAGTTAAAATGAAAATATTTCAAATTTAAAATATTACTAGAGATGTCAAACTAAAGCTTTAATTGTTGTYTTTTCTCCTCTCCCAAAAGATCAGAGACACTGTGCCAGACATCCTCTGAAGTTTAAGCTAGGAATTTGATTTTGCTGAATTTCTCTACCAAAGAAGTGCCCTGGTTGTGCATAAACATTATGTACTAAATAAGTTTGCATTTGTTTTAAGGGTGTGTAAACGTACCTGTATTAATGTGCAAAACACCACAAATTGCTACAGTCCAGTTTATCTCCCTGGATTCAAGGGATTTGTGCCCTTACTCTGTTAAAATTGTTCCTTGCAGCRAAGCAATGCTGCTCCCTTTTACACTCCCAGGCCAGGAGGGTCATCCATGAGTTGCAGTGGAAATGATCAGGGCGCCTCCACCCAGCTGGGAACGTTCTGGGTGAGAGCTCATTGGCACAGGCTAAACCTTCCACAACATGGTAATGACAGCATCAGTGAAAACACCATCCCACTGCTGTCCAAATCCAAGTTTCACCTTGCACTCCAGTGGGTGACATCTTTTGTGGAAGCTGCTTCTGTAAGACAGCTCTGCAGTGTCAGTTTGGATGGGTGATACTGTGTGTTAGGAAAATGTCTCAGGAGCAAAAATAGGGACTTGTTATGAAGAAAATAGTAATGGCCTATTATTTATAGGCCACTCATGAAAAAACTGCAATGGGGATAATAAGCAAAACGCTTCCCAATCAATCACTTGTTTAATCATAAAAGGTTTTTCTAATTTTGAAGTTGCTTATAAAATATGTAAAAGAAAAAGTAATTTCAACATTTACAATATTACTGATGTGAGGTTATGCTGATGCCAAAATCCTATCTCCTTTGTCATCATAGGAAGGATCAAAATGAAGATAAYAATTTTAACTCAGTAGGGAATTAGTCAGCAAATTAACAGAGAAGCTGATAGACTTCTGACAAAAGAAAGAGACAGGATTAATTAAAAGTGAAAGCCACACAGTACGTGGAAGTATAGCAAAGAAACACCACCTTGGAATTTTGGGTGACCAACAAACATTTTGCTCCTGTCTTCATTTTGAAAACTCACTGGAAATATTTTYAWCCWAACCCTAAAAATCTCAGGCTGCACWGAGTATTCAGCAAGAAATTTATGTCTGACATTAACYAATTTTTTCTGTATCTGCCCCAAATCATTGAAAGAAAGAATAACCACAAAAAGAATAACAAAAAATAGAAAATATGGATCCAAAATATAAACTGAACAGAATGCTGGGGGTGTCCTGCCAGACCTGGGGGTGAAACAGAAGAAGCAAAAGCTTCTTCTGTTCAGTGATTACACACAGGACTTCATTCTCACCATTACAAAACTCGGGCTTCTGCTTCTCAGTGTCACAGCCTCCTCTTCTTCTTCAAGGATTCTCTCCCCTAAGGATGTGGCAATAAGTTTTTTCTCAACTATTTAGGTTTCTTGACCTCAGAAAAATTCCCATGTCAGTCAAAACCAAAAACTGTAGAGCCACAGTGCAGTGGTCCAGGAAAAAGTGAGCGGCTGGATAATGCTGTCCACTAAAAACTGAAGTCAGATAAGAATGCCTTAAGAAAACTGAAACACAGCTTTTTGGAAATGCCTTACGAAGTTGGGGAGATTAAAATGTTTTGTAAAGCATTTTCAGTTAGGTTTTGAATGAAAAGAAACCTTAATTTCCATTGTGTTTTGAATGTGTATAAAAATCAAATTAATTTTCCTCTGGCATGTTTACATTTTTTACATTTAACAAACTAGGCAAAACTAAATGTTCTGGTATTGCTAATTTTTTTTTTTTTTGTGGATTTTTTTTTTCTTTCTAAAGGGAAATGCAAAATTTAAGAGGCAGTCTCCTAATCACAAACAAATGAAAATTGTCTGGCTTCAAGCAAGTGCAAATATTCAGCTATTGAAGCCTGCTACTGTCATTTTTAAAAGTGCTTTGTCACGAATCCATCCTGCTTAAACCAAGCCAGGCACGGAACTACCCCGGGCTTGTTACAGACTGCCTAGTGAAATAGTGAAAAAGCAAGCCCTGGAAGTCTCTCTGCTGGCTGGACAAGGAATCACAGACAAGTGCATTCCTTTTTTTTTTTTTTTTTTTGGGAGCAAATCACTGTAAGTAATCACAGGAAAAAATGCTAGGCTTTGTTGCTACTGCTCACTGCTCAGAAACTTGCAGATAAGCAGCATTTTCCTTTTTCACTTTGCTTGTGCTGGCTGTGCTGCCAGAACAGCWTTGTGCAGTGGGCTTGCCCTGCCCTGGGTCAGCCATCCCAGCCCTTCCCAGCAGCACACACTGCCTCCACTGCAGGTGTTTGAACAGAGCTTCACTTCTGACCACCATAAAAAGAGCTCTGCCAGCCAATATATTTTTTTAAACCTTAAAAAAATTTGTCATTTGGATGGATGTAATTTAATTTGAAGCTAAAACATATGGCATGAATAAAATGTCACACTGCTCTTCTGTCACAGKGCAACCTCACAGAGCAGCTAGGTGCAGGTATCAGCCCAAGTAAGGTCCAAAAAGTTCAGACTCCTTCAGCTCAGGTTCTTTAATACAGCATTTTCTCCAAGAATTAATTGCTGAGGGAAAATTCCTTACAAATGCTTAGGCATTTGCTTTGAAGGCTGGTTTGCACAGCACCAGCAGGAGTTTGGGACAAGAATACACACAGACATAACTGTGCTGTATAAGAGAAATGGTCAGGAGAGCCAGTCAGAAATCTCCCATCARGAACACAAGAAATAAAACAAATACTATAAAAAGGAAAATGTTCTTGGTTGCCACTATTGGCAGGAACAGATTAGAGGAAATAAAATTATGACACTTGATTCCCTTCCTCACACAGCAGTTACCATTTAATCTTTTCCCATACYSGGAGCAGAACTCTCTTGTTTTATCCTCTGTAAAAGGAATAGTAGCTGTGAACAAAGCATTTGTTCCTAGAGACAAGTGGAGGACTGCTTTTGTAAATGCTCACTGATTTCAAGGCCTGGAAAGGACTCTTATTTTTATAATTGAAGCTCTGGCATTAAGCACAGCCTTCAACCTAATACTACACTTGATCCATATTTGAGGTTGAACAACAGCATATATTTTAGAATRCAGCAGTTAAGACTTCTTACAAAAGTTAAGATTTATCTAATTCTCCTTRACTTTTCCCTTATATAAATAGGGGTAGGATGATATAAGCAGGTAGGATGATATAATTGTTTTATTTTGTACATAGCAGTCTGTATAACTAAAATTTGGCTTGTCCCTGCCTCTAAACAGACTTACCTTCTGTAGCTGAAATACTGAGCATTGTTTCATGCTGTCTTTAGCATCAGCTTTCCCAAGTCTTTGCTGATGTGATTTTCTACTTAGCCTCCTAGCTTATTTTAAGGTAGTGAGGCTACAGAGTGGCTCCAACTGGATACATAGGCTGGAGAGGCAGGTGGCTAATCCTAAGTATGACAGAAGTTGCCTGTGAAAGTGTAAAATGGTTTTATTTAAAGAAGCTGTGTTTAGAAAATGCTACTCACTAACTTTTAAGGCCAGTGAGTTCTAAGACATAATTTGTGACAGTAGCAGAGCTTTTGACTTCTGTTATTATGGARCAGCTGATTAGAGGTTTGAAAATGTGGCCTTTTATTTGGTGGAATTACTGTAATCCTTTGATATAAGGGAACAATTCTGCCAATCCTGTGATTTTGACCTCCTCTCAGGCAGACAGCTGCCTGACTGAAAGTGGTGCTGATGTTAAAAGTGAGGGCTTAGCAATTCCAGCAAATGAACACATTGCCCAGTAAGGTTTGGCTTCCAGACAAGTGCTTTTGCAGAGGAGATTCTGACCATCTAACAAGCTTCCCAGGACCTGTCAAAGCACAGCACCTTTGAAGGTCTGCCTGCACTGAATTCAAGCACACTTACCAGCAGTAGCTGTGAAAAATTGGGATGGAAAAGTGTCAGCTGGAAAGCTCTAATCCTCTCCTGATTGCTGGCCCCAGCTGCCTGGTCAGAGCAGTGCAGGAACCATGAGGAGAAGAGCCTTGCAGTGCTGCCTGGATTCATTACTGCCATGGAAGCCACCTCTGCATGTTTTTCTGATCAAGTTTTTGGGGTATTTGACCAAGAGCCATCCTCCACAGAATCAGCTAAGAAATATTTTCTGGTTTTCCAAAGGGTAAAGTCACCCACTTGCTGGCTGAGTGCAGGAGCTTCTGCTCTTCATGTGAGCTCCAAAGACTGGCTCCCTTCTGCAGTCTGAGGGCTGGCAGGGGAAGGAAGGACCAGCAGAACAAGATGTTTCCATACCAGCAGAAGTTGCCTGGGGCAACAAAACCCTCTCTGTTTACTCTTTAGGGTACTGTACGTGGGAGATGCAGTCCCTTCAGCCACRGCAAAGCTGACCCCTCTCTCCAGTGCAGGTTCTGGCCAGCCTGTGGAGGGCCAACAAAAGCCTTTCTGTGCAAGAAGCTCCTTCATGTGACTCTTAAGGARCCAGTGCTGCTTCAAGCCATCCTGAGAGGGAAAAATGGAAAGTGGAAAGCAATGTCTCAGAGAACAAACTGGAAAGTAGCCAGGCATTTGCAACATGATTTTTGCTGCTCTCATACAGTCTTCATTGTGATAGTTTAACAGTGAGCCTTTTGACTGCAAGTAGCCTCAAATGAGCCTSAAGATTTGTCATTTAAAAGGCTCACCACGACAACTGAGGATGGTATGACTTGAGCTAAGAGAAGAGTTAGCAGCAACCAGCAGACATTTAGAAAATTAGTCATACTTTGTTGCTGGGTTTCTGAATGATCATTCACAAACCTCTAYGGGGCCATGGTGACCTGCTGAATATGCTGATGATCTGATCTGCTCCAGATYAGATATGTGACCTACATAAACCCATCATATTTGCCAATGCTTCAGATCATTTGTTTTGGTTTAGTCATGCATATTAGAGAGGAAAAAAAGTAAATGAACTTGCAAGGCTGAACAATGTCTTGGTCTCATAATCACAACACACATGAGAATTTTTTTCTCCTTCTCAGTTTTAGCTGAGGTGTAAAATGATACAACACATGAAGTTTTTTTTAATTATTATTTATATTTTATTATATTATTTATATTATATTATATTTATACTGGCATTGCTATAATGTCAGTATAATGTCAACTGCCGCATTGGTGATCCAGATTCTTTTCATTCTAAATGTTGGAGGTCCCCCATATTTGCTGGTGTTTGAATGTTGATTTACCATTWACATCAAGGGTAAATCACAGAGTGACAGCCTGACTTGGCTTTTTCTARGCTAATCTCAACAGGAGTTTGAGAATATCTGGCGCACCCACTTACTGTATCAACTTGTTTATCTCATATCTCAAATTTTAAAGCCACAAAAACCAGTAATTTACAGTATTTTACATAAATTCATTGCAGATAAACAGTAGCTGGGGTTTTGTCTTTATAATTGGAACTTAACATCAGTGATGTATGTTGACTCTTCTTTCTTTAACAATAAGACGAGAAAATCTCAATAATTTCTGGAGGAGAGGGACCAAGATCTGTGTAATAAAGAAAAGACCTGGTTATGCTCAAACTCATTGGCCCCAGGACCAAGGGCCACCCTTGCATGTTGGTTATCAAGCTTCTGTGAAACCTTGCTTAACAGAAACTGCCAGGCATGGGTGCCACTCAGAGTCCCTTGGGACTGTTGCACAGTGCATCATTTTTCAGTTTTTCTCCGCAAAGAACAACCCAGATTTTAGAAAACTTTCAAAGGCTGTATCAAGCAGACTGTTCACAGTTACCAACATCTATAAAGCAAAATTTCCCACATCCCTTTATTTTTATTTGCCTTCCCTCCCTCATGTTTTTTCTGTTCACTCACTCATACACGTGGGAATTGCCAAGGCCTGGGACTGTGTGTTTTGTTGTGCTTTATTGCTGTCATGTCATAGATWACTTTTTGATACTCTTTGAACCACCAGTACCTTAGAGACCACCCAAGGGAGTGGCTGCCTTGGAACACACAGCCCGGGCTCTTGTTGCCAGATCTTCTTGGAAGCAGGATTAACCTCCTGCCACAGGTCATCTGGTTTGATTATTGAACATGAGCACCAGCAGATGAAATAGTAACTGCCAGCTTGTCAGACTGAAGTCATTCTACTGGGTGGGCATGAAGAAGCACAAGGAAAGATGTGTAAAATGCATCTTGTGTTTGCATACACACATCAGCTATTGTCTGGCTCTTGTTCATACTCCGTAATCATCACCGATTGCTGCACGCAGCAATTCTTGTCATGTCATACTGAGTTAATGAAGCRTCCAGGAACCCACACCAGGAATTCAGTCCATGCCACATAAACCTTGTTCAAACATTTAACAGAAGCTGGTTGTTGCACCAGGGAACCTCCAGCTAGGGTGTAGCCATCCAGCTCAGGGACTGATAGAGAATGTTAGGGAGGAAAGCAACAGTCTTYGTCTCAGCAGGCTGGCAGCAAAAATGGTCTCAGCGTGTTTCTGAAATTCCATACTGAGGATTTTGAGGATTTGAATATAGCCATGGAGGCAGATAGTTGTACCTCTCCAGAACTTTAGGAGAAGGAATGAAAATGCTAATCTAAAAGCCTAGCAATCTGAGAAACAAAGTTGTATCRTTTCCCTATTTGAGATGAGTACAGATGATGCCAATAATATATGAAGAAATTTAATTTTCCTTGAAAGCATAAATAGCCACCATTAGTCTGAAATATATTGGATGGAATCAATGGAGGGAACTCAAGGGGGAAAGTAGTGGCAGGAGAAAAGGTACATTTATAAAGCTAGGAGAAGGAGATATAGTTGTAGTGAAGACCCCAGAAAAAGGAGAGTTTCAAAGTCTGGATTAATAGTAAAAAGTATATGAAATTCATTAGGCAAGAAAAACATGCAAGACTCAGATGACAATTAGTTATGGGGATCTAGAGAAGAGTGGAAATCAGAAATGTGTAAGCCTAAATATCAGGGAGAAATGACAGTGTTGTTCATGGTAGGTGAACGTTTTGGACAAAACTTCAGATCAAGAGCTTGATTTTGACCACTTTGAGGTGCTGTCTTCCATGAGCTTGCACAGAAGATGCACTCTAGAGCTTTAACTTGGGCAGGAGGGAAAATGACTCTCAGAGAATGGCACAGAGAAAGGATTACAACAGTAGAAGAACCAGGGGGAAGGAGAACCAGGACAAAAGTTGTCAGAGGCAAAGATATCAGCAAGCTGGAAAGGACRGAGAGAGAGGTCAATGGGCACTTGGCCAGAAAGCTGAGGCTGGGTCCAAGGGCAACTGGATCAAAGGAAATGGAGGATGGGGGCAGAGAGAGCTGATAAGGTGGAACCAGTGAGCATCATTTTTGGTGAGCTGAATGGTAGGGAAAGAAGAAGGGGAGGCAGGTAGGGTTAAGGATAGGGTTAATGGTTTTTAAGAGTTACTAATGAAAGCTTAAGCACTGAACTCTGACTTGTATGCAGGTTGAGCTTATCTAAACCACTCAATTAAGTAAAAATGGATTAAAGGTTTCAGGAACTGATTGTACAGATGAAGGAGAGAGATAACAGGTCATTTATGCAAAGAGGAAACAAGAGAAAGCTCAAAATAGGTTTTTGGGAAACTATAGCATTTTTCTTATTGTTCTGCTCTTATAAGCTCTATATATGCCCTTCTGAATTTCAGCTGTTTAAAAAAAATTAAAATTTAAATCTATAGTAGGATTTAATTTCTTTCCAGCTAAAGAACCAAATTTTTGATCAAGAAAGTCAAAATGCCTAGGAGATGTATGTGCAGGGGTAAGTTTTGAGTTTCTCCATGACCAATAATGACAGCCTTGTTTCTAATATCTTCTCCAGATGGGGCAGAGAGAAGACAAGATATGTATTTCTTGTATTTGAATAAATTGGGCAGCATAGCTGGCGTGTACCTGACAGTGAACATTTGAAGATGATGAAACTGGATTTTTCTTAACTTCTATGAAGCATAAATTGCCAAGAATGGAGGCTAGTGAAGCTGTATTTTGTTGAACTGAAAGTCATCACTGAGAGGGAAAGTTTTTAATAATTATTCAGCTTTTGTCAAAGGAGGTTTCTGCCAGGCAGCTGCTCCTGCAGGCTCTGATTGTCCTTGGCTTCTGCTGGAGGTGGGAAGAGCAGGAAGCATTGATGCTTTTCAAAGCTGTGTCCTGTGCCTGTCAGAGCTGGGTTGTGGTGCTCATGGCAGGGATAGGCTCTGGACCCTCCCACTGCCACTGACCAGCAGAAGGGAGSACATTCCATCCCAGGGAGCACCAGATGTTTCTGAGAACATCTGGCAAAACATCTTGTGAAGCGCAGAGAGTCCATGTTACTCCCATTGAGCAGATGCCTAGCCGAGCAAGAAAGGCATTTCTTGTGAAGCAGAGTGCAGAGACCTTGGTTTCATTAGCACAGTGTGGTTTTTTAACCTGTTACATCTGTAGGCAGCTTAGCATATTCTTGTAATTGCAGCGGCAGTCAGCACCCTCAGGCACCACACGCTGGTACTGACTGAGACAATGATGTGCCCTGAGGCCCCCAGGGGAAGATGAGCCAGTTCAGCAGCASTGCCAGGACCCATCTGCAGAGGAGCAACTCTGTGCCTCCCTCTCAGGAATTACATTTTTCTGCTGCAGTTCCATGCACTGGGCCACAACTGGGGTGTGATTTCTATGTGAGATTTTGGGGATCTCATGGGTGTATCTGTCACATGCAAGAGATGCTCCAGGTTCACTGACTTTAATCCCATTATTTTTGAGAAATATGTAGCTCACATAAATGTATGTATAAATCACAGTGGAGCACATAATTAAGAGTTTGTATGCTTTCCAAAATCAGCACAGAAATATTGATTTAGTCTGGCCCCACGTTTTAAGGAGTGAAGAGGAATCTTGTTCCTGAAATAAGCCTGACTGGTGCACTCAAACACTTCATCACTTTTCCAGAGAAAGGRGTCATTTGAAGCTCCCAGGTGGATCAATATGTAGCCCATGCAGTTAATGTTAATACATTGTTATAAACTGTARGAGGCATTTACTGAGTTTTGATTTCACAAAATCATAGAGTCATTTACATTGCAAGGAACCTTGGGAAAGTCCACAGTTCAACCTGATGCATAAAGCAGAATTAGCACCAAGTTTAGCAAGGTTGTTCAGTGCTTTGTCTAGTTCAGTATTGAAAATCTCCTTGAAGAGACAAATCACATTTTCACTGGGAAATCACACCAGTGCTTAAATACACTCAGTGGAATCATTTCTTCCTTATATCCAGTCAGAAAATAGTCTCTTCCAATTCACAACCAGACACCTCCATCTTCTGGGTACCTTTCCTGGGTACAGGCAGGCTGCTGTGAGGTGCCCCAGAGTTGCCYCTGACGCAGCTGCTGTTATCTCCTCTAACTGTGGGGCCATCCCTACACAAGGAGGAGGCTGCCCTGAAAGAGCTGCCAGCTTTGTTTGGCTCCTCACAAGTGCTTTCYGTTGCACCCAGCCCAGCCAAAGGCCTGTGGTGGATGCTGGATTTAATGACATTAATTTGAAGGGTTTTTTCTGTTTGGTTGGTTTTTTTGTTGTTTGTTTGGGTTTTGTGATTTCTGTCTATTTGTTTGTTTTGTTGGCATATTTTAAATCAAAACTTGAATTCAGAAAAAAACATTATGAGGAAGACACATCAGAGAAACATAATTTAAACAACTGGTAAATGCAAACCAGAACGTACCATTAAAAAGAATAGTCCTTTTTCCTGTTTAGTGGTATGAGTCTATAATATTTCTTTTGATATTCTCATTTTTGCTAAGGAAAATAGAAAACAATTAATTTAGCATTGGCTGAGACATTTTTATTTTGCTGTTATCCTCTTTGGCCAGGTCCATTTGTATAATCATTTCAAAGTGATTTGAGTTCTGAAATGCTGAAAATGAGCCTGTTTTATCTGTGCCTTTCACTGCTTTCTGCAAATCTGGAAATGTGTTTTTGATAGAGAGAGGATCAGCTCCAAATCGTAAAACTAAATAACCCTTCAAACTTTAGGGAATTCAAGCTGCCAACCAGACTTCAATCCTGAGTTTGGTAAATGTCAACACCCTTTCTTGGGCAGTGAAGCAGAGTGAAGGAGGAAGTGTTAAATAGGATGGAGAGCTGCCTTAATTACTTGAATATTTTTAAAATTTTTTTCCAGGAGATATTTAATTCAGGAACACTTGGTTGTTTCAAATCTTGTGACCCTACTTAGCTTTCTAAGCTGGTACTTTGGTTAGATGGAGATAAGCTAAAAGACAGCTGCTGATGAAGCAGCATGGATGTGATGTGACTACAAAAATGACACAAAATTGTCCCATTCTCATTCATAATTTATAAGGATCTAGAATTCTACAAATATTCTTTGCGACAGTGACTTCATCTAAAAAGAATTTCCAGTTCAAATTATATTTGTGCATGGCTTCTCAATCTGGTTTGGAATTATGGATTCGTTTATCAACATTAATTGTATTAAATTACCTGCAGTGAAATATAAGCCTTTTGAGAAAAAACAATTCTTTAGCAGTATTCAGACAGACCTTGCTCTAAAGCAGCATAAGGATGAGTGTGAAGACATTGTGGGTATGAAACATTTTCAGGGAGAGGTGAGAAGGGGCAGTGTTTGGTCTGGAAGGGGTTTTTGCTGCCAGACATCCCAGGTGAAGAGCAGAGCCCCAGGCAGGGCCCCCGTGAAGCAGGGGCTGGGTCAGGCGCAGAGGGGACTGGGAACCCATGGGGACAATGGGAGGGGTGGCACCCTGTGAGCCCCATCCCCAGGAAAGGGCAGAGCAGGGCAGGGCACCCAGTGAGAGAAACAGAGCAGCATCAGGACAGTGCAGGCACAGCAATTCAGGAAACTGAGTGSCCACAAATTCCTTGCTTGGAAAAAGGGACATTGATGGGACTGGGTGACTCCATGGAACAGCATTTGCAGTCCTACCTATTTGCTACTGACACTGTAAAGCTTGTGCAGTTTATGTGGAATCAGTAACTTGATGTTTCTAACTTGGATGTGTTCTTACACACAAACAATTTCTTCTAAAATATCCTGGCTTTGTTTTGCTTTTTTTGCTACATGTAAAATCTTACAGTCTGTATTTCATGCTCACCTTTACACTGTGTTCAACCAATGAACAGAAATAATCCCCAAACTACAGCATTTTGGTCCTTCTTKGTTACTAGCTGAGAAAGCTGAGGCCATGAGCTGTGTCACTGGTACAAAGATTGGAAATRTGAGAAGGAAATCTCCTGTCTCATAAATTAGCGTTGCCATAGTCATGGTTGTAAAAACGGCTGAGATGACCTGAGTAATGAATTTTTATTCAGCCTCTGAAAGAATGTAACCTTCCAGCAAACAATAGATATTGCTAAGATAAATAGATAATAGATATTGCTGAGCAAAGATGCTGAACTGATCCAGCAATACACTCTGTGGGTTGAGCTTCACCCTACTACCTGCTTGTCACATGGTTCATATTGACAAAGGGTAGGGCACAGCCTGAATAACCCCACCCCACCTGGAGCCACCCTGGAGAGCCACTGTCCCAGCCTCTGCTCTTGAGCTGTGCCTGAATGTGCCAGTGTGCACCTGCCCAGCTCTGGTGCCTTCTGACCACCCTTGGCAGCCACTGTGGGCTACTGCAATGTTATGTGGCTAGACATGCTTTTAATCCAGGAGTATGATTGCTGCAGTTTAACTAAGTATTTTTATTACTCTAGGCCATTTTTTGCACTGTAAAAGTCTGCAGCTTTGTGCAGGAAATGTACCTTTTCAAGGCAGTTACCAGCATTTCCTGTCATACATGTTCATATGTTACTGTCAGGAATTCCATTACCTCTATGTCAATTCACACTGGTTTATTCCATTGTGTAGATGAGCATCTTATTTCATAATGCCACACCAAGGGTCAGTTCATTCTGACAACCTGATGCTGTGAGAACATCTTGAGGCTTATATATAACTACATGAAATCTTGGGTACTTACTGGTCAGAGGAGGAAACTTCCAAGGGACACTGTAGCATAGAATGACTGGCAGAGGTGAAGGCAGGCTGCAGAAWGGAGCTCATGAAAAAATAATTAAGATCAATAGCTACTTGCCATGCAAAAATCAATGGGTAATGCTCAGTGATGTAATTTCTCTCCATTTCCTACAATTTTCATATTTAATATTGCAATTAAACCACATGGATAAAAGTCTTCACTCCTACAAAAAATACAGTTCCATGGTTTCKTCATACCATGTATGACATGCCTTCTTTTCTGTCCATAACTTTGCCCTTCTCATCTTTGAAAAGCCCTTGAAAAACTGGTTCACTCTGGYTCCAGCAATTCCTGACAGAATTGAACAGCAGCTGTTAGATGAGCACTGTGAATTGTGCAAGAAATGGGTCTGTAAGTGCAGAGGAAACAACAGGAGAAAAATTTACCTTAAAAACCAAAATATAAACAAATATCCATTAACAATGGAAACAAATGTCCATTAACCTGTAGTTAGGTGAAATCATATTTAAAGTGTTTGTCTTACTAAAGGGTGTTGCTAAAGAGCTTGGTAGTAGCTGAGCACTTCATATATCACAGTTCTTAATTGGAAATGGCTGGATTATTGCAGGGCACACTTACAAGAACTGTGGCTTTGGAGCATTATTGTATTTGCTTGGTTTATGTCAGAACAACAGTTCCCAGGAGACTGTGTGCTGTCATCTGTGTGGAAGAAAAGAGAGGTGGGAGCCCAGAGCCCAGCACAGAGTGATGGGCTCCTGTTAGAAGTAGAGCTGGTTGTTTTACAACCATTGTAAAATACTGTTTTCAGCTATTTGTTACTTTGTGGAACTGAAATAACTTATGCTGAGATTTTTTTTCAAGTTATATATTTGGAAAAATCTGTCCTGTGTTTTGGAATGGTGTGGACATAAACAGTGAGGTGTAGGAACTTCCAGATGAAGAGACACTGGGGCCAAAGCTCTTGGACTTACACCATCATCAGTTCTTCTTACTCACAATTAGCAGTAATCTGGATCTTGCCCTCACCCCTCAAGGGTGAACCCCTTTTTGAAAAGTGTGTCCCTACAAGTGCTATGACTTGCAGGGTGCACATTGGGGTGTTTGATTATCTAGCAGTGATAATRTAAAGCAGCCGGGGTGTCACTTCTCCTCATCACAGAGAGGAAGTGATACAAAAGGGAAGTGTTTTTCATAACAGTTAGAGATGGTTACTAGAACTATGTATGATCTTTAATGAAATCAAAAATATTTTTATGCAATGACAATAATGGCATCAGATAATAGYCTAATTCAGGCTTATGTTTTGTTCAAATCATACAGTTTTGATCAACAGTTATGTTCCCACTTTGTTTGTCATAAACTAGGCGACCCCAAGACAAATCTTGTATATTTGCTCTTTAGGTTTTTTGAAAATAACATTTCCTCTCTCATCTTTTTATCTTGATGCTGCTTCCTTTTCCAGCTTGAATTCTATCACACCAAGGCAGAGCTGAGAAGATGGGATTAGGCCCATTCATTGAAGTCTGCTTCCTTGTACTGAACATGAGATAAGAAAATGTCTGTAATTCGATTCATTTTCATAAAGTCTACTTCACTTGTTGGCTGAAACYAGCCAGAAGCAGGTTCTTCATAACTTCCCTCAAACCAAAAACTTGATATAACCAAAACCAGGATATTTGAACTTCCAAATATCCTGTGATAGGTATTTACCCTTGTCATCCAGCTCCTCATGGTATTTGGAGGTCAAAAGAACACATTCTCCATGTAAGAAATGATCCAGTGTTGTCACAGAAATGATCCATGTGAGAAATGATCCAGTGTTGTCACAGAAATGATCCATGTAAGAAATGATCCAGTGTTGTCACAGAAATGATCCATGTGAGAAATGATCCAGTGTTGTCACAGAAATGATCTATGTAAGAAATGATCCAGTGTTGTCACAGAAATGATCTATGTAAGAAATGATCCAGTGTTGTCAGAGCTTTGGTGCCAGCACTCTCCTCCCTGCCAGGACAGAGCCTCTGTCAGGCTCTCCTTGGCTCAGGACAGCTTTGCAATGGTGCTTAACACAAACCTGACCAAGGCTTACCAAGGAAAAAGGAAGCAAATACTGTTCAGAACCTTATTCAAGGAAGAGAATACCTCTGTTGTAAATACACCATCATAGGACTTGAACTAAGAGGCTTGTTGAAAAAAGGAGCAAATACGGGCACTAAACTTGCCCTTATTTTGGTTTTCTGTTTCTTYCTCCACAAAAAATACCTGATGCAAGCCAAACACAACGTTAACCATGACTTCTGTATTTTCAGGGATTAAGCATCTGAAGAGTCAGAGCGAGTCAGTGTTTCCAGAAGAAGAAGAGGGGCTCGGCGAGCGGGAAGAGGAGTGGGGCCATTAGCCCGCCGGGCCCATCCCGGAGCCCGGCCCGGCCCCGCCGYGTCCGGCCCCGCCCGGCAGGGCCCGGGGGGCTCCACAGGCCCTGCACAGGTGTCCTGCCGCCCTTCCTCCCGGAGACAAAACTGTTATTTTAAACTCGTTTTTTTCTTTTCTTTTCTATGACTTAGAATTGTAATTTGCAAATGTGTTAGCTCCCTGACGTCAGTACTGCCAGAGCTTAACTACTGCGTGTGAGCTGTATCTAAAGCTTGTTGTAAATAAAAGTGATTTAAAAGGTACAAAATAAATAATACATTAATTTAGACAAGATTGTCTGCTGTACAGAGGGTTTGTCTTGCTACAGAGAAATGTTCATATAAAATGATCCTTTCAGTTAAGGACAGTTTTTACCATTGTTGGTAGAGTTACTTGCAGTGATGCGGGTAGAAAAAGGGTAAGGAAGTAAGCAGAGGCGACTCTGTCCAGAGAACGATGTAACTCTGCCCTGTGCTCCCGGATATGGCACACTGAAATACTTGCCTTGCTTGGTCTGAGGCTGCCTTGTCACAGCAGACAAAACGATTTCTCTCTCCACAAGATCCCTGCTATCTGGAGGCAGTACAACACCTTTCAGTGTGGGAATGAGGAGCACAGTGTGCCAGGCCCCGAGCAGGGTCCCAGCCCCAGCTGAGCCATGGCAAGTGCCACCCCCCCTTTGTCACCTGCAGGCAGGACAGGTCACAGCCCTGTGGATGGCTCAGTCTGAGCCAGTGAGTGACAGCACTGCAAGCTGCACAAATTCACCTTGGGAATGAGTTCCAGGGCTTTGGCTGAGGTCAGCATGGCTCACACCATCCTTTTTATTTTTTAGAGCACAAAAACCCCATGGCATAAAATGAAATAAGGTGTCAAAGGAAAAAAATGTTTCTTCAAAGTCACACTTAACAGATTATTTCAATTTTTCAATCAATGGCAGATTTTTAAATGAATTCACTGTCATTTTGTATTAACTGTTTGATACTAAAATTTTATCCTCGCTTTAACATTCCACTGATGCAAGTCTCTTTTAAAGGGCTGAGCTAGCAAAAAACCCCAAACAAACAAAAAACAACAAACAGAATAATACTATATATTAAATACAGGAAAACACAGAGCCTTTTGTCTATGCCTTGCATGGTGATTTCACTGATTTCACAATCTGAGGTCTTCCACGAAGACCTGCTGAGAATGGGATCTGTTGACTAGTGTTTCTTTATATTTAAGAGCTATTTTTCCCCTCCATCTGTATCTCTCTATCCTGTCCTCTTTGGTTCCATTTTCTKTAAAAACACTGCAGACAGGATCCATGACTCCAGCTCAGCAAGGGTGTGCAAGAAGGACTAAAGAAGGACTCTGCAATTATACAGGARCCACTACAGGACTTACAGGACTGAGAGCCTTTTATGTCCCAAACAACAAAAAGAAGGAAATGACCCTTCAGAAACTGTTTGGATGGCCCCCAGTCAGGTCTGGAATGACAGCAAGAAGAGCTGGGCTCTGGTCCCAGCTTTGCCATGGCTTTGCTTTCACACAGACCCAGGCTCTTCACAAAATTTCTTGTTGCCACAGTACTCCTAAGCTGTGTATGAGTCACTGGTGTTTAACCTCACACCATCTCTCTGTGCTGCTAGCTAATAAAGCACTTTGGATGTTAATGGCTTTCTGCTGGTTATTAGTACCCACAGGCTGCAGATGAGAACTGTCCAGGACCTGTGAGCAAATGAAARCATGGACATGATTTACAACACTGGAAACCAGGACAAGGTATTGAAACTGTGGAATCTCAGCATTTCAAAGGCAACACACAAAGCACCTGATGGGAGCTTGGAGAATCCCCCATGCTGTTTCAGGCTGACAGGTGGACTTGAGTATAATTACACTTTATAAATAATAGGGGAAAAAACCCCACCAGATTTAGTTTGAACTGTATTTGACTTTCAGAATGSCATATGTTGTTTATTCTCCAGGTGTGAAATCAGACAATACTTAAGTAGATATTAAGAGTCAAGATTTAAAACTTCTTTCTAAAGCATTCTAAAGTATGATTCCTAAAGCATGCTTTCCCCTGAAGTCAGAGGAATTTTGCTTGAGAAAGACCATAGATTTTGGCTGAAACATGCTTTTCTTTGGGGAAATATGATGTGGAGTGCTCAGGAAAGCTTCTATTGTCCTGCTATCAATTTAATTACTGCATTTCTTGCTTTTTCTTTTTTAAGATTGCTATAAATTCTGCTAAAATCTTCAAGGATTTACCCACTGTCTTCTCATAGCATCATTATTTCTCCCCAGTAATGTAAACTGAAAAATCACCCTTAGCTCTTGCACTGTTGGTATTATTTTACCAAAAGCGTCACATCCAACACTGACTCCGAGGCAGGGCTGCAGGAGAGGTTCTATTGCCTGTGCTTGGACAAGGGCCTCCCATGGTGTCCAGGGTCCAGGCAGTCAGCAAGGAAGGGACTTCCAGTTCATCTGCACCTCCTGTAACACCAAGGGCCAGGCTGGTGGTGGCTTTCACTCTTTTAAAAAAAGCATTTCTTTTACTCCAGAGGGTGAAGCATTGGGTGGCTCTCTCCAGAGCTGGCCTGGGTAGGCTGTGATGGCTGGGGAGGGACCCAAGCAGGGCTCCTGCAGGCTGCAGCTCTGCTTTTGTACAGCTGGCACTGTACAACAAAATGACCTGCTTGGTGCAGGGCTTCCCTCCTCATTTCTTTTCTCTTGAGACAAGTTTTTTTTTTTTTTTTTCATGAGGGACCTTATTCCTGCAGAAAATAAGGCATTGTCTGTCCACTAACCCTGGGGGGACAATGTAAGGGCACACTTAAAACATGCTGTCCCTCAAACTCCCCTTTCTTCCTCTCCTATTGCATCCATGTTAGTACCCAGGCCCACAGATGTTCTTTTTTCATTCTTTTTATTATTTTTTTCTATAGCAGCTCAGCGCAGGAGTGAGCTCCAGAAAGAGCCTCAGTTGTTCTGTTGATTCCTGACATGTGCAATTACATTTAACCTTTTCATGCACAGCATTATACTTGGCAGCTGAGTGGATGCTAAATGCCGTCTGCTTTGCTGCATTCCCTCCTTTATCCTCCACTGAGGATAGCAGCACTTGGAGCAAATCTCAAGCAAGACATTTGTGCACCCTCTGCTAAACCCCAGGCTGTTTCATCAAAGTGGGCTGATGGGGTTTATACAAGTTCAGTCTATACTCTGATGTAGATTTTCTGTAGCTTTTATTAAATAATCTGGGGAGATTAGGGCAGAAAAATTATTTGGTATTCTGCTAGGCCAAACACACTCTTTCAATTTGGTAATGATTCGTTTGCCTAGTATATACTGGCCCTTAGTGGTAAACTGAGATTTTAATTGCATTTCCAAGTTCCTAAATTTTGCTTTTCTCCTCGGCCCAACTGTTCAGAAAATAGCAGGAGTATTTGCTGTGCATCAGGACAGTCTATCTATGTAAATAGCCCACAATGTCTTCAACAGACATTAACAGGCATGTGAAAATAATGATGGCAGGTGTTATTAGCTCTTCTGAAGGGAGGGCTGTGGGAAGCAGGAGTGTCGAAAGGTTATTCCAAAATGCAAAACAAGAACGCTGGCATTGAGAGGCAATACTCTCCACATAATGAGAAACAAATAAGAACTCAGTATCTGGCACTAACGAACACCTCAAGCTAACTGTGGAATGAGTATTAATTAGGTTTCCAAAATAGCATCTTTCTGAAAAGCAGCTGAGGTGTAATATTGCTCCTTATTAATCAAAGCAATGGGACAATGTGAACTCTGCAAAAAATAAATGGTTTGCAGATGGCTGTGTGCATCTTTAATAATGACAGAAGAACACAAGTTACAGCTTTAAATGCCAGGGACCCTTTCTGCATCTTCTCCTTTTCAGAGAGCGATATTTGCAGTTTTCAAGGCAGCGAGGAAAGTGTGTTGGTTTCTTATTACATTTTCCCTGCAGCATAAATTCTGTTGATGTGCTTCCCTAATCATTCTAATTATACTGCCATATGTTGCTCTCATCTTTCTTTTTCTCTCCTAATGGGACATAGATTCTCTCTTTTGAATATGTCATTTGTTTATTACATTTATCAAGGGTTTTAACATTATATGGGACTTTTAATTGCTTTTTTAAACACTCAGCAGATTGAATATTAAAAACAGACATGAAGGTCAACTATAAATAATATTTAAATTGCTCATGACATTTTTATTCTCTAATTTACTGGAAATATCAACTCTGTAGACATGGTCTTRTATCTGCTATTTACTTGAAACCACACACAGGTCCTCCAGAGCTACTTTGGCTGCAGTCACAGTTCTGCCCTACCCCAAACCACCTTGTGCCTAGCAGATTTGGAGTCTTCCCCAGGCAGGAACACTAAAATAAAGATGCATCATGTATTAAAATGTTTGACCCAAATATGCTGCTATTATTTCCCGTTGTGAAGTCCTGCTGAACCCCAAACAATAAAGGTGAATGTTCATTTCTGACAAGTAAGAAAAATACAATTCTCTCTCAAAGTCAAGCAGTCTCAAAGATAAAGAAGCACAATTTCAATAAAAGAATTCAAGATGGCCTAAACTTAAACACGTGCTTTGTATAGAGACATTAGTCCCTCAGAGTACCCTGCACCACAGAAAACAAAATCTGAAAGCCGGCTGAATACAGAGAAAGCAAGAGACAACCAATTATTATCCATTAAMAACTTAATTTCTGGTATAATGACACCATCTCTCTTGGATTTCATGGAAATGCATCATAGGTGAATTTGACTCTTGGGCTCATTGAATTTTGACTGAGATAACCATATCAGGCTTTATACAAATAATTAGTCWATACTTTCACATAACTTGATGTTTGTTCATGGTATTATGATACAAGTCCCACAGTCTTTCTTGCAGGTTCAGGAGTGTTGCTTGTAGGTGCACCAGCATTAGGTCCTATGTGGTGATGAGAAAGCTTTAAAACTATAGTCCAAATAAAAGTGAAGAAACTTCTCTTCTGCTTAACTGTTCCATCTTAAAGCCAAGAGTGCACCTACCATTTTGATTTTTACCCCCTTATTTGGCTACAACTCCATTACTTCTGGTTTGTAATAATGACCTATACAGGATGTTGCAAATGCATAAAACTCAACAGCTTTAAAGTTCATATACTATGTAATCTCAGAATAGCTGATTTTGTCAAGATATTATCTGTCCAAGTTCAGCTACTGTCAAGTTCCCCAACAATTGTCCACTCAAAGGCCACAAGCAAAGGACTGGCCCAGGCACAAAGAATGTATTTTKCAGCAAAGTTCATCCCAAAAGTTTTATAAGAGACTTTTTCCCATTTTTTATAAGAGATTTTTTTCCATTTATAACTCCACAGTTATGACCTTCTTCTTTGTTCCCAGGGGAAAACTTAGATATTCACAGTTTGATAAAACTTCTGAATGTTTGTCCTGGGACATGGAAAAGGAGTCTCTGGAGACCCATTAAATACTTAAATGACCAGGAAAGTAAAATTATTCCAGGGACRTAGCCTAAATGTTTGCATAGTGTTTGACAGAGGACAATTTCTTTTACTCACAGCATTAAATTAAATTCCACTCTTCTTTCCATACTGTTTTTCAAGGATGTGATTTTTAAAAAATGCTTTTAAAGGGATGTACTCCCCTTTCAGACAAACGTTTTTCTGCTAAACTACTGTACACAGAAATCTCTAATCTGCTGCTGGAGAATGCTAGCCATACTTACATTTTCCTCTTTCTCATACAATAACTSTATAGTCTGTTCAAAATACACATTTTAGACACTTACCACTAGTGATCTTGATTTGTTAATTTGAAAGTATTTTCACTACAGTAGTGGCTTGTTTGACTTCTGGCATCTCTACAAGAAGAAGGTCCTTTGTGCATGTAGCTCAGATGGCACCTGGAAAAGATGAACTGCAAAGAATGTGGTAAAAAGTAGTTGTCTTGATTTATTTTCATCATGTACCTAGTTAGGATTTGATACATGTTTGAGCTTATGGGATTCTTTCCATTCATTTTCARTCCAAGTAGATAGGGGCCCTGTTTAATTCCATTTACACTGAACTTTGATTATAAAATTTACACCATGCCATGGAGGTATCTCCCAAAGTCATACCCTTCCTGAAGAATTGTTGCTAACAAGTACAGTCCCAGTGCCTCCTCCAATTTCAACCACAGGATGAATTCTTTTGTGTAAAAAATATTTTATTGGTTATGTTTTTCTTCATGCAAGGACTATTTTAGCCTTAAAGGCTAAGAAGGCAAGACTCACTTAAAAAATTGTTTTCAAACGTGCCATGAGGATGTGAGTGAGTTTGTGTGGCAAACTGGGACAGTAATGGGAAAATTGTGGAGTCCCAAATGGGTGAAAGGGTTGGAAACGACCATATATACACACTGTCACTTCTCAAAGTCAGTCATACACAAAGGAGCAAAAATGCTCTAGGAAATCAAATTTGTAACTAACACTCAGGAGCTTCACAATCCTTGCCCTCAAATCAGATTTATTTGGGAATATCATCATAGGAAATATGGACAAATACAGCAGAATGAAAACACACAGTTGTAGATTGCCTTCTTGAAAATTAAATTAAAAAAAAACTGGCTAGATCATAACCCATAACAATATTACATAATATATCTGTCATATATCTCAAGATAAAAGTACAAAATAAAACTCTTGAGGGCTCATTTATAGCTACAGCTGGTCAGTGTGCTCGATGCAGGGTACATGCCCAGAATGCTGTGGGAGAGATGCAGATACAAACACCATTTCTCAGGGCCCCATGCAGTGTTTTGGTAGCGCAGCCTTACAGGTTTCAGAGATAAAACTACTGTCCTGGGAGAGGCTCTCTCTCAGGAGAAGAAGCTTTTCTCCCAAATGAACYCAAATTTCACCCAGCCCAAAGCCTTAAGCAGCATGTGTTGGCTCTATTGGTCTTTTCCATCAAAGAAAATTTCTCCTCATCCAAACAACACACCAAGCTTTGGGTCATGTGCAGGCAAAATCTTGCTGAGAATAAAGGAAGGAAGAAAGARAGTCAGCTGGCATTAACAAAAAACTAAAGATTCTTCTTGTATTTCAGTAACATCTACCACAGTGATAAAATCTGAATACAAATGAGCAAATAGGATTATTTATAGAAAAATCACTTTTCTATCCTAATGAATGAGATCTGCAGGCAATGAGCACCTCCTGTGAGACTAGGAGCTCCTTCTAGCTTCTGCAGAGGGAGATCTTGGTGCTCACTATGACAGCAGGACACTGAGAGCCCCACAGGGTGCTTCAAGTTCTCTGCAGAATCTGTTATATTTTCTGCTTGTATTTCCAGGGGAAAATTTTTACAGAGTAATAAATGTCAACAGGATAGAGACACAGGAAAAAACTTTAAGTTCAATATGGTAAAAGTCTGAAAGTGAAAATACAATATAAAGATTAAATTCTGATTACTTCAGACTTTCAGGCTCAGTGAATCATAAATTATCATGTTGAAAAACAGTCAGTAGCAAATATCTAACTGGCCCAGTTTTTAAAGATAGTAGTTGTCTTTTGTTGTTTTCAAATTTGGTGGGAACTATAGATGAACTACTTATCTAAAATAAGTTTCTGACTTCTCAGATCTTAATCAAAAAGATTTTCCACTGCCACAGCATATGGCAACTTACAATTAAAAAAAGTCTGATATGACCATTAAATTTCTTCTCTTGTCATAAGGACAATAAGAAGCCATAAGACGGTTTACATTTTATTACAAAGGAAAAAAAGAGTCCAACATTCCCAAAAAGGATGCAAAGGTGCACAGAGCGGTCCAGGCTACTAATAATTTGCTCAAACACCAGCAGAGAATATATATAAATTTTTAACTCTTAGCAAAAAATATTGATTGCGTTATAACATCTATGATACAGTTTCATCTGTTAACATTTCATTCGTTAACGGCACTGTACAGAAATTTGTCCATGCTAAATACAAGCCTTGGACCAGATACACAAAACAATTTAAATGTATTTTTTACATCCTATATGCACAAACATTTCTTAAGTTAAAACTATGCATACTACTTATGCATAGCACATATATGGCTTACATATTCAACGACAGGAATTCCACCTTTTGGCATGCCCTTGTCCCAGGGCTCAGAGCTTACACTGTTCCCAGCTCAACTTTGACTGCTCTGCTGTCAGAAAAGAGACAGTCAACAGGTATGGACATGTAAGGGTCAGCAAAGGGGATTGTTCCATGATTCCTTCTTCAGTTGGACAAAGCGTGCCTTCGTGGAGGTGGAGCCTGATGCCTGCTGAGCTCTGGCTGGATCCCTGAAGCAGCACGTGAACAGCACGCAGGTCTCAGTCGCCCTTGGCACAGAGGAGAGTGCCACTGCCCCCACAAGTCCCCTTCAGAGCGGACCATGGCTGACTAGAAAGACTTTTTGTTCAGTGAGGTAATAACCACAGAGTCCAAAAAGGAGAACAGGGAGCGTCGGGAGCCACCTGAGTGCCTACAACCTGAACGGGAGCCTCGAATTTCCTGGCAGGTTCCAGCAGAGGAAAATGAGGTTGGCTGCAACTGTGTAAGACACCTAGAGAAATCAGGAGGGGTCATGTGCAGCTCAAGGGAAGAAGAGATGAAAATGGAGTTCSTTTATGGGCAGAGTTTGGGCTGGAGGGCTCATTCTGAGGCTTCCTGCAGAGGTRACTGCCTGTGTGCTGCTGGCTTTGCTGCCCCTCAGAAAGAAACAAACTCTAGGAAAGATGTTGCTGGATGCATGTTGTCACCTTTGCATTTGAGATAAACCATGACACAAGGCCTCTATGTCACCTTCCAATTCTCTCTGAGAGCCAACACAACATTTTCCTGAAGTGAAGCAATTTTCATGCATTTCTGTTGCTGTTTCTTCCACCCAATAAAACAATAAGTACCAGCTTCATGGAGGGGCTGACACCAGTGTGTTGTTGTTCAAAATATTACAGGATTCAGAATGTTTTAATCTTTAATGTCAGATGCTATTCAATTAATTCTTARGAGATATTTCAAAAACTTTCAAATTCGTTCAACACCAGTTCTGTCCATATGGCAGCCACTGCAGGGGGGAAGAATCTTCATTCGTGCAGGCTGGTCAGCGTAACTTTGCAACTTCCCTTTACAGTCTACAAACATTTATTTCCAGATATTTTAAGGAAGCTAACAAGTAGAACTTTTATGGTGCATGCAGCATGATTGCATGAACAAGTATCTAGAAACACATTTTGTTTTGATTTTCCATTTTCAGTGGACACCAGCAGCAGTGACACGTAACAGCAATCCCAGGCAGATGACAAACATCGTGTTTTCACACGTCTCAAGATGGAAATGTCTGGTACCAGTGATGCAACAAAGCAAGGTCCAACTTTGGCTGAAARGATTATTTTGGCTAGTTTAAGAAAGCAGAATAGAAGAGGAAATAGCAACACAAAAACAACTGAAATCTTGCAAATTTTTAAGTGCCTTGAGTTACTAGCTCAGGGTTTTACATTTKACATTTTTGAACATTTTGTTCAATCACTCTCCACAGAAATAGGATGATCCAAGAACAAGTTGACAGATAACAGCCTCTGAGATCATGAGGTAGGAACAGCTAGAGTTCTTTTATCCTGCAACAGAGGTCAAATGAAAATTCATAAACAAGAGATTTCTGATACTATTACTTCCAATATTCCATATATTTGAATTGAGGATGRTTTATCACATGATCATTTAGTCTGGCACTAAGGATTCAGATTCAAAAATATTGGTTTTCCCTTCTTTATACCTGATTTTTTTAAGGTGACATTGAAAGTGGGATATTCTGTGTCCTCATTTCAACATTTTGTAATATAAGCATAACTGGGATGGAACAAAGAGGTTAAGAATAGCACTAAGCAAGCCTTTATGGTATAAAACATTCCCCATTAAAAGAAAGAAATTACCAAATTACCTGTCCTGCCTGAAATGTCAGAAGCTTATAAGAAATAGCAGATCTAGTTCTGTACCAGTGCTTCTGTCTGCTCCGTGGCTTTCACAATATCTTCTGACTTCTTACAGTGTTTAGGSTCACCTGGAAGATAAACAAATGTGACTGGCAACCTGAATGGGGAAGTTAACCAAGTCAAGAGAATTTGCACAGCCATAGACAGACAGAATCTAGTTCCTCAAGATATTTTAAGGATAAAATGAGGTTTCAGTCACTGCTTCCTTTAATTGCTTTCTCACCAGAATAATCATCAGCTTGAATTAAATAATCATTWTGGTTAATCCATAAGGCAAAAGATAGAATGAAAGCAATAGATCACAGCATGAAACAAAACTATGAAGACTTTTACATGAGTGTGAATAAAGTGGGTTTGGTTCATTTTTTTGTTCCAGCTTGTTGAAAGTCAAAATTCACCCTCTGCAAAGCGCTGTTTAAATCCTCTTTACTGTAGGCTTTCAAATCAGTCTAAGTTCCTCCCAGATAATGAAAGATACCAGTGTCAGGTTCTAAGAACTAAATTCAATCAGATAGGAGAAATGACACAGAGTAACACAAGCAGCTTTCAAACTAAGTGGCACAACATGAATCTCAAATAGACAATCGCAGAATTAAACTGTTACTATTCCTTCAGTAGCTTTGAATGAGTACAGCTGAGGAATTTATACACCGAGATGGGAGGCAGGGTACAATGTAGCAAACTCACAGGGCTATTTACTAACTACATGGAAAAACTTCTCAGTTTTATCCACTTGATAGAGAGATCCTACCAGGAAGAACACTGACTTGAAAATGTCAGAAAGAAAAAGCATAGAAGTCTCAAAAGTGGAAAAGATGATCTGGGAGAAGCTTAAAAGTTATAAAAATAGTGAGGGGAATATTTTTGAAATCCAGAAAACTAAGGTAGAAGTAGCTGAAAGAGAAAGCAGATGATGCATGATCTGAAAGGAAAATTGAAAGATGATGGCAAGTTGAAGAGGCTGGCTGTTTAGAAAAGAGAATAGAAGAGAGGAAAGAAAACTCGAGTGAACAAGCATGAAGAAAGAAGAAAATTAGTACCTATGAATCTGCCAAGGCTTCACTGTAAACGAATAAGAATTGCTACTGACTTCATCTTTGTTTCACTACCTTGAATGGTGACAGAGTATGTGCTGCCCACTCTCTAATGCAGACACAAGCAGATGGGCCATATTCCCACAARCAGCACCCTACACCACCCCTTATTTTCAATCAATTTAATGTAGGTGTAATACAGACAACCAATACTTCAAAGGCTTTTAAAGTCTCAAAATTGGAATAACATTAATTAGAAGAAGGATGTCTACAGGTCTTTCAGCCTGTGGTTCTTTTCGGAGGGATTTAGCAAAACTTTATTAGCATCATTATCCATAAAAACAACAACAACAACAACAACAAAAAGAGTAAAAAAAAAGGATGGGAAGAAGTATGAAAGCAAAAGCTATTTATCTAAATATTTAGATTTTAAACTTGACACTGGAGTTTGTGGTAGCCTTAAAACAAAACAATTCACAGAATCACGGAATATGCAGAGTTGCAAAGGACCCCCAAGGATCATCATGTCCAGCTCCTGGTCTCGCTGAGCACCACTGCCAAGAATCACACCCTGTGCCTCAGAGCCTTATCCAAACGCTCTTGARCTCCTCAGCCTTGGTGCTGTGGCCACTGCCCCGGGGAGCCTGTTCTGGTGCCCAACCACCCCCTGAGTGAAGAATCTTTTTCTAATATCCCACCTAAAGCTCCCCAGCATAACTTCAGGCCACTCCCTCAGGTCCTGTCACTGCCACCACAGAAGAGATCAGCGCCTGCCCCTTCTCATCCCCTCATGAGGAAGTTGTAGCTGCAATTAGGTCTCTCCTCAGTCTTTTCTTCTCCAGGCTGAACAGACCAAGTAACCTCAGCTGCTCCTCATATGGCTTCTACTCCAGACCCTTCCTATCCTGTGGCCTCCTCTGGAAGGTCCCTAATAGCTTARTATCTTTCATATATTGTGGTATAAATTTAAAAAACTAAACAGCGACTTCTAAGGCATATATAGCTTTCTGTTTGTGCATCAGGTTTTTTACGTGATTAAAAAAAATGAGGTTGCTAATGGCTGCTATCTTCTAAACCCTGTCTTTTTTATTAACACATTATTTGCTTTTTTAATCTAACCTTCCCTCCATCCTAATCCCATGCCTGAACAGGGCTGCCTTCCCTTAGTCCCAGGCTCYTGGTGTACCCAAGGAGCACTAAGGAAGCAGGCAGCACAGCAATCTGCTCCTGCTCTGCTGGGACACAGAAGGTTCCACACTCGCTGAGCCCCACGGGGCCACCGCAGCACTGAGCGGTCACCAAGCATTTGCCTGGCACAGGTGATCCCCTGATGCCACCTGCAGCACCATAAATCAAACTGGCATGTGGATGGTGTGGATCTGCCCACTGCTGTTTAACCTGGCTGCTCTCCAGAGGCTCTCACTGGCTGACTGCTGGTGATGAGGAATGTGCTGCACACTCGGTGGGACTGGGCAGTCCTCTCCTGTCACAGAGAGTGGTGCTACTGGCAATCTGTTTTATCACAGATTTATTATCTCCCTTGCATTTTGATATTAAGGATTAATGTGGCTATCATGACAAGAGAGGAGTTAAGTTTGCCAATTAGCATTTATAAATCATTGAAATGTGGAGTCGATTAATTAAACATAAGCYGTTTTTAAAATTAATGTTCTAATTAATAAATCACTCAGGAGAAAAGGAAAATCATCACTTAAAAAAATCACCTTATAATAGTTTCATTTAATCTTGTACCATTCAATTAAATTAAAGTGAGATGATGGAAAGGAAAAAARGTATTTGTGGAGAAAAACAACATTCAGTCTCAACTGCAGTGGTTGTCCAGTCTTCCCTTTGCACCAACCTGGACCCAGGACAGAGCTACTCCTGTCACTAAAATGTGATGGTCTACAAGAACCACACCTAGAATGAGATGTGACACAAAAAGCAGAAAACAGCTCCTTTTAAATTTTTTTTAAATGGGGAACCCCCACATCATAGCACATCCAAACATTCATTGACAGTTCCCAAGAATGCRCACACATCATCTTCCAGTGTTCCCCAGCTGCTGTAATTGAATCACAGAAAACTTAACTGGATTTCCTGATTTTTATAAAAGACAGAACAATGACAGCTAACATATGAAACTTCAGCCTGAATAAACCTGTTGCTTTTCTTTTTCCTTTCTATCTCACCCTCCCAGCCCTAGCACCCACAGGTGCTCACTTCTCCACCCCAGGAGTCAGCATGCACTCTGGACATCCCCCCTTAGCCTTCTACCCCCCCATCCTCAGTACAGAAACTACAGAAGTAGACAAGTCTTCCTCTTGGAAGAAGCATGGAGAGTGTCCTGACAGATGTATGGTGTCTCTTAGAATACTCAAATAAGTCTAATTTGTGAAACAGAGAAAGGTCATGTGTTTGCTACCTTCTGCTTGCTTGAAGCAGCATTCCACTGAAAATGTCTGACCTTGGTTAAAAGAGTCCTGTCCAGATCCACTGGACATCAACAGATGTGCAAAAGCAGTATTAAAAACCTAATGGTTTCTTACTTATTTAATAAATTTCTCAGTTTGAAGTTTCAAAGTAAAATGCATTCTCTAAAAAATTTCCTGCCTTAGAAAAAAAAAAAGATTAGCATTTTATAAGATAAGAAATCTCTGTTCTCATTGGAAAGGTGGGATCTAAAGATTGAAAGGTGGAATGTAAAGATTGAAAGGTGGAACATAAAGTTCACACAATAACATGAACTAACTGCTTGCTGAGTTGTATCTGATCTCTCAAATATTATTTTTGTTGGTCAGCCATCTGAAGACCCATAAGTATAGCTACACCACATCTGCCTTCTGCCAAGTCTGAAAGATAAAAGATGCAGCTTTTCCTACAGCATTCCTCATCCAGGAGATGGAGAACTTCTCTAAGGCACTTAAATTTTAAGTTGAAATTTAATACAAACCTGTTGTAAAAAATACATGTCAAAAGATAAAAGTCAGTTATTAGACAACGTCAAATGCTGTGAAAGTAATTTTACTGTAAATATTTTGATTTAAGGCCCTAAATTAACCATCTGTTATTTCTGATGGAAAAAAACCTGTSAACAATAAAAGCATGGAGCCATGGAATGTGGAAATCTAGAGTAGGTGGGAGTTCTCCATAAAAAGGTTTTTTGAGAAAYATGCCAAGTCATATACCCATGCCTAAGCTAAGCATTATAAGCCCTTCAATGCTGCTGCTCAGACAATGCCATACTTCTGGCACAATATTGCAAGGCTTACTGTCATTAAAGCATTAATGAGTTTCACATTTTAAGTAAAAGTGAGGAAAAGAAGTRTCATTATATCCTTGATTCTTCTTATTACCCTAACACCTCAAAGCTTATTCTAACTATAAATAAACTCAGAAAATAAAATGAAGATGTACAGTGTCTTCCTCTTCCTTCTATTCCTCATGGCTTGGGCAYGTTGCCCTTGATACTGTGTTGCAATCTCCAGATACTAGACCTGGTCATCTTGGGATAAAATACTTACGCTCTAAAAACATATTCTGACATTGTAGTGATTCTCTGGCTGCTCCACATGTCTAGCAGCTACAGTCAAGAGACTGATCTTCCTGATTAAGCRAATGACACAGTCCTATGACTGCTACAGTTGGCAAATTCCATCTACTTAAGCTTAACTCTTAGATTCACACTATGCTTGGTACAAAGGATGTGGTTTACAAAATAACAATCATATTAGGTACCCAAAGTAAGGGGAACAGATATTAATAGTGTAATTACTTATTCAAAAAGAAAATGTTAGATAGATCTGTTCTGGATAAGTTCACCTTATTCTTAAAATTATTTTAAAAYCATTCTTCAAGTTCAACTAAAGTATATTCTCTAAAGAATTTTCTAGTAGTATCCCAAATAGCTGATATCAAGAAGTTGATATTTTTTATATGCTTCTATTTGATGTTTTAGGATACTTCCACTTTTACACAGCCTGAAGAAACTGCCCTATGCTGGTGGTTTGTCCAACATCTTATTTCAATATTTTACATTGCTGTTGATGTTTGACAGGGAGATACCAGACACTGCTGCAGCTTCACCCTGGGCAGCTCCATGAGACTGGCTTGTGCTCTGTGATGAAGCATTACCATTCAGTGGGTCTGTATTCTGGGTCTCTTGCTGGGCATCGCTGAGATCTTTCTGGTTCGGATCAGAGTTAGTGCATTTTTCTGAGCTGGATTCATCACTCAGAGGAGTGTCCAGAGAGACTACTTGTAGGACGATGGATCTGGGAGGACAGGCTGTACCATCACTCCCCTGACTACTCTCATTTTGTGTCCTTGTTGCCTCTTCCTGTAACTGTGCATCTGTGGAATTTCTGCTTTGGTCTTTTTCCTGTTCACCAACATTGTTCACAAGTTCTTCTACAAAGAGGGAACAAAATAGGTGAATTAGATAAGAAGGATATGCCACAGTTTTTTGATTTCAGAGTAGTGACATATAGAGCTGCACACAGGAACATTGTGAACATCAGTTTCTGCGTGAGGTCATGTCAGTGCTTAATATGAGTCAGATTCTGCTCCTGATTGCACAACTGCAGCTGAATGTAGTGGTCCTCTTTCTGGTTTGATGCCTAATATGTGTCTCCTTTCTGGCCATAATACAGAGCAAGGAGCATCATCAGACCACAGTAACCTGAAGGATTGGAGCAGGAGGACCCCTTCCTGCAGGCATGTCCCTCTGCAGTGGTGTTTTACTGACACAGGACTAGGAAGAGCAGAGCTCATCAGTTCTGCAAGAGAGAGGGGCGTGGAGGGGAATGCCCTCCTGGGGTTGGGGCAGGCATCAGAACTAAGGGGAAGCCCTGAAGGAAACTGGCCTATCAACCTGGAAAAGTCCCAACCATCCAGTTGGGAACAAGCTATAGGGTGTTATGTATGTGCTGTCCAGTACTGCTGCCATTTTGGCTAAAGGCACATCTAGAACGGGAAGAAACAGATACGGGGGAAACTGTGCCTCAGGGGACAGCAGCAACAGGAAAAAATAATGTTTGTGGAAGGCTCTACTCCTTACTTTRTTGCAGAGACCCAGAGAACAGAACAAATGAAATGGCCCAGARTAAAAGGAGAAAGAACAGAACAGCACAAAGAGGTGGCACCAGGAATAACTAGATGAAAAAGAAACAGAGAATGGAAAACTTGTGATGGCAGGTGAAGTGTTCAACAAAAAATCTTCATGGAGGGCCTATTTTCTTGCTATTGTAATCTGTATTTCATAAATTTAGATTTTAGAATCTGTAYACTAGTATAGAAGATACCAAATACTGTCAATTTAAAAAGTTAGCATTGCAGTTTGAACAACATGGGCATAAAACAGCTGCATGATATTGCACAAAATTTCTAATTTGGATGTTAGAAATTACTAAGGAAGGAAACCAAGCATTGAGATACGGACGGAGTTCAACTGGCAACTCCCAAAAACTCTTATTTTGAGTGACCAGTCCAAAAGCAGGCCACAAGGGATTGCACATGACAACTGAAAGATAACCCAGACTGTAAGCACATTTTTATTGCTATCAGCATTTTGCACCTCCTCACTTTTCTAAATCCAGATAAAAGTTCCCCCTGAAGTACAATCTGGTCTGTGAAATGGGATGGAAGGGAACATCTTCAAACCCAATGTGCARAAGCACGGAATGATTAATTTCCTTTTTTGTCATTTATGCTTTCTAGTAGACTTCTTTTAGAAATCAAGAACTTTAAAATCTGATCAATTTCTACATATTTAAACAATTTTTTCCAAAACTTTAGTGTCCTGCTTGGTTTAGATTCCAAATCTTCTGAAACTTGGACAGGTAGTCTTTTTTTACAGACTTCAATGTAGCTCTTACAAAGAAGAGGTTGGGTTAAAGCCATTGAAAAATATGTATATGGAACTTGATGCAAGTTATGTTCAATCTAGAGACATTATTTAAAGCACCTGTCACTCATGATATAACCTACCTACATAAAGCGTTTTTGCTAAGAAAGTGATTTATGTGCCACATTCGCCTCCAAATGGCACAACTACAGCATTTTTCCTTAGCTTCATAAAAAAACCTCAAGAAAATGAAAAGATAAAATATTTCACATGCTGTTCAGATGCATCAGTAAGTTAAAAAAAGCAAAGCTGAAATACGAACACACATRAAAGTATAACATTAATGTAGCTCATGCTGGTGAGATTTTTTAACCAAAAACCTAGTAAGAAGAGAGTATTTTTCTCACTGAATGTTGTTTTAGGACTATTCTAGCCAGAATTCAGGTGTGTCTTGGTGTAACTGGATGGCTGACCATTTTATTCTCAAATAAGAAAGTTCAGAATATTCATACATGCAAAATTCACTGTTATTTTTTGTTCATAAAGCTGAATACCCAGACTTAAAATTGTTCTTATTCACTCTCTAGCAAATTTAAACTGGCAAAGGAAGGTTAAATGTTTAATTATAACAACTACGATGGTTTGCTCCTCATTTATGTCATTATGGTCTCCAATTTCTATGACAGTCCTTGAGATGATCTCAGATTTGTCAGTTTAAGGATACCTAAACCAGAGCCAAATTCTAATTTGGGACTAATGGATGGAGCTTTGAAATGAAGTATCTCTGCACCAAGATACACTTGGCTATATACCAGAAAAAAGTTAAGCCTTTTGGACTTAAACTGGTATAAGACTACAGGACCACTACCAGGAGTGACTGAGACTAAGAAGCCTCAAGCACAAAATTCTCAAAATTATGATGTCACAAAAGTCATTAAGAGCCCCCTCTGTTTTCCTAATATTAAGTCTGTCACCTGCTGGATGTCTGACTCTGTGTTCTGACTTGCTTTGCTCCCCTCAGCTTTAATCCACTGCTAGAAAGATGAAAAATACTGAGTTCTTATGGTGTGTCAGCCACTTCTGGAATATGCTAAACKTGCTGGGAAAACGTAGATTTCTGCTTTCTATAACAGCTAATAATTGTACTCTATAAYACATGGGATCTTTATATTGCATATRTATTTGGAATTCTCTATAATTTCTGCTGTCCTATATCACTCTGATGAAACAGAATTATCTAGCAGTCTAAAYGAGKCTGAGACTGGGACAGTGACCAAATAAGTAGAATTCAAGCAGGGCAATGCTAAATTAATCTTACTGGTGTAAGAAAAATGGAGATGGCATGATGTCTGACCCCCACTGCTGTGCAGRAGGAATTGAAATAAACACTGTGGCAGTCTCTGCCTCCCACCAGTCACAAAATGCCAGGACCCTCATCCTGCACTGAGCTTCTGGGAAAAGCGAGCTCTCCCTTCCTATGGGCACATTACCATGGCCAGCCAGAGATGGAAATGGAGCGTGCTAAATGAACCAGGTAATCTGGCATTTGAACCGTCTCAATACTCAATACAAATAAATAGATTGATAAGATATAAGATATTAAACAACCACCCATCTTGGCCCTCAGAAAAATTTTTGTGTTTTGGGGTGTGTCTGTTAGGCATTGAAGAGCTCAGGGACTGTCACAGCCATTAAGATAAAGGCAGGCAGGAGAACATTGTGCAGTGCAGTCAGCTCAGGGTATGTGTTGYTGATGTTGCTACTGGTTTTGCTCTCTCTGCTTTAACTTGGCAAAAGTGCCAGGAGCCAGGCCTGTTTATGTATTTTTCAGCTGTTGGGTTTGTTTTCTTTACAAGAATCCAAGTGTTATTCAGCAAAATTTGTGTGAATTCCTCTATAAAATCAATGGATTCTATTAACCCTTCCTATAAAGGACTGTGCTTTAAGGCAGGAAAGAGCACAGATGTGTAGAACAGTCCTTTATGGGATGCAATAATGGCATTTGACACAAACGTGATAGAAAGGGTGTCCTTCCTCCATTGTGTTCAGGCTGTTGGCAAAATAACTGTGATACAATATTTTGTTTGGAAAACTGGCAGGACTTGTAAGGCAATAGCCAAATTACAGAATAGCCGAAAAATTCTGGTACTCAGTAATTCTGTATTTGCAGAAAATGTGTTAACTAGTGAAGGCAACTTCTTTCCTCTCTTCTTTTAATCAGATTATATTCTTTTTTTATTAAGTCACTAGGGTTTTTTGGTTTGTTTTTCACTTAACAGGTGTCAGAAAATTTAATTGATTTCTTTAAGTTCTTTTTTCTTTTTTGTTTGCTGGAGTGAAGGGGAGCACTGAATCCCTATCAGTCCAATGAAAGACTGCMATGTCCATGAACCACTAAAACTGCCACAAGACTCAATCTCTAGCCCCCAGCTGTAGCAGTCTGTGGTGTGCCCGAAGTACCCCAGATGCCTGGAGGTTCTGTGCCATCAACTACAGCACTGCTTTCCACCAGCCCTGTTTGTTACTGCCGAGGTGTGCAGCAACGCCGTCAGGACATGGCCCAAGCGGTGAGGAAGCTTTGCTACATTTTGGAATTTTCTCTTCTGTGTATGTCCATCAACTTTCTTTTCTCACCTTTCTGTAGTACACAAAAGAGGATTCAACTGCTGTGACCTGCACAGTACATGGCTTGTAAAGTACCTTCCTGTTTACAGCAACTGCATCACTTGAGCATGTCTTGATTTARCAGGAATAGAGAGGAAAAACACAGAAGTCATGTGCAAGCAAGACATCTCAAACCAGCTAATGGCAGTGACTGTAAATCCCAGTAAAACAAACACCTGCTCAATCACACTGTTATTGGCTGTGTTGAAAATAAGCTACAATTCTTAACCCTTACGGAAAGACATGATGACATGAGAGTTTTAACAATTAGGAAAATACTGAATTAAAGCTGTTAATCTTCACTAGGAATTAGATTATTTGAGGACTCTGTAATGMAGAATGCTGTTGGATGTTACGGAATCTCTGTGTATACTATGACAAACTTCAATTTCTAGGTTTGTCTGCCTTTTTTTACTGTAAAATGAAATTCCAGAAAGCAGTGGCAAAACACCAAAACCAGGACAACATGGGAAGGAAATGTACCTTTCTAGGAGACATGTTCTCACATTAACCATTTTAAAGAGAAAATGAAAAGACCAGGACAGAGCATCAAATTCTGCATAGAAGGAGAGGACTGATCCTGGTATTTCTGGAACTACCAAGTAAGTTTAAAGATGCGCCCAAAAGTTCCCAAACAACCATAATTATCCCCAACCAACCTGCCATTTTCAAAACCAAGAAAATATTGCAGAAATGCAGAGTTATTTAGGTACTGATTCCTTCCCCTTTCTACTCATCACACCAATTTCATCACAGTTATAGGAGTATATAAAACCACTGCAAACCATGTAATCCAGTGGCACTTAATGCTATAGCATTATGTCACATAGAAAAAGTAGCAAAGACTAAATTAGCTAATTAAACCAAAAGTTTTCACTAAAGGACTTGGTTAAAAATAATTTGTGAGTTTACAGATTCCTAGAGTTGCTACCTCCACCTTCTCTTGCTGTTTAGCTGTAAGCACAGGAGATTGAACACTGGAATTTTTGGGACAGGGAGTCAAAGGGACATGCTGCAGTGATCCTGCTAGAGGGAAAAGGTTCTTAAAGTGATGTAGACTGTCATGTACAGAGATATAAAACAGGTTCCATTATTAGGTCAGTTACCATTCCTTTGTCTGCGATTTACCAGGTATTGCCAATACCAACCATTTCTTCCTACTCTTAGCTCAACCCACTCCTTGCACTTACTCAGACCATGCTGAAAAATTCTTCTTTTCCCACTTAACRTATTTCTGAATTAGTTCAGAAACTGTTTATGACCTAAGCATTTTAGCACTGCAATTAAAATCACTGTCACTGATACTAGATGGGACTCCTTTAGCCTCCTGAATTGATTAGTTTCCAACAGAATAAAACCGTCCATTAGGGTAGATTTCATGTGCCAAACTGTCAGTCAGTTTCTGTGACTGTCACACACATCCTCCCACGGCCCGCCCTTCCTAGCGGCTGCTAAGTCACATTAACATGCTATCAGATCATCACTCTCAGATTTTCACATTTCAGCAGCTGCTACTCTCTTCTTGTTAGTGAGTCTGCAGAGAAAATCTTTCAGACAAAATGGAACTGAGCCCTGTGGTTATTGTGACTGGAAGAGTGCAGAACTCAAAGTGCCCGAGGGGAGCCTGCAGGTACCATGCACAGGTCTTTCAGAAGAAACATTTGTTATTAAAAATTGCTGCCCATGGGGGRAAAAAAGGCCGATCTCTACTCCAAAGATGCAATAGTTATTATTTTGTCACATTTTTAGCATCAAAATTAAGCAGAGGCCAGTGTGAGAGACTCATTCAGCCTCACATGTTTTTCATCCCACCTTGATGGGGTCAGCCATCCCAGGCATACGCTTTCAAACCATGCAGCCCGGTGCACTGCCAAAAGTGTTGAGGACATTTGTCACTGATGTCTTTCCACACAGATAATGCAAACTTGGGTTAGGTCCTGTACCTCTGAATTCTTTAGAAGAGCTACTTAAGCATAAGATGAATACAATAAGTTTGTAATACAACTGCTGTTGTATTATCCTGAAGATGGGCCCATTTGATTGGCAGCTGGACCTTTGGTGTTCTGTTCTGCATACCCTTGTGTTGTCATATGACCTCAGGTAAGTGTCCTGAGCTGCCTGTGCCTCTTTCTGTTCATTATAAACAGAAATTAATGATACTTTTTTATCCCTGTAACTTTATTTACCATGATAACTACTGAAGAGATTAAAGCATGTAAATCAGCAAGCATGGTTATTAGTCTGTACCCTGACATTCAGTTAAGAGTACCTGAGCTTGACAAGCACAGACCAACTTTATTAGTAAATCTTTGGAACATTCTAATAGAACAMAGTATGAATAAGGGAATAAACACTGTATTTTTAAAATATTAAATAATTGTTTTACAATCATGTTCTAAGAAAGGCACTGTGAAGGATCTTACATGGTAGTTAAATCTTTCCTGATAAGTTTTGTGCTTCTTACAGCTTTCTCAGTAGGTCAATAACTTTCAGACCTTAAAATCCACTTAGAACACATATTCTCTAATGAAAGAACCTCTCAGATACATCTGAGCACATTTACTGTCCATTTGCAACATACAATAATTGCAAACAGCAGCAGCCATCAACAATATGTGTTGAAAAAGGCTCAGGATGGAATAGTATCTTCATCACTGTGTTGAGTTGAACTGAGACAGATTATCTGGTGATTGGGGCTTGGAATATTAATTAAACATCAAGGTTTTCAAATTAGAATCCCAGATGTTTGATCATTATGGTAATTCTCTGTTAACAGCACTCCCTGAAAGGCCTRAGAAACATTCCTCTAATTCTCCAGTGGTGAAAGGTTGAAGACCCTTAGGCTATAGAGCACTGAGCTCCCCTGCATCAATTACACAAGACATGGCCTTTTTTAGCAAAGTGGAGCCATCCTATTTACTGAGCCTTTTATTAAGGAGGCTTTCAAACAGCTCAGTGCTCTAGGTAGATAAGAACTTCCCTTACTAACAGAGGCCTTTCCAAAAAGCACATTATTCCTTGCACAAGCTGCTTGCTCTGAATCAAGCTTCCACAGCAACTGTCTTTTCAGGGAGGGGTAGTGACAGCAGCTCCAGGACAGCTTCCCTGTCAACAACACTGTCACTGAGAATGAGTCTTTTCCTCTAGACTGCCTGGCACAGGAGTCAGACCATCTCCTCTGGCTCTTGCTGATGGAGCCCTTGCTCCAGCTGAACTGTCTCCCACCGGTGCTACACGTGTAACCTTATCCTAAAAAGCTGGTATGAGCTCAGGTCATCCTCAGGAAATTATATGGCATGTTGCTAGTTTCCTTTCTGTACTCCTTGGGCATCTGTAGTACTATATTTTATAGAGACAATTTCTCCTGAGCCTGTGAACTAAACTGGGAACAATGTTTGCAGAGCCCGTTGACAAGAATGCAGATGGTTCCTTTAACAGCACCAGCTCTGTTTGTCATAGTCAGCTCAGGAAGTGTGTTTGAAGATCTGCACTGAGAGCCAGTCTGTTTACTACCACAACATGGTCCTCAAACATGTAACCTCCTCAGGGCATTCAGCAATTTCTGACTTGTCRTAAATTATCTAGCCAGGAACAATGATAGCACCACTTTCACCTGGCAGTGATTTTTCTCTGACATCTCTTCTCTCAGTACATGCTCCTACCAACATACAAACAAAACACAACTTCATACATATGCCCAAAGCAGCCTAAAGATTTTTCATCAAGCATGGAATCAGAGAAGGTAGCATGAGTGTAGACAAGATGAGACCAATCATCTAAGTTCAAGGGCTCAGGTTATTGACTTACAAGCTTAGTCAAACGTGGTTAATCTGAAAATAATTTAAAGAGAAGGGGGATGTATTGCAGTATTTTTTATTCTTTACTAGATGTTCATTTTGCACAGCCTGATTAAGGATTTTTGGCCTTTGCAGGGTATAGCTTCAGAGCAGATATACTGGACCAGCTGAAGACTCCATTTTCCATTTAGTGGCAAGGATTATGCRCTACCTCAGAAAGTCCTCTACAGAAAGCTACTGTTACTTAACAAAAAACTCTTCTACAGCAGTCCTCAGGGCCAAGGTATGGACTGTGGACGCAGACATTCCATTCCAAAGGAATGGAACATATAACTTCCACAAAACCCATATAATCCACCCCACAGCTGTTAATTAATAAAAGCACCTTACTATCTGTTTACTAACAAAATAGAAATGTGTACTCAAAAGTATTTGCATTATTATTATTCACAAGGTTTCCTCTACTGGCTAAACTGGCACCCTGAAGGTCTCTATGCCAYGCTCCAGTCGACTGCAGATGTTGCTGCAAGCAGCCTCTTTGTGGCAGCAGATTTCTATAAATCTTTTCCTCACAGAGTAGTTCAAAAAACAGATTCAGCCACAGACATACAGAGACAATATAATTCATCAGGCACTGGCCCCAACACCAGCTATTTTCACTTACCCATCAGCTTCCCTAATGTATGTTTTACTGCAATTCCATAATTCTGTTCAGGAAGGACTTAGACATGCTTCATTACTCAAGTTGATGGAAGAAAAGGAGGTTAGGACAACCACAACCTCAACAAAATCCATCGAGCCTTGAACATTAACATTTCTGGTTTTTGTCAGAGTACAAAGCATGCCCAGAGTTTCCTGGWTTTTGCTGGGCCCTTCATTGATATTGACTGCAACCTCACCCAAAGTAATTTTTAAATCTCTTGCTGCAAGTAGCTTTGTGTTTTCAATGCCTGTCAACAGTCCAGTAAAACTGGGCTAAATATATCATTAATTATAGAGCACAACAAAGCCCTGGGAATAAAGTGGAAACAGTGTCCTTTGACAGCACTGTACCCCTCCAGAACAGCAGACCAAAAGGTTGATGCACCAGCATCAAACTGGTTAGTTCTGTGTAACTGGAAATGGCAAACTTCCAGAAAAGTTCTCCATTACATCACATTGAAGGTCCTTTCATGTCACACTGCAAATTAGAAGTTTTTTCCTTTGACCAGCCATTATTAGTTGGGCAACACCAAAGGAAGCAAYTGGTTATGTAAAGCTTCTCAGGAAGAAGAGACAATATTAATGGAATCTTCTGCTCAGATGCCCCTTCCACCTGTTTCAAACCTTTGTCACAAAAGATGTGTGGAAGCTTACTCTTAATATCCTCCTAATGAGAATATTCATTTGCAATTTAGCACTAAATTAGATTTTATCACCRTTCAGCACTCTTTTTCTGTCTTGTCTGACACCTCTTTGGGAAAAAAGACATTGATTTGGATGATAGGATTAAAACAAAGCTGGCACTGGGTTCCAGGATATCATTCCCAGCTGTCAGYGTCAGGTCAYGTACAGCAAGACCAGTCTCAGCAGTGAAATGCTATGCTGAAATATTCCAGGTACTTACTAGGAARTAACACAGACTGTGGACAAAATATTCCCAAATGGCATTCACTTAACCTAGACTGAAGCTATAAAGTCTTCTCAACAATTATCACTCAGGTGATTGAAAAACATTTCACTCAAGTAACTGTAACTTCAGGTAATTTTCARGTATGGCTTATGAACTGAGATACTTGGTGCAGGCTTGGCTTTATTAACTATCTACTGGCAAATGAAGAGTCACTTTTGGCTTGCTTGGGCCTAATGCATGCAGTGWTTGCCCAGATCTTTAGATCCACTGGGTCATTTAAATAATTGCCTACAGCATAATCCCAAGAAGCCTGCAATACAGAATTTTGTTATATACAGTGGGGAACAAATAGCATTTCTAATAGCAAAGTACAACTTTCACATTTCTGAAGAAATGTGGCAGCACACAGCACTTTGAATTGTTGATTTTGGCATTTAAAGCAGATGTCAGTATCAGTTACAATTAGAAGTGCAAGAATGCACATTTCTAAACCAGACCTCTAAAGATATGCTGTGCAGCACAGAGCCTCATTGCACAGGCTATGAGATTTACTCCCATCCCCTAACCACCTACACCTCTTTAGACCCCCTGGGAGAGCAAAACAGGAGCATCTAAAACAAACATTAAGACATAAAATATATGAGTACAACACAACTATGCCTTTTTACAGGTTGATAGAAATTAAAAAATGAATGTAGGTGAAGTCTTAGGGAGTAACCTGTAAAAACATTCTACCTTAACATGTCATACCTTCTGCTGCTAATTCTTTCCATCTTTCTTTGTTTGCTTGGATGATCTTCATCAAGTTGTCCTTGAAGGCCCTTAGGTCTACAGTTGCTAGAGAATTTTCTGTGTGAGTCCCTCCATCACCTGTACTTTTAAACCCAGGTCGTCTTTGTGCTTCAGCATTGCTTACTGCTCCCAAACTRTTTTGGCTGGACAAGGGAAAAAACCCAAATCATAAACAGTCAGGCAATTTTAATAATACACAAACAGTTCATGTCAATCAAGTTGCTTAGGAACTAACTTGAAAAAATAGTGTGCCTAAGATACAAGATGKCTTGGTGACCATTTTCCAGGGAATTCTTGAAAAAAAAGTGACAACTGAAAATACACTACTTGTAATCCAATTCTTAAAAGAATGTTTACACGGACAATTTGGAGCAGCTTCTTAGCTGTGTTTTTGCATGATGAATGGTATCTTTGGCTCTCACAGGAAAGACATCTGATCATTAGTTTTTGAYCCATTTAAAAAAAAGGAAGACATGACATATATGACAGATAAGTTTTGCTTGAGCTGAAAATTCTCTTCAAGTTACAAAGCTTAAAGTACAGACAAAGAAAGATGTGAGTGGCTTTAAAATTCACTAAATAGAGACTGCAGCTACATCTACAGGTAAGTAGAAGTGAAATTATCCATAYATGTATATGGTGGAAAAGGTGAGAAAAAAAGAATGAATGCTCTTTCTTTCTTAGAATTAAAAAATAATACCTATTTTCAACYTTGTGCAGGTACTCATGTCTTAATAGATTTTGTTTGCTCAACTTTGCTGCATGGTTTATCTCATTGGTACCACAGACAGATGTTAATAGACATATAAATGGGTTTCCATTAATCAGAAAATAGTTGCAGTGAACATACCAACAAAAACTTCACAAGAAGAGTTAGCTGCAATTTCCATGTGCTCCAGACATGTTGAATGGGATAGAATGGAAAGAATTGGCCACAATTCTACTGTTTTCCAGGCACCAATCTCATGGTGTCCACGCAGTAGCGTCTGTGCAATTCCCTGGCTCCGACTTTTCTGTATCATGCTACAGGCTCTCCACTCTCCTCAGAAGTGTGACACTTGATTCCATACAAAGAAAAAATCCCTTTATCCTCCATCTCACATGAGGAGGTTTTGYTGTATCATAAGCCTTTTTTCATTTGCCACTCAGTCATGAACATCAACCAAAAATGAAGCCTGAAGCAGCTAATCCTTTGCAGCTGCTAATCACTCACTTGTGAAGGAATATGTAAAAAAATTTGTTATCAGTAATACCTTAGTTTAGCACTGTTCCCCAAAACACTAAGAACATCATCATAAATACCTGCTTCAAGTAACTCCTACTTGCTTCTAGTAAGCAAAATCTAGGAAAGCACTAGGTTCACCCTTTTGTTACTGAAATCTAACTAATGCCCAGCAAATAAAAAATGGCCTTGCAGAGTTATTACTTAGCAACCACAGTGAAAGCTCAAATTACAGTTTTAAAATGACATATAAATATGATAATAGAGGCAGTATTTGTAAAGGCAGTATCTGATTATTCAACAACRCCTTCAGCAAGAAGCCACTCAAATTACACTGTTGTAGCTACTTTGCCTTATAGGTACAGGAATTTCAATAGCCTATTGGAAAGATTATATTTAAAATGTAGAAATAAATTTCATGGTTTGTATGTGTTTATTCTGATCATTACTGGGATTTTGCCTTTTTGTATGTACAATTGTTCAGTCAATGGGACAAAATAGCACATTGCAAATACAAGACGGCCCCACAGGGTGGCAATACTGCACAGCTGTTTGTTACCTCCCCAGCTTCAAATAACCGAGATCACTCCAAGAATCATATTATTATGATTACTATGTGAGCTCATGCTAGTTCAATAACAAAGCAGTGTATTCATACCTGGGGGTCCCAAATGCAGGACTTTCAGATTTTGTCGCTTCCTCTATAAGAGGCATAACAATTTTCTCCATTGAATCRGTAAGAAGAGAAAATGTTGGTTCTACTATGAAATCAATGAAACCTAAAGAAGAAAAAGAGAGAAAATCAGGTTTTATATTTCCACAAGTTTCAAATGTAAAAATGAATACTTGCTATTGGGCTGATTTTCTAACTGCAGTCCCAATTCAATATTCTAGATACTGCTAGTATAATGTTGAAGAAAAAAGCACAACTGAAACAAAAACACCCAAAGCTGTATAGATRTAAGTAGATATTAATAATTACAGCTTTTCATTCTTTTTCTTGTAAATTTTATGCACTGCTGAACACACCTACCATTTGAAATGAGTATTAATTATTGAATAGAAGGGAAGCTAGTGTTGAGCCAGAGTGCTACAAGCCATGTTGTCTCTTTTAACATTCGGAGTTTCTTGCCAAGGAGTTAATATTTCAAATTGCTGTTTATTATTCTGTGGAGGTAAAGTGTTATTTCACAGTGTGTAGGAGGGTTCTGTCAAATCAGTGAAGAGAACAAGTAATATCCTTAGGAGACAGCATTCATCCCACAGTTCTGAGATGTCAGCTCTGAACAATGTCTTTTACATTCTAAAGTGCTCATCATGGTATGGAATGACACAGTGAGAGAATGAAGCATTATTCTCTACTGAGCACTTAACAGAAAAAAATATGTTAAAACATGAGCTAGCAATGGATTTCCAGATGTCTTCCTGCTCTAACCATGCAACACAGCATGAAGATGAGCAGCAGGGAGTCAGTCTATAATCCAGATTCTTTCCTTCAGTAAATATGATGCTTAAGCATATTGGCTTCAAACTCCCAGTGAAATGGAATAAAGGATACMAAAAGTGACTGACCCAGGGAGGCTKGACCCTCCCTAGTTTGACCCTGAGACACTGATAGGCTTACTTGCAGTCCAGAGGGCTGATTTATTAATTAGTTTTAAGTTGAGATGTATCTACAAACTGGTACTTTCAGGTTGTAATAGAGAGAGACCTGTGAGTTCTTAAGCAAGAGATAAGCAGTTTGAGGACATGATTTTCCAGACTCTAAAGTGTGTACAGTAGAAGTTGGGCTTATGTCCAGTATCTTGGTTAATCCCTCTCCTACCCCTCCCTCACATRTGGTGAAATTACATCATGTTCTCTTGAGACCAGCACCATTCTGCTGCAAAAGCACAGGAGTTTGGTGAACAGATAGGTGCAAAGAAATAYCTTCCACATGATGGAATTTTGAACATTTAAAACTCAAAATGGGTAAATGAAATGTCCTTGTGAATTTACATGCTCCTACACAGACAAAGAAAAGAAAAACACAGTTTGTCATTACCTATTTGAGACTGAGCTACCAAAGTGGACTTGCGGTCACAAAGTGGGGAAAATTGAAGACCTAAAGCAGCCTCCTTGTCTCCCTGTAAACAACAATGTTTAACATTATAAGTGTATATTTGATAGAGGGACAGAAAGACAAAGGAATCTGAATATTCTTAGTATTTATTCAAGATGACTTCATTCATTTATTTTCTTAAATAAAAACAAATCAGAGACAAATCTTCAAATTTTGATTAAGTGTCTAAATTCTGACTTTGGCACTTTTTATATAAAGAAGTTTACTGCAAGTTCTCCTCAGGAAGACATCTGCCAATGAGATTTAAAATATATGAAGTCCTTGTATTCATAATTTAGTTCTGCTGATCCAGATGTAACGGGACTAGAGATACTTAGACATGTTTGTAATAGTATGCCAAATGCTGAGTGTTTCCTTCTATTACACTGGTTCATCCAGCATGTAAAAATCCTTCAATGGATTTACTCATGTCAAGTGTATGAACCAACTTGAACTTGTTCTCACTAGCAGGCATGTCTCTCTGCTGCTGAAKCCACTAAAAATACAAATTCAGTTTCATTGCAAGGATGATTTGTACAACCTAGCTCTGAAATTTTTTCAGCACTTAGCAGATTAGAAGAGTCTTTTTTGTTGCAACAGTCTTAACAGGCAGGAGGGTGTATCTCCATTTTCAGCATGGTAGACCAACTGATTTGCAAAACCTCAAAAGAAAAGTCCTGTGGCAGAAGAAAACCCCAAAAAACCCTGAAGAGACATCTTTCAAAGGAGGCTATAATTGGTGCTGCTGGACAAACCTGGCTGCCAGAAGCACTGATATTACAGATRTAGGAAAACCTAGCCTTGCAAGTCAAACAAACCTATATATTTGTCATGGAGAGTGCTGTTAGATGATCATTCAGTGGAGAGCACTGCATGAACAGATCATTCTCCCAAGGAAAACTGGGAAAACATAAACTGATGGATGAAGGGGGCAGTATTAACCTTCCTTAGTCTTTTTATCATGTATCATTGAAGTATATTTGGGAAAGGTTTAGAACCATAAAGGCAGTAAAACCAATCCAGCCACAGAAACAGATGCAACTCACAGATTGCATTTCATGTGAAAGTGGAGAGCTTTATCACTAAGGCCATTAAATTTTATACTGAAGTGTTAATATTTTGAACTCAGAGCATGGAAGAGCACATGAACACTTGCTACTCGGAGCAGTGAGAGTGGCATCTCCATGTAAATACAGGGGCCAGAATGCAATATCATATGAAATGGGGCAGTTCTAACTACCCCACGGGATTTTCAATTTTTTTTTTTGTTTTCAAGTAGCTCCCAGTTATGAATTACTTTGCAATCAACATAATATTAATTAATATTTAAGTGTAATTTAAATCTAAGACTGTAAGTTCTAATAATGGACACAGAACTGACATTTAAACCAGTTAGAATCTGATGAGATCTAAAAACAAGATACAAATCAAATAGTAAAAAAATTCTTTGTCCAAGCCATGGACTTACTTTTTAACTCTCTTTTAATGTCTCTGGATCTATTCAGACTGAGAGTAGAGTGCTATAGGCACTGTGGCACTTCTTTGAGTTACTGGARCTATGTATTTCTTTACTTTTAAGGATTTGAGATGGRTGACTGTATTTCTATTTTAAACAAGTAACTCAGATTTTTCTTGTTATTGCAATATTAAACTTAAGTGTTGTTGGGCTTTTTTCCTGAGCTTAACACTGGCACATATTTTAAACATTAGCTGTAGTCAACAAGTTTTTGTCAAGGTGAACGTTCATTTTTTTGCTGGTGCTCACTGCTTTGAAAGCTGCCTGTGAAAGCATTGGATTTGCATCAGCTTCTTTCAGAACCTACTGCTTTTCCCAAAAGGCACAGAGGTAGCTGAATCTTTAAAGAAAAGAAGAGAAGGAATTAAGGGGTTTCATATACATTTGGGCTACTTCATCTTGGTTGTCATGGATTTGGAAGTCCCAGAGATTTCTATCACATAGGCTCAGATCAACACACTAGAGGATGCACAACAAGCCAGTGCATGCAGGAAGTAGGAGACATACTGTGTCTGCACTGCTCACTGCATTTATATATGTGCTGACACTTCATCACACTTTAAAAGTGCTGGAACATTGTCCTTAGCAGTACATGAAAGAATTTTGTTTCTGATACACTCCCCTGCAGCCTGGGAGACTTTGGTATTTTATACTGCTGAGTTGCATACACATATTCATTTTTACTTGCTATTGTTAAATGCCTTCTCGAGTTCTCGAGCAGCTTCTTTGGGATGCAGTCACTKCTTCTAAGGAATGGATAAAGGAATAACTAAAACATTAGCTGGTCCTATGCATTCAGTGACCAGTGTGGTACTGTTTACTGCTAATGCTACCTCCACTTGGCTGGACACATTGCCTGACTGTCCCCAGGGCCCTGTCTATTCTGCTATCTGTGTTTTAAATGTTATTACAGTTGGTCATTTTATGACTTTTTCTTGGGCAATCTGCTCCTCCTTTTCACTCTCAAGTTCAAAATCCTCAAAATTTCCCTTGACAGAGGCAGACACAAACTCATGACTGCTCATTATTTCCATAAAACTCAATCCATTCATTATTTATATTACGGCACCAGCTCTCCAGTCTGCCTCCCCAGTCCAGTCTAGAGTCAAGGATGCCCAATGCGCCCTACTGAGAATTCATAGGAAGAATCTCCAGGATCTGAGCAGGAACTTTATATGGCAGATGGGTCTAACAACCTCATGGTTTAACATATTTTCTTTTTTATTCTCTGGTCCCTTTTTCCACTGTGACCCTTCTGATTTGAAAATGTCAACATATAGCAAAATTAAGACAATCAAGCTGAGCAAGGCATAGAGAGTTCCCTGATTGAAAATCTGTGCATAACTCTAGAAATTGTCATACCTAAATTGGACTTTGATTATCAATTGTACTTCAATAACTGTTATGCTGACCATGTGCATGGTCACAAATATTGATTACAGGGAGAGTATTTTCTCTCTGGAGAAAGGGTTTTTTCTTTCACCTGCTGAGATGAGTCAAAAAATGACAGCAGTGACACCAACATCTACTGGGYTTTCTCTTGGAATTCAGTATCTCACAGAAATAAAAAGGTTTTCACAATGGTATGTCTTCATTTTTGGTTTAGGGTATATGGTCACAGCATTAACAGGATGGTACTGTCTAATCTCTGGCTTTGGATCAGGCTGTTATGAAAGCAATACCTTCATGTCTATGTGGCATATACATGGCAAATACTAGCAAGGAAAAGAAATAGAAGGACTTTCTGAAATGAAGACAACTTTTTGCCTTCTTTGCTGAACATGAATTATTCCTATTTTCTCTCATCCTACCCTTCTGGTGCTTCTTTATAATTCAAAGCATATATAAATCTCTGTCTACAGAATGAAAACAGCTTGACAAGTTATATTATAATTGAAAGGGAAAAAAACCTACTACAACACTCAGAATACTGATATCAGCTGAAATAGATAGAGAACTATAACCATTTTGTCTTATTCACGCACATAAAAGTTGAATCAATGTCAGTGGTATGTATGAAGAATAAAGAATATATACTACTGACTATGCCTGTCAATCACAACCAACAGTAACCTTGCTGGCAGACTTAAGAAAATATTCAATCATGTAACCATTGCTCCTTGTACTAGATTTATTAAAGGATTTTAAAAATGGCACCTGTCGAAAAAATTCTTCCATCAGGGCCATGGTCCACCGGTAGTGCAGCTCCCAGGATTTTGCTGGATGGCTTATGTCTGCTGCATGTAGAATCAAAGACATGGCTTTGGCTTTGTCTACCCTGTCAATTCAAGGACATGCTCCAATTATCTCAAAACAAAAGCAACTATTTAAATTCTTTTCTTGAATATGAGCTCATTGAAAGGCTAGAGATAATGAAGAGAATGGAAAACAACCTACCCCTGTGCCTGCTGCAGAGTGTGTCTCATTGTTTTAATTTGTTGGAAATGACCCGACATGTCTGTCGACAAGACCATCTCAATGACCAAGCTACGCAACTCCCTAAGAACAATTAAAAGCAAAATGACTGATTAAAATTCATTTATTCTATGTATGGTACATTTGTTTAAGCGRTATTTGTTAATTTATAACTTTCAAAACAACATCATGGGTTTTATTATGTTTTAAAAAGCATTTAAATAAATTATTAACAACTTGAATATTGTATCCTAAAGGGATTCTGTGAAAGCAGTGTACCTCAGAAAATGTACTCTGCAGTCATTATTTCAGAGCCAAACTATTTTGTAAATCCTATTTCCTAGTGCATAAACTAATATTACATGCAGTTCTCTCACCAATTATAAGTAATTCCTTATTTTTTCAGCAGCAGAGTATTCAAATAACAAGTTGTTCTCTGGGCTTACCACCACACAACAGCATACATTTTTACCGCCCTCATATTAGTGAAGAGTGTGCATAACACTAAGCCTARGAAGAAGGCTGTGGAAACACTCAGAAGAGCAAGAGGTATTGCATCCGAAATACTATCAATATTACACCAATATAAGATCATTGTGATGAACTACCTTTCATTCCAAAAGAATTGTAATACCTATTTAATGAATCAGAAGAAATTTGGGATTAGTAATTTATCTCTGCCTTGGTGTTATGATTAGAGATGTTGGCTTGTCCAGCTTTCTATTAAATCCACATGAAACTAATAAAACGTGAATCATGTAAGAAACTTTATTCTTGTAAATATTCTATGTAAATAGAAAATTTAATTAATTTTCTCAACAATAATTACTGACATAGAAAACTCTGTCTCCTTGATGTAGAAGAATTATATATAGGCCATGTAGGAGTCCAGTGGGTCTGTCTTTATATGCTTTTTAAGTGGCTTAGGAGGACAAGTGGTGTTTATATGTATATGGGGAATTTCCCACATTAAACCATTCATTATGTACCATATATCTTCATGAGCACATCCCCAATCTTAAAGACATCCAAGTAGCAGTAAAATCCTACTTTAGTAATTCTTACTGATCTTTCATACCATATTCATATGTTTGACTTAAGTTAATCAAAAAACCATGCAGTTTTTTTYAAAGGACTATGCTTTAAAGAGGTAATTTGCAGTTTTCTTTAGGGCTATTAGAATACTTTGTTAAAAAGATTATAAAGACTTTTTTGATCCAAATTAATTACATATCTAAGTATACATTTGTTGCTGATTTTTATGTATATATTCCTGACATGCTTTAATGTAATTGGATAAAGACTCAATGCTCTCACTTCTACTCAATAATATGCAGCCATAGCAACTTGTGTTTAGAAAATACCTTACCTTATCTGACCTCATAATAAGATACTAATTATTTTGCATCCCAACTGTTCCTCCTCCACATTGCTTTGAAAGTGTACCCTTCAAAGACAGTCAAAGCCATTAAAGAAAAAAAAAGCAAAACAACAAAACAAAACAAAAAACCCAGCTAACATTACAAGAGAAATGAGGGCTCTGCATTGTTAAACCCTGTTGTTTTTAAGACTGAGATAATTATCACTTCTCCTTTCCATGGGAGATTTTCTTAGGAACAWTCAATGTCTGAACTTTTCAGAGTAATCAGAAAAATCAGAAATAAGGTAACCCTTACTCACAAGATACCTCACSCCTACTATGCAAGACACACACAGARAAGCAAAACCACACTTTCAGTTTATTCATATTGTGATGGCAGCAGAAAAAAAAAACCCTAATTTTTACCTACAACATCTGAATAAGGATCAAACAGTATAGCATTGTCCTGTCACACACTCCTGAAGATTGCAGGACACTGAAAATCTGCTTAACGGCAAAAGAGAGACTCCTGTRCCCATATCCACCACAATCAGAGGATAGAATTGAAACCTGATGGGAAAATGGTAGGTAAAGCTCTACTGGAGCTAAAAATGCTTCATCTGCTATCATTGCGCAGAAGGTTGATCTTGGACTGATCTCATTACCAAATTTCTTCCCAGGGAAAAAAKACTGCCTCAACTTCCACATCCTGGGAGCTCAGCTGGTCCCACAGGTGACTCCTGGACAGAAATCTCTCCCAGTCCTCATTAGGCAGTCCCCAGCAACAAGCCTCAGGATAATTCAGGCACCTGCTACCACCCAAAAAGACACATAGATGTTTTCATACTTGAAGGGAAGTGGTAACAATATTCATGTACAGCACATGGCAATYTTTCAGGCCCAATATCAGAATATTACTGTGTTTGAGCCTACCATCTGCACTTTACTTAAGTTAATTGTCATCTTCTATGCTGGCATCCTTTCTCAACCCTCCCCCAGCCACAAGTCCTACAGATAGGATACTGTAAAAAAGCAGAGATGCAAGACTATGTGAAAAAATTACATGAACWATGCTGTAATAAAGAGAAAAGGAGTGACACATGAATTTCTTTAAAAAGTAGGTAGCCAAGAAATAGAAACTAGCTTTMCCTGGATTTGTCCATGACAAAGACATCTAGTCAGCTGGAAACTAATCAAAAAMTGCAGGAACAGACTAAGATGAGCAAAGGCAAGGTGAGAACTGAAGACATAAGCCTCATCTTCAGGTTACAGGAATCCTTAGACAGAAGAATCTCAAGGGACTTTGTGAAAGAACGTTGTTCATTCTGCATTATACATAACACACACTGTTTTCTCTTTTTTTCTTTTTTTTTTTTTTTTTTTTTGATAATCAGGTAATAAATCACTGTATGCCTTATGACTGGGGTGGTTTAAGACATTAATACTGCCCCGCCACCTACAATGACATTACACATGGGGTGCTGGAACGCTGGGAAGCTGCTAAATCAAAGGACAAAGGGGGACAAACAAGGATCCCTCTTTAGTTATTTAAGGGCACTAAGTGAAAGAAACAAAACAATATCAAAGACTGGAACAAATTTTCAGAGTCAAAAAAAGACTGAACAATTGCTATGAATGTCACATGCATTATCCACAAAGGACACGATCCTCAAAATGTTGGCAGTGCTCCCCAGCTCAGACTASAATCCTAAGTTTTAAACTTAATTGAAGCTGGCAGTTTATTAGCACATTTATCTTCTTAAAGTTAACATGTAGAAGAGAAAATTGAACACTATAAAGTAATTCCAGTCATTTTGCTAGAATAATTAGCAGAACCTCAGTTTAAATAGTCAGCAGTGTTAAATTTTTGAAAAATGAAACTGCTGCAACTAAAGAAAATAGATGTGACAGAAGTAAAGAAATTAATCAGTGCCAGGAAGTACATTGAAAAGTTGAACAGATTATCATTTCAATTTACTGCCAACTTGATTCAGTGCAACCCCTTCAAAACTGTTAGTTTAACAGCATGAATTTCAGTATAGATCCAAGAAGCTCACTCCAGCAATAATAAGAAAATTGTCTCTGTTAAGTGGCTACCAGATCCCTCATTGCACCAATGAAAAGACAGGGCAACAGGAATTTCTGGATATTAGAAATGAATACTAGGAAACTGTCATTTCCATGAGTGACCCTCTAAATTGAAGTATCACACTGCAACAGGTTGTGCAGGTTGGCACAGGCACTTTGGAATTTACTGCTTGCTTCAAAGAACWGAGTGTAATTGCTGAGCTAAGTGACAAAACATGGAACTGAATGTCCTAGTTTAGATTCTTGAGCTTATTAGTCAATTCATACATTTCTTCTACATTTTAATGAATATACCCAAAAAGAGATGATAAATTCTACTTTTCTCTGGTTGCCAAAACTCACCAGCTTCAAACTGGCTGCATATAGAAGAATCTGTGCAATCTACACAAACAAAATTTGCAAAACTAAAGTAAGATCTTCTGGGAAAACATAATCGGGTTACAGAGAGAAGAGATTGGAAAGGAAGTGTAAGCAGAGCCAGTGTGGGATTGTGCCGGTTCCAAAAGAATGTGGTAGCTTATCACAGGTTGAAAAATCACAGAGAAATAAAATGCAACAGAAGTCAGACAAAATGGTCCACAGCTGAACTGGACAAAGAACTGTGGGAAGACCTGGCYAAACAATCTATGCAGAGAAGAGTGTGCTTCAGAAATGTGAAGAGAGCTTACGACATTCCCCCCTTTCTTTTGTTTGCAGTCCAGCAGAGCAGTATATATGAACAACCTAGAAATCACAGGTCCTTCTTTCCACTCAYAAATATTTGGGTTTCACCCTAATACTCCTTTCCTCAGTGGATAACTGAGGGAAATGACTGGGATAAACTGCACTAGCTGGCAGYCAGATTTCTATCAGCTGGAGCCACTCTGTTGCTACACTGATTTATGGTGGTCTCCAGTGATGAAGAAGCCAGGACTAGRGATGAACACAAGTGTCTTCAAGTCACCCTTGGAACACTCCTGGATTGAAACTCAGCTGAAGAATTTCAGCTCCTTTCTACTTGGAAGCATCCTCTGGTAGGATGCAATGTGAAACAGCACCACTTCAAAAAAATAAACTCAAGGCAACRTGTCTGAAGATTTGAAAACAATTTTCCCTCTAAATTTATGGTTTTAAAAGACAGAATATGAGTTCTGATGGTGGCTGCATACTGGCACAATAATCTTCTCCATATTCAATAGCTAGAACAAGCAAAAATAGGGTCACAGAGACCTATCAGCCCCAAAACAGTTTCACAAGGAGCAAGGCTGATTCTTGTTGGCATTGAAAATCTAGGTGTGTAGACAGTTATTAATGAAGTTTACAAATTACTTCTGGAGAAATTTCTCCAGAACTAAATGTACAACACAAACCTTCTGATTACTAAATCTAAATGAGTATCCTCTGAGAAGAATTCTTTTAAGTGAACTAAAAATGGTATGCTTCCTCTCTCACTTTGTATTAAATTTAAAAATTATAGATTTTAGAAATATTTTTAAAACAAGTACAGATAATTAATATTAATTTATAATAATTAATAAATAATAATTAATTGAAACCCAAAAGGGCCAGCAGACTCACATTCAATAAATGCTTTATTTAGGGGTTTTCTCATCATGKAAATAAGTCAAAAAAATGTAAATCTACCACGTAAAACAGTCCATCTGTAAGTATACACTTCAGCAAAATATGATCTGATGTTCACATATTCCTTCATAAATGTGTAATTTTGTGAAAATATAAATAAAGCAGAGCTTAGCTTTGTTATTAATGGTAGCACCGTTCACAGTGGGAGAYTTTCCCCTAGCAAAACATATTTCTCTGAACTTCACAGTCCACCTGTCTGCAAGGGTTTTTTTAGGGCCATTGAATAATATCTGTGCTTACAGAAACACAGAAGATTCATATTTTAAATAAAATATGTATACATCAATGATATACAAAGATAAAATTTCCTTTTTAATAACAGAGAGAGTCTTACTCTAACACTTGAATTTTAGCCTTACAGGTCTTATTATTTGTGATATATCAATTATGATACTTATTCTTTCAGCTGGCCAAATTTTCTTCAGGAATTACACTAAGATTAAGAAGAAAAAGAAAAGGGCTCTGTAGCACTTCTGGGCCTTTGTTATTTTTGGACTGTCCACACAATTCATTTTTTAATGCTTAACCAAGACGTGACTATGCTGAGATCCCAGGAGCAGCAGTGCTCAAGCTGGCAGCAGAGTGTGACTCTGCACTGTGATTTCAACCCAGTGCTTATGCTGGACAAAGGCAACCCAGCTCAGGCAGCATTGTGCTTTTCCTAAAGAGCTATTTCACCTGACACTCTGTCCACACACTCCAGCACTGTGCCTCCTAAATGCACAGCCTCACTTGGAAAATTACACAGAATCTCCCAAACAGTACTTCCCGACACCACAGCAGCCTCCCCTAGGCTCTAAACATCCATCATTGTTTCCACTGTCAACTTCCTGTAATTTGAACTCTTAAAATAGACTCCTCAGGGAAGGCCTGGTGGTTTTTATTATTTTTAAATACTGGGAGTATTTTTGAATGTCACAGCAAGTCTTACCTCCAGTCATCTTTGTTTAGATTAGCCAGGATGTTCATCTCTTCTTCCTGCATGAGTCTATAAGCAGCACTTACATGATGATTTTCAAGAACAGAACGATCATTGTACAATATAGCAACATCTGACCTAGTGTGGGGAAAAAGAGGCAGATTTTGTAATAATGTTCCAGTGATGGCACTGGGAAAGGTAGGACCATGTGTTCTCTATAAGAAATATTGACTATATGTACACAGATAGAGATAGATATATCAAATGATGTTTATTTGTTCCTACTGTATCAAATATTGATAAATTTTCCATCTTAAATGCATTAAAAATTATCATTATACCATTGCATACACTATTTGTGGGAAAGTCATATTTTAAAATGTGTGATGTTTCATTGATATGACCTAACTGTGGCTAAAACCTCATGAGKACTTTGAGCTTCTTGGCTGTAGACAGGRTCACAGAGCATCAGAAATGCTCTAATTAGCCTACAAGAGTACATTTACACGATACAACCATTTAAAATGCAATGTGTTCACCAACAGTGGGGCTCCACACATAGCATGGATATTAGGATGTGACTCCCTCTGCTCTGAGAGATATGCTTTGGCCCATGCTACTCATTATCAGAAGATGCTGTAAATAATAAGATATTAAAAAGTTTCACTTTCATATGTTTTATACAGMCACCATCTTTTCTCAGAAAAAACGGAGAAACCTTGAGCCTCATCACAATGGGATGGYAGAGATGCTAAGCTGCAATTTGGATGCACTCAAGTGTTTCCTAAACAGACTTGTACCATAATGTCAGCAAACTTAACAAACTTAAACTCCTTTCCTTCTTAATCAAAGACTAATGTACAATTCCAAAATTACACTGAGACACTCACACATTTTGATGCAGTGTGGATTTATGATACTTAGCTTCAAACATCTTTAATTCTTGGGGAATTTGTTTCCCCAAGACCTGATCTAACCTGCTAGGCAATCAATCTCAGGAGACACCTCTCTGCTGCAATTCTGTTCTGACAAAACTATTTCTGAATATTTCACTTTGGTCCARTGACAAGTCTGTACTAGGAGAAAGGTGTGTTGCTTTAGCAGTGCAGCTCACTCTGACATCAATAAGCTAAATAAACCTCTTGTTCTGTTGAGCAACAGTAAATATTGCCATGTATGGTACCAAGGAATATAAATAATTTAAATAGGATTGGAAAGGTTATTTAGAGGAAACAAACCATGGCCAGCCTAAATAATCAATATGTTTACATCCATAATAAAACTAAAATCATGGGAAAATCTGTGTTATGCCAATCACATATGTTTATGAAGCACACTTTGATCAACACAGCCACTTATGACTATGTTTAAGCAGTGCTAAAATTTGCTGTGATTTTGGCAGCCATTCCATCCATTTTCCTCAGGCAAAAGACACTTGGAATCACAGTCTGGGATGCCACATCAGGGCCAAGTTACACAGGGAGAGAAGAACAAGCTATATCACATAACAAATACCTGTTTGCAAGTATGCCTGAAGAAAATTCAAAAGCTATCAGCTTAATTAGTTTTCCACTCTTGTAGTACTTCATAGCAAAATATTAAGGACAAAAATAGAAAATTAATATAAACTTGGAACTACAAACCGAAGTTTATTTTTAGCCAGACTCTGCTGAAGGAGAAAAGAATTGTGTCCTTATTTTAGCTGCAAATCTAGCATTTTTCATCACTGAAAGCCACATCTTGGAGAAAAACTATGTTATAGATTTAATTTAAATGTAATCATTGTTCAGTTGATCCATATAAGTGAGTGTGAGGATGTTTGTGTCCAAAGTAATAAYATTTCTAGCACTGAATTGTTTTATTAGAAGATGCCAGTGCTATGCTGATTTTTTTTTAAGAGCAGCCAAAGCAAACTCCTCAACTGAGGAGAATACTAAAAGCAATGTATAGCTCAGTGTAAGAGAAAAATATGGTGGTTTGTACTAGGTGAAGTATCAGATGTAAAATTTTCCACTCAGTAATGGATTGGCCAAAAATATTTTAAGGGAGAGAACTATATGCTGTTGTACAGAAACAGCAGCTAGAATGACTTGCTGCACCTGCAGGAGAATACAGCTAGCCTAACTTTCAAACTGGATGCCTTTCTAGACTTCATTTCTAGTGCTGTTGCCTTCAAAACATGCTAGGAGATGGCTCATGGCAGGTATTTCTAAAGCTCTACTTGAAAGTTTCTCCCTTTGCACTAGGACCCTCTAAGTTTAATACACAAAGTGAAACAAAATGTAAGCACATTGCTTTAAGTGATGAGGCATTTTTATGGGGATACACTAGAAGTTTTTGAGTCAGTAGTATCAGAAATTTAGTGAACAATAGGGGGTGAACAGCTTTCAAGTCCATGTTCTGCATGTTCTGAACCTTTTCAAACTTCCTCTTGACATACCAGCTCTAAAGTGGAATTATTTCAGACATTATGGAGCTATCGTATTACTTTTCCACAGTTTTTGACCATGTGACTGATCCCATTAACTGGACAGAAGTTGATGAAGCAATTTGTAAAACCAGCACTGACCTGGCTGCTTCCTGGCTTTATTAGAAAGAGTTATGAAACAGTTCAGCAATGAGCYGAATGAACTGCAAACTCCAGATATGACTCTTAGGAGACTGCATCACTTACCTTGTCTGAATATGAAAATTGTTTGTGGTCCCAGTATGTTCATAGTCATGGACGGCAGCTGCAAAGATCATTGCTAAAATTTCCAGTTCTGTGAGCCAGTGCTGGTAAATGAAAAACATGGTCACATTTTCAATTATAGCCTAACTCAGATTAAATCCTACAGTACTGAAAATGTTTTACCTTCAATGCATTATCTTCAACTTAAATAAACATTCCTCTTACTCCAGATAGCTATATATCCATAACACTTCAGTACTATATGATAAAATAAGTCCTTGTACTTATGATTTCCCTGAGACCAAGTTAACATCCTGACGGTCACTAGCAAAGTAAATATTTGCAGCCAAAAATATAAGAAGTTATCAAAAGAATTACACAGTTCACTTTGYAACTCCTTTGAGTATCTACTCTGTTAGGTTACATGTGGCACTTGCCAAATTACAGTATATTAATCCAAAAAAGTCTTATATGAAGTTTAGGTTATAATTTGTCTTTTAGTAAACTATATATATAGTTAATTATAAGTTGAAGGTACAAAATTAGTATTATCTATATTTTACCAGTATACATAGCACTAAAATTAGGCCCATGGGAGATTTCTCTGTTCTAAATTTGATCGTACTTTGTACTGATGAAAAAAAAAATTAAAAAGTGCAGAAGGCTAGTATACAGTTACACAGAACAAAAGGTAATGTAGGTCATGTATACAAAATAATGCAGACCCTGGAGTTTTGAGCCCTTTTATAACTCTTGCTAAATGAGGCTGTTCTGTATAGCACAGCTTGTAAAATAACCTCTGTTATCTTCCTTCAAGTTCTATTTCTTGAATGACAAAAAGTCCTTGAGGAGAAAACTTACTCCACATAAAGATGGGGGCAGAAAAATCATATGATAATTAACCCCCACAGTCATAGGACTGATTAAGTCAAATGCCAGTCAAGCATTTCCACACATATTTCAGATGGTTTTGGTGTACAAGTAAGCTTCTGTACTAAAGGATCAAAGAATGATCTCAACTTCACACACCCCAATGTGCATATATGAATGTGCATGTGTGTGTATGAATGGATATGAAATGCATAAGTTGCCAGATGTAGTAAAAGTTGTCAATAGTAGTTCTTCTTTCAAAGAAGAAGAAAGGAAAGAGTCAAGATTCATTGGCAATGTAAGAATAATTAAATAGGTCATTCAGTGACACAACAGGGCCACTGAGGAACAAGTCCTGGCTGTTGGTGAAGCAGTATAGGTTTAGAAAGGTCACAGGCAGAGGAATGAGAATGTACTGTAAGCAGTTCTAAAAATGGAAACAATGACCTTCAGCAAATTGTGTGTCACAAGAAACCAGGCCATGACCAGCCCTGGCTCTCACAATGTTTTCAACATACCAAACAGAACAGAAACACAGAAAGCGTAATGAAAGCTAAACATAAACTTTTCTTTAAGATGCCTTTTCAAAGGTCAGCTTTTGTAGCAAATAAAATAGTTGCTAGACAATGCATTCATAAGCAGAACATTCTTCACAGACAATATCTATGGGCTACACAGAGACTTCATACAGTAAGAGAGAAGAGCAAGTATTCTACACACACTGGTATTGTCAAAATTGAGATCAGTAATCAAATCAGAGAACCAGAGAACTGCTTTAGTTAAAGGATTTCTAAGGAAGTAGAAAAATATTCTTACAGAGACAGTTAATAAGTGTGTTTTGAAAGGGAGAGGGAAAAACAAGGGGGGGGGTCTGCAAGACTGAGAAGAGCTGAAACATGCTTCCCTCCTGAAAGATACTATGTCTTGTGGGTGTCACAGATAATATAAATTATATCTTCTATGGAAGTATTATGTATTGCTTATATGTAAATAGRTACATTTCAGCTTAGGAGTTCTGTTTGAAACTTTTTTTACAGTGATGGATTAAAAACTGAGCAAGAAATGGAGTCTCACAATGCACTTATTGGCAGTAAAAGCATTTTTTCCTTTACTTTGAGCAATACAGGTACGTGGGAGGAGAAAAGGGATGGTGGGAAGATGATCTATGACTCAAAAGTTCTTTACAAGATGTATTCCCTGGGATTTGGATTCTTAAACCTTTATAAAGATGAAAACTTCATGAATGTAAGCTTGACTTATACATTTCAGTTGCATCATCTGGGATTTACTCTCTTGGGAAGGTTAATTGTCTGCCATCTGTGATACTTAACATTCTAACACATTGATCTGAGATGGCTGGATCTTCTTTCTTTAGATAGGCAGCAAATTTTGAAAAATATAATGATTATTTTGTTTCTTTAACAGCAGCTCTGAATATGTCTTATTCTTCACCAGAATCTCTCGAGGGGCTTGTGGAGAAGCATAAGCTCTGATTAGCCAAATTTTTTTGGCAAATRTGGATATAGGGCTGTTTTCCAGCTTCCTGTAAAAGGTACAAAACATATGACCTCAACAACAGGAATCATGCAAAAGCTTTCCTAAATCCCAGCTTTTGGAAACATTTGCTTCAGTATGTGTTTCAGAAATAAACAAGGAAGACAGCAACTCTGCAAGATTTGGAGTTAGTATCAGGTCCTTAAGAGAAGATGAAAGCAGAAAAACCTCAAATTGCAAATCAATCTGGAAAAAAACCCCAAAAAACCACCAAAAAACAAACAAACGAAAAACTCTAGGAATTTGATCTAGAATTGCATCATATTTACTCTAATCCAGGTATCAGAAATAGAACAGAGTTTAAAAAAAGGACTACAATGAACATGTCTGAAAACTGTTGGCTTGAGAAGCAAACTCCAAATTGTTATTGAGTGGGGTACTGGAGGGTTAACCAGGCAACAGGAAAAAAAATCCAGCAAGTTAAATAGAACATTTTCTTTATACTGATGCTTTCTTAAATTGCAAGTGACATTTGGGAGAGAAATACTTTTCAAGCTGCAGAATCACTAGGCCCTCTTTCAAACACTGATTTCCATAAATGTTCCTTCTGCCTGGCAAGTACATCTGTTTGAAGGCACTCTTGACTAAGTGGTGTCCTAGTTAGATTTCTTTCCAAGAACTTTCCAGTATCACAGCACCACAGAATCATAGAATGGTTAGGGTTAGAAGGGACCTTAAAGATAATTTAATTCCCATTCTCACTGCTGCAGGCAAAGAAATATCACAATTCAATATCTTAATTTGGCAATTACAATGTGAATTAAACCTGGACTAATTTTATAGAAATATTTTGCAGCAGTGTTGCAACACTGATGAGATTTTGCAGTGGTAAAGTCTATACTTCTTTGAAAATCATTTTCCAAATCACATCTAAGGCAGTTAGAAGGTTAAGATGCTAATAAGGATAGAAAGGTGTTTCTCACACTCATGTGCATGCAGTGAAATAGCAGAAAAAAACAGAAACAGATTTCTTTATTCAGTGTTCAGAGGTACACAAAGCATCTTTCAAAGTGGTTTAAGCAATGGCTAAATGTCCCARAATTACTAGGACAGTTCTGGAAGTTGGAACTTTGTCCTGGTATCACAAGAAATATCTGAATATTATTGGCTTTTTGAAGGGCAGAGGGGCAGATACAATGGGCCAGAGGGATRTTTATAATAAAACAAAAGGATTTTGCTCCTGGTAAGATCCAAGTGTATGCCTGCAACAAAGACATGGCTCACATCACTTAACTCTTGCAATTAATCTAATATCCTCAAGAATTTTCCTTTACTAAAATATTATTTTGATAGGTATTTTGYATAAAACAACTTTGGTTTGGACTCCTCTTAGCAAGAGCTTCTAGCCTCTTCAGCCTGATATGGAAGTGCTTTCTCAAGAAAACTCAATCTGAAAAGGAATCTTGGCTGGTGAAGACTCCAGGCTTCATTTAAGTAGTATTAGAGTTAAAATATAGCTCTAAACACTTACAAAAAAATACTTCCTTCAAACAGTAGAATAAAAACATGCATTGCCTGGGGACCTTTCCTTGCCCACCCTGAAGCCAAGGGCATTTTAAGTGAGAAAAGGCTTAACATAAGTGATTGACTTATTTATTGTATATATATATAGGAGCAAAACCATCCAGAGTCAGTTCTAAATTTTTTCTATCCAAAGTCTTCTGGARTTGTTTCACAGCTCTGCAAACAGGAATCAGACACTATTTCTTCCCAGCTGTTTGGTTTTTTGGCTGTTTTTTTTGTTTGCTGGCGTTTTTTAACAACTGCATTCACAGTAAAGACAAATTATCAAAGAGCCATTGACAGCAATCTCCATTTTCTTCAGTCAGTATTTACTTTTGCCTAGCAAGCTGATAGTGAGGAGAATTCCACTGCTGGTATTTAATTTAAGTGTCAAGAAATAAAAATGCTTGCACAGATTCATTTCAGTTCCCGAATAAATGTGATGTTTCAAGGCAAATGCAATAGCCTGCCTACCATAGGCACATAGAGTATGCRAGAGCAGTGCTAAAGAAAGTTAAAAACTGAAAGAAAAAGCAGTTTCAGAGTTTAAGGCCAGGCTGGATGGGGCCTTGAGCAGCCTGGTCTGGAGGAAGGTGTCCTTGCCTATGGCAGGGTGGTTGGAACTGAGCTGTCTTTGAGGTCCCTTCCAACCCAAGCCATTCCATGATATAATTCGAAGCCTGCCCTGATTCAGGTGATGATATAATTCTAAGCCTGCACTGGTKCAGTACATTTTTCAACAGCCAGGACCTCTGCAGATACTAAAGCTTCCTTGCCTGATCACACCTCCCATGCTCTGATGTGAAAGTAAAAAATTCTCACCTGCCCACTCCTGCAAATCTATCTTATTAAATACGATATAAAATACCTAAATCCAGGCGACGAAAAGCAAAAAGGATTTAAAGATTTTTTTTTTCCTTCTTTTTCCCTCTGCATTAAGAGAAGTTCAGCCTGGAAGAACTGTTAAAATGAAATAAAGTTCACAGCCTGAACAGCAGTTCTTGAATCTCTCTCTGCAAAAATTTTCAGCTGAGCTTTTTCCATTAGAAAAGAAACATGTACACATTTATTCAAAACAGCAGAGTCTGAGAAAAGAAATTGAATTTCACAATACTTCTTACCATGATGCCAGTGTGAATCATTATGTAATGCACAGTTTGAGTAACATCAGCTGCATGGATCAAATTGTGATAGGGATTTTTGTATTTGCTGTAACCAACTTCAAGAGCTTCAGCAAAAGAAATAAGATTGGGAACAGGGATCTACAGACAAGAAAACATTAAAATAATTGTTTTTTTCCTGTAACAGCTGCAAAGCCAAGCATGCAATAAATGAATCACAAATAATATTCCATGGGATCTACTGGGCAAACAATAAGAGTTTAAAATGTAAAGGTCTGATATCATACATGAACCAGTGAGTCTCCACATAAATTCTGTAGATGTTGTATCTCTCTTCCTACACCAAGCACAAGGCACTGCAGAGCTMTTAACCAAATGGTTTTCAAGGCATGTCTGTCTGCACCAGGGATGGAGAGGTTGCATGTATAACACAGGCATGATAGATAGGAGTCTAAAACTAGGATTATCTCCTTTTCTTCACCACTTTTACCTTGCTTGAGACAAGGTTTGCTTTAACGTCACAGTACAACTTCCCTTCCTCCAGACAATGTGGGAACTACAGGTACTTTCTGGTCCCACTTATTTTTGCATTGTGCTGGTTTTGGYAGGGATAGAGTTAATTTCCTTCATAGTAGCTGGTATGGGCCAATGTTTTGGATTTGTGCTGTAAACAGAGCTGATAACTCCAGGATGTCTGAGTTACTGCTGAGCAGTGACTGCACTGAGTCCAGGCCTTTTCTGCTCCCCGTCCCACCCACCCTGGGGAGCCTGGGGTGCACAAGAAGGTGGGAAGGAACACAGCTGGGACAGCTGGCCCTGCTGRCCAGGGGACAATGCTCCACACAGCCTCATGGTCTGCAGCCCCGGGCTGGGGAGCCTGGCCGGGCACTGCTGCCTGGGGACTGCCTGGGCAGCACTCWGCTGCTGCTGCTGAGCAATTGCTTTCATTTGCAGCCTTTCTTCTTGGGTTTGATTTCTCCCTTAAATATTAATTTTCTATATTATTATTATCACCATCATCATTAAACTTTACATATCTCAACCCACAAGTTTTCTCACTTTTACGCCTCCAATTCTCTTTCCCCCATCCTTCTGGGGAGAGCAATGAGCAAGTGAGTGGCAGKGTGGTGCTTATTTGCTGCCTGGGGACAAACCACTTCACCCATTTAATGAAATTACATATCCCTTAATAATTTTTTCTTTATTTGAAAACCCTGAAACATAAACAATGGGACTGAGAATGGGCTTAAGCCCACTCTGCCAGTAGCATTTTGTACTTCCTATCTGTGTTATAATGGTGGTCCTGGTGTGGTTCTGACTTCAAGCAAATGAAGCCTGTTGGGAAAAGATCGGTTGCCAGCCTAAAATTAAAATGTTCAAGTAACTTCAGGATGAGACATCCTCTTTAAAAGAAACACAGAGTTTTTGCAGCGAAGAGATTTTGAAACTATAAGAAAACTTTCATTCAGTACTATAACAATAAATTAATCATTTTGATTCATTTTTTTATCTCAGCCTTTCAAAGATGGCTATGAAGACTCCAAATTGTATTGAAAAAAACCTACAAACACCTTGGAAAAGCAGTTTTTCTCTTTATATATCCCCCAGGTTATTCAGGAGAGGAAGGTTCAGCTGAACCCCCTGCAGAGTGATGATCAACAGCATGATCCAGACCATGAAAAAAGTATTTAGGACTAACTATGGTTTTATGCCTTTTTGGTAATTTTTGGTCAATAAAGTTGGGACACTGGTTCAGACCTGCTGAGTTAATAGCCTGTATACATAATCTATTTATGTAAACAAATGACATGGCAAGGGTCTACATCGCTTTCCATTTTTTGGGTTGCAGAAAAATTTGCATGTCCTGGGTGCAGTTTCATTCGGTAGAACAATTGGCATTTTGCAATATTTCATTTGCCATATTCTTCGAAATTCTACACTGCATAATACAATAAGAAACATTTCRATGCTGGTTTTCTTGTATTTTAATCTTGACCCATGTATTTTTGCATCCATATTTTTATTTGTGCTGAGTTACTGACCTTGAAACGGCTCAAAAGGTCGTATCGGGTTAACAGCTCATACATCATAAATTTCAGACTGTGCTCTCCACTTGCTTCATTAAGGGCAAATACGTCAAAAGACCACTTATCAACATCCTGTAGATGAAAAGGAAAACAACAAAAAATAAAAWACCATTACATTTCTATCCATTTGGCTAGTTTCTAGAGGGAAGAGGGAGACTTTGGTGGTTTTATTACCAAACTCTTTCAAATTCCTAATGTAGATAACATATTAATGGCTACTACAATACTGATGATGAAAACAATTGTGTCATGACCAAGGCCATTGCAACATGACCAAGGCATTTTTATGCCTTGAATCAAACTTCCAAGTTTAACTTTCTCAGTACAAACTGTCTATACAACTTCATGGAGCTACCCTGAATATCACCCTTCAAATAGGCTATTATGCAATGCCATTAACACTGATGTCATTAAACATAAAGTAATTTGAGAATAATATAATTGTTTGGCTTTCAGGGGAAAAGTGGAGGTACTTAACTCTCAAGAAATCTCGGTTTGTAATTTCATTCATAGTCATAGGAACTCAGCTTACTAGAAAAGATCATCTTTTGGCTGAACTAGAGTAATACTTTAAATATACAGCAAATACTGCACTTGTTCCATAAGCTTCAGCTTCTTTTGTTAGCTCTATCCCAATACTATCTCYTTTTTCTTGCCTAAAAAGGAAACAAATGCTGCTGTCTGAGACGCTGATTACGATACCACTGGGAGCTGATAAAACTGTCTCACATTTCTATAAGAACTTCTATACAAATTTCATTCTATTACTCTAATAGGATCTAAATGCAGTCAGAATTAATCAGAATCATATGTTATTTTTAATTATTCATTTCTCTGTACTTTGTGCTCAGTTCTGTAGTACTAACTATGGCTAGGGTACGTGCAGTAGAAAAATATTAATTTGACCCTGAAAGTCACTAAACATAAGTGCAAATATATTCAAATTCCACAAYGATTAAACTTCTTTCACCTTAAATGTGACTATCACTTCTGCTGGATAAGCCAGACCAACCATGCTTGAAGTTTTCCGGTACATCCTAAAAGAACAAATAAAATACTAAGAAATAACACTTCTTTAAAAACATACTGGTACAATTTATCTTTTTTTATTTTTGCTTTCAGAGTTTGTGAAGTAACACAAATCTATTTAAGGGTCTGACCCCAAAGATTTATGTAATCTTTTATGAAGTCACTAGACAAACCCCTTTGCAAGTATATTACTCTTTAATATTAGAACAGTCTTTGGTATATTTAGTGTAGAAGTTACAAAGACATTGAGTTCATTCCCAGAATTTTCCAAGGCTTAGGAAATTTTACAAATTAGAGGTTTCATCTGGAATTCTGTATAGAAAAAGGGAGTGGTTGCAGAAAATGAAGCATAAATTCTGGCTGAAAGATTTGCTCCAGGTTCATCCCACCATTTAAAGGATGGCAGACACTGTGGTTAAACGCAGTGCTTGCTTTAACAAGAAAACAAAGCTCTCACCGTTCTACAAAAATCCCAGCCTGTACAGCGTGCACAATGCTTCGGAATTTGGGCTTTTCCTCAGGCCTCCTCTTCACTATTCCCATTTCCCTCGTGAATGTAGAAGCTAACCAGTCCCGCACTTCCAGCGGGACCGAATCTGACTGGATGTCAGAGAGTTCATCTTCAGCGTCCAAAAGTTTCCTACAAAAAATTAATACAAGGTAACCAACAAGACCTCAGACGTAACAAGTGGAGGACTCACAGGTGAAAACYTAAAAAACTTGATTTAAGAGGAGCTGAGGTTGACTGTAGGACCAACTCAGCACATCACAAAACGTCCTCTCTGGCAGATGGACTGACACCAAGGGGAAGCTGTGCACAGCAGATATCATCTCTCTCTCCCACTGCTCAGGTTCCAGAAGTTAAAAGACAATAAAATGCAATTTATTCAACTGAAGACAAGAAAAGATTTTTCTACTAAGTTGTCAGAGCAGTGGTGGATTGAAGAGTAATCAATGAGCTGTAAAATCCCAAGACCACCTCTAAAACAGTAACTGACAGAACTGTCAGCAGGGTTGCTGCTKTAAGTGAGAGCACCATTAGTCTATTGATCTGTCCCCCAAAATGTTACAAGTGTTTCGATACTTACAAACAAAAGTAAATGATACTACATAGCAATGATGTGGTGCATGCATGGCAGTGAACGCCCTGTACACATGCTCATCCTGCCGCTGCAGCACAATAAAAGCATTAAAGAGAATTAATTCCTTTATTGAAGAGAATGAATTCCTTCTATGTAGAGATCTGTATTCCTATTGAAGGTAGGGTAAAAAAGTCATAGCAGTAAAGATGTTATACAAGATTGGATTGCAAGTCAGCTTTCACACTTGTTAGCAGTTCAAAAAGCTAGAAAAGTTATATATAGCTCTTGCAAAATAGAAGAAGTATTAAAAAGAAACTTCACTTCAACAAAAGTGAATTAGAGGTCATCAGTTTACTTAGAAGAAACTTCTAACTAAATACTCTCTTAAACAGACTCAACACTTCCGTTCCACACTTCTATAAATCTTTTTCTTGCAGTTATTTGCCCTTCTCACTCAGACTGCTGGGGTTTCCAGGAAACAAATCCCTTATTTTGTCTGATATCAATTTTCCTTTCATTCAGTTATGCAAGAAACCCCAGAGTTAGGGTAATCTGAATACATACACAGCATGCCACCCTTTCAAAATATTTTCTTGAAAGTGGTACCAATTGAATTGCAGGCATTATTTGATTACATAGGTCTATTTCTCTTGTGCTGCCTTTCTGAAACATGGATGAATAAGGAAAGCCTGGCTGTGGTGTAGTTCAAAAGAATCTCCACATAAATTTAATCCTATCTGAGGGATTATAGTAATAGGAAACATGTCAGAAGAATCATATTAATTATTGGTAAACTGTCAGCATAGGATATTTGCGCTCAGTTTCAGTAGCCCATCTGGTCGACAGTATATTTTCTAAGATTCTTCAACTGGGGTTTAAAAAATATAAATGCACCCCTCATCCTTCCCTGGTTTATGGAAAGAACAGTAGAAAATTTCTTATTTTTTCAGAGGCATAGAATTATCAGACTAGGAATGATCCTTAAAATGGAGTACAAGAAGAGGAGAATGAACAAGGATTACGAAATTTTCTGGCAGTGGGACAACAGCCAAAACTCAGAAACTTAATTTGGAAGAAGAGGACTTGTGTGGAGGATAGGATTTGGGCAAATTATCTTGCAAAACTGAACCAAGGCTGAGACTGGCCAAAGGTCAAGGGCTACAAATTGGCTTTATTGCCTACACTAAAACCTATGTTATAGTCCACTGAAATCCATACTCGTCTAACACTGTCATTAAATATTCCTGGAGAAATCAGTACATTTATATTTCTGAGAAATATTTGACATTTGATATGTTTTTTGTATAACAAGGAAAAAACCTTACAATCCCTAAAATATATTTTTGTAACTATTGCAACATTTATTCAAATGAGATGCAAATATTCCTGCAATTAGAGGGCCATGGGCATTAGGCTACCCCAGAGCTTGCAGCCAGGATATTCCACATCACCTTTGCAGCAGGAAGCAGGGTTCTACATCAGTTTGCTATGATGAGATGCAGATCTAAATTTGGGATCTGAGCTCTGCAGATATGAGCCACTGGAGTACAAATTAAGACTAGCAAAACACACTGCAGTCTCTCTAATCTTTTTAACCATTCATCTGTAAAGTAGGAGAACTATTCAGTCTGTAAATGACAGTAAGCAGGAGTTACTTCATGAAGATGGAATAGAGAAAGCAGTATTTGAAATAAGTGTTCATTTATCTGTAATTTTCATGAGGCCACTGCTCTCTGATGAGAGATGGCTGAATAACTTGCCAGGGAAGAGACAGTTTCAGTGGCTCTGCTTCTAACTTAAATATCAAGAAAAGCAACTGCAACACAGAATTAATTTCAAGCACAAAATCTTATAGATCACTCATCACATAAGACTAATAACTTCTCAAAAAGGATTAGTTTCTTTCAGATGCCTAACTGAAACAACATTTAAGGAGAGGAAAGAAAGGCTAGTCATTCATCTCACTCAAACCCATTGTAGCATTTTATGCCTTTAAAAAAAAAAAAAAGAATATCAAATAAAATCAAATGACAGGTTCGATACAAAGGAACACATTCAAACCACTTAACTTCCCATGAAATATTACAGGGTTTTTTGCCAGATTTTGCAATCTAACTTGTAATTTGCAATTATAAATTGCAAAACATAATTTGTAAACKGTAATATAATTTTGTGACATTTTGAAACATATAAACTGCCACATAGGTTCAAAAGTGTCATGGAAAAATTACTGGACACATGACTATAGCTGTGAAACACTAGGCTACAGCCTTTGCCTTAGCAAGTACTTGGAATGGCGTGACTACAAGGCCCAGAGCCTCATCCTCCAAATCAACCAACCTGAAGATCAGAGATTGTGGGCACTTTAAAGCTAGATAGTTGTTCCATAATCAGTCTTAAGTAAAACTCTGCTGAGATAAATTTCATTGAACCAGGAGGCATGAAATCAAATATCCCAATTGAATTCCATAATTACACTAATAGATGCCAAGGCACACATTTTAATTTTTCTTCCATAAAGCAAAGGAACACCCTAAAATGCTAAAAAACAAAACAACAAAAAGAGCTCTACTAAAATGTGCCACAGAAAATACTTTTTTTTTTCCAACACATAATCAGAATTTCAGGGTTGCATACACTTATTTTGCTCATATATCATCAGCCTGTTAAGTAGATGCAATACGAGCAAGAGATATGCGTGGGAAGGAGAGGGGGAGGCTTGGGTTATTTAATTCTATTCATTCCATGAGTAGAACTTTCATTGACAGTTGTGGGAATAAGTAAGACATGGCCCTTGGCATTTCAGCTTAGCAATCAATTAATACTGCAGTCATAGTAACTAATAACCTGATCTTCTTGTCGCAGTACTGTGTTTTTTGCCAAGAATAATTTTTCAAAATTCAAGTAATGATAATTTCTAGCTCTCTTTTCATTTAATCAGAATTTTAAATATAGTAATGCACTAGTCAGAAGTGTATTTCTTTTCCCTTAGGAATATATCAGATGTACTATGGAGGAGAAGAAAGAAAAGAAAATGAAAAAAAATTAAAATTAGATAATGGCTATGGGGAAAAAAATTCCATCTTTGTTGATCAGTCATGCTGCCTAACAGAGGTAGTGAAAGATTTCCAGAGAAGAGGTTGAGAGGGTGGTACTAGCACTTTGCTCTAATTACTGAATTAATCAAGCCCTTAAGAGTGAATTAAAGTCCCCTCCTAGGTCTAGAATGCAGGAGAATTTACAGTCCAAATAGTCAGTTCACATTTTTTACCAATTATTTACTTCTATTATCTCCCTGTCTTCCTGAATAAGTATGAATCAATACATTCAATCAATATTTCCATCCTCTATAGTCCATTACAACTTCCACTTACATCCACTAAAAGGTTCTCTTGACTCCCAAAAAAGGATAAACAAACTGCAAAAATGAATGAGGGGCATTTTTAKTACATAAAGGTCTTTCCAAAGGAAATTATGATTTTACCAACATGTTGTAGTCATAAAATTAGCACATTCTTAGAAGAATTGTCCACATATGAAGAATTACCAATTAATTAAAATAAACAGAAAATAATTTGGAATAAATGCAGGAAATACAACAGAAGAGAAGCAATGTAGGAAGGACCACTGTTACTGAAATTTTCACTTGTTGATATGTACTACCTATTCAGAAATGCAGAGATATATACCAAAGGCCAACAGCCATCTTAAGGTTTGGCTCAGGCTAATCATGATTAAAAAATGTCATTTTTCAGATTACAGATGTGAGCCACTGTCTTTTCTCCTTTCCTTTCCTTTCCTTTCCTTTCCTTTCCTTTCCTTTCCTTTCCTTTCCTTTCCTTTCCTTTCCTTTCCTTTCCTTTCCTTTCCTTTCCTT
>JACDOX010000003.1:10030001-10167813 GCA_014549065.1 Cardinalis cardinalis
TTCCCTTCCCTTCCCTTCCCTATAGTATTCTGGGAGTTCTATAGGGCAAGAACTAATTCAGGGCATGATTTAGAAATAAATGAACAGCAAAAACTTCGAAACAGAAAAAATCAATAACTTTGGAAAAGGGATGCTGGCCATTTATTAAATATCCTAACTGAACTGAGAAGCTTAGTCAGAATTTAATAGATTTTCAGTGATTTGAACTGCATTTTTTTATACAACTTGAATGCTCTTGTAAGCTTTCCTCTCAGAAAAAATACACAAAAAACCCCAAAAGCAAACCACATTAGCTTAGTACAAAAGATTTCAAAGGCTTGTTTTAAGCTTTTATAAGGGTGGAATGTACTGAATTCATCTCAACACAATGAGCTTTTTCTCAATAGCAGCTTTTGCAAAAGTATCAATTGTAGATTCCCTTAGTGGATAAACGGAATGATTCACTTCAAATGGTACATTTTGTTGTTCAGGCAAAGTACATTTAACCATAGGTTGGCTATGGAAGACAGTAATACACACTTAGCAAACTTGACTGAGTATCAAAGATTAAAATTGAACTTCATGCTTAAATAATTGCCTCTTCAAATATCTCCCCAGCTAGGCCAGCCGAGAGAGGAATCACAGACCATAGTTTTAATCTGGTAAATAATTACCAAATAGAGCAGCCCATTCCATCTGTTCTATCCTTGGCATTAGGCAGATTATGTTCTTTAATATTCATAGATTTTTCTCAAAAAGGTAATTTTCAGGAGAAATATATTCTAGATCTTTCAAAATAAATTATAACATTGACTGAATGCCTTACTGTTCTGTGAATGAAACATTCACCTTCATGTATAAATGAGCAAATTAATCTGTCTTTTTAGATTGAGAGATATAGGATAAATGTTTAAAAAAGTTTTTAAAATATATGCATCTCTTTGATGTAAGAAAATTTAAGTTTCTCAACCTTGAACCATCAAAGACACTTTGCTGGTGTGACCACCTCTGCTGGTGTCCCTGAATAGCTATTGGTGTCTGAACTGGCACAATTCCTTCCTTAACCAGAGCCTTGGAGCCAGGGAAACTCTGTGAGGCACAGTCAGCTCCATCTGGTGTGCCACAGGTGAGAACAGAGTGCCAGTGGTCCTGCAATGTCAAGGAACAGATTCCTGCTGGGAGTTTCCTGCTAGCTCAGAGCCTTACAATGCTGGTACAAGAACTGTCTCTGTCATTGCAGTGTCATTGAAATATTATTTCCAGAGCTCTCATGCAAATATATATTGCTACAATGTCACCCTTAATGACATTACCTTTTTCTTCACGAACCTGTATTTGTTATTAGGCCTTGTTGAATCACAGATGCTAAAAGATCCTGCCAGTATATAATACAGAGCTACTTCATGCATGACAGAAATGCAGCCTCTTCTAAGCCAAAAGTTCTCAATTAGTTAAAGCCTTATTAAAAGGGCATGATACAGTCTGAAACAAGCAAAAACCGTGCATGGAACTGCAACTGCATAGATAAATATCCCCCTGAAATCAAGTCTATTTTCCAACATACTAAGGCATATAAAAATAAAACATAATTGGAATAAACTACTCTGATTTTATACAGAACAGCATAAAAGTAGCCTCCACAATAAGGATTTATTATTATTATTATTACTATTATTATTGCTATTTTTATTATTTAGCTTTGGAATACATTTTTTTCCCTTTCATCTTGTAATTCTTATCTACATTTTATTTGACTTATTTTCTTTTCAGTTAGCATGAATGAAGAGCTGCATTTACAAGGAATGGAACATCTGTCATGACTGAATTATCAGGCTGTATTTATTTCCTGTTTGACTCTAAATATCCTTCTTCCATTGCCTTGAGCCAAGTGGCAGGTACTAATGGAGAAAATTCTGCAAGATTTGTCAGAATTATTTATAATATCTATTAAGCTTGAACTTCTTCCACAGAGCAAATTTGCTGAGGGGCTGGAACTGTGAGAGTCTCCTGGTTATTTTCAGCTGATGATGGACCTCAGCTTCAGCTACCAGAGTGTTTGATCTCTTTCAAGGAAGAATTTGGTGCAGCACTGAAAGATGCAGCAGTCAAAAAGGAGCTTGTTAAAAAAACTAGTTGGGTGACTTGGGGCCACAGATAATGGAGTTCATAGGAAAGCAGCACTTACTTGATGACTGATGCCAGGGCTTTCCAACTTTCCACCAGCTCAGAAACTTTTATAGAGATATTGATAGTCACTGCCCCAAACCAATTTTTCCTCATTTTGGAAGGCTATCCCTAGTGCCTAYCCTTGTTTGTAAGAAGACTACTCTCAGAGCATCTTAAATAAAATCTCTTGTGTTGTTTCTCTGCTTTTACCCTAACCCAGCACCACAGAGCTTTAGAAAGCTCAAGAATGSAAATGAGTATTGGCAAATAGTTACAAAAATGCTCAGATAAATGGCTATAGTGTAAAGAAACACAGGAGCAGACAAAGGGAAAGTCAGGGGACCTGAGAAAATATTTCATCCTCTGCTAAATGGTGTGAATTCTACAGTTATTTGARCCTGATTGTTGCACTTTAAATAAAGATTCAATATGTGATCAACATACATGTTTGATTGTTCTTCCATGTTCACACACWACTTTATAATATGATACAGGCTTTTCAAGAAATTCAAATGAAGTAACGGTATATGGGGGGAGGGGAATGGGCATCTTCTACTGGAAGAAAATGGAACTGCTCACTGAAAAAACCCTCAGGCTTATAAAGAGAAAAGTGGTTTTGCCAGAATAATGCCAGAGATTAATTTTTTAAGTAGTGGTGTTTCCTGGAGCTGTGGAACAGACAAGGCTCTTCCTTGATCCTTGGCTACATTACTGACCAAGTTCTGCGACATGTCATACTTGGAYCTCTTTATTGTCCTTAGTTTTGACTTTTCTTTTTGCTGTTTTCTTCTCTGTGCCTGTGAAGAATTACAGAAAGCCCTTCAGCAATAGGTGAGGGACCACTGTCAGGAGCATTTTATCATCCTGTTTCATAGCATATATATCAGAAGAAAAAGATTAGTTAAGAGGATTCAAGTAACAAATTCTCTGTTTATTGCTATTCTTAATCTGTAGAGGTTGCTATTCCTGTCTACAAAGATATTTAAATGACCTTTCCCTCAGTTGATATTGAGGTCTGTTGCCCAAAAAAGTGGGGAAGAAGAGAACACCACTAACAGGATGCAATTYTAGATTGCTGGTTGAAGCTGAGGTCTTCCTCTGCTTGGATACTTTAGCAGTGGGTCAGTAAATTCATCAGGACAAAATCCAGGGATCAATACTGSTCTTAAAACAGAAAGCATGGGTATTTTCACATGAGACATTGCAGACACTGACTGAACAACAATTCATATGTAAGAAACCTACTGAAGTTATTTGAACTTTGTGATGTGTAAAATTGCATGTTCAGGCTCAGCAGGAACAGGCCGTTTTGCTTATGATCTAAGCTATTATTTCTAATCTACTAATGAGTGCAATTAACTCAGTTCCAGACTCCCACAGAAGTAACTCTGCACAAGACAAAGAACCTGTATTTTTTGGTGGGAACAAGGACAAATGCAACCACACAAGGTAACTCAGCTAACTCCATTTGACTCAGTGATACACTGCTTTGTTCCTTAAGGACTGGCTTCCCAGGAACTCAAGACCCTCTTTTTGCACTTACATTTTCGAGTGACTTGGGTTACAGAATAATGGCCATGCTATTTAAAACATAATTATCTTTGCAGCTTGCCATGGAAAAGAGTGGTACTATGCAAGTCACAACAACAGTGTTTTCCAGCCTCATAATAAATTTACAATTTGCAGTTGTCAGTAAATTACAAAGTTTACAGATTACCATTTACAATTGTTTTTAATGGGGAAGTGTCAAAATTYAAAATAGACCCATACATAACACCCATGTCTAACTAAGATGTGGAGGGCCAGTCTACATTTCTARGATAAAATTAACACAAAAACCACCAGGTTAAAAACCTCATCATACTGATTCTGAATTTCATGGAGACTGCATTAGTCCCAGGAAGAGAAATTAAAACAAAAATCAAATACTGTAAAGCAAAATGAACAATATAGAGGTACAATAATGAAGAACAAACCACTAAAATTAAAAGAATAAAAGTAGAAAAGTAGGYTTCATTATAGTGTCACTTTTAACTATTATTTATAGCACAATTTGATTTATATGTCTACATTTATACTTCATAAATACAAATATAGGTGCAGAAAGATATACATAAAATGTATGCTTAATTCATATCTATATAAGGCATGCTACCAAAATTTGGTAGGTCCACAAACTCTCAAGTTTCTTTGGTGAACACAGGTATTCAACAAATAAGAGCAAAACAAGATACCTGTCTCAAGGGTATCCTGACTTAGTACAGTGAAAAATCAGAATATTCTGTAAAATACTGGATGCAATAAATAAATATGATTAGACATCGTTGTGCAGTGAGCTCCAGAAGAGAAAAACTTTATTGATACRCTGAAGTAGAATTTTTGAAAATAGTCACCATTACGAGGACATAGTGGTCCTAGAATTAAGAAGACAACCAGAGGACTATGAAAATCTTGCCTATCACTATAAAATTACATGTGTTTGTTTTCTTCTGGGTATTTTAATAATCTTGCTGTCAAGTTCTCTGAGGGCAATTAGCTMATTTAAAGATTTGCTTACAGCAAAAGCAGTGCACCTGTTGCTGCCAGAGCCTATGTTTATTCAGTGGTAGCTTTTTTCTCTGAGCATGAAATGCCTGCTATTTGTCTTGATATTCCCACACAGAGCCAGAAAGACTGGATTTCTCATTGTGACACTACTATTCATTTGCACAGAAGCTGCCTCAGTTTAGGAACTAAGTAAATCTCAATTTRTTTTCCTGGTCCTGGTACTACTGCTCAGACAGAGCCATGAATATTACACCCATTTAATCCCAGAGTTTGGGAGGTATATGGAAGAATAACCAGTGCTTTATCTCTGAAGCAGGACTTCAAGCTCTGTATCATCTATGCAGATTTGCAAGGGGAAGGCACTTGCCACAGAGAGAGTGTGAGATCCATGAAATAATTCTCAAATGTAGAACTGAGACGTACACTGCACAAACCAAGGAAGTTTGGGCAGGCATCTTTGCAAGACCATTCTGCTTAGAAAAAACTTAGAAAGGCCAGCATGCAGAAGGAAAACCAGTAAGTTAGCTAGCTAATTTCAATACAGTCCATATCTTAAAACTCTTTCAAGAAACCAAATACTTAGAACTTCTATTTTACTTGGAATTAACCCACATGATTGCCAGTAATACTGCCAACAATAAACAGAAACTAAGCATCAAATGTTATAAAATAAATCACAGCTTTTCACTCATTTGTGTATTTGCTGACCAGCTATTCTGACTCATTTCAGTGAGCATTTCTTYCCAGAAAACAGTTACATCTGACCTTTGGAATCTTACTTGCTTTAACTTTGTCATAAAAGACCCAAGAGCTACATACACTTCTTCTGATGTGCACAGACCTTCAGCTCATGTCAGTGACAATTGCATGCAAAGAYCAAAGTTCTAAAATACAATTTGCAACATCCTTTCATTTTGTTTTCCACTCAGACTTACCTGGTTTCATCAATATAAACTGCCTCCAGCACAGATGCTGCATATTCAATATTCTTTTTTAAGTCCACCACATTAATGTCACCCTTCTCCAGCTGCTTTACCAAGCATCTTAATCTGTGGRAAAAAAAATAAAATAAAAACATCAGTATGATAATTCTATCAAATTTAGTTACTTCATTTTAATTGAAACACTGGAACCTACAAAACAATGTAGAGCCAAGGACAATCACTCCATCTCTTGTCTTGGTTTAAGGAAATGTGGCTTTAGAATGCACTTAACACTGACTGGTTTTATGTTTTTATAGCTTGCCAAATTCATAAGGTATACTAAAAAATGGTTTATACGTTCCAGAAAGTCAGAGAGGACATTTTAACCATCATCAAAGCAATTTCCTATTCATTTGTGACATTACTATTAAGCCTCAGTCTCTAATTTTAAAAGATAAATAAAAGTTAATTTAGTGTGTTGTCTTTCTATAATTTTTCCATGCTTAGGTGGTTAATTATATTTTTATAACCACAGTATTCTGATTTTGCTTCACTTAAATACTTTAGTTTTTATTTAGGCCTCCAGTATRTTTTTGCTGCAGAATTTGTATTCTTATTAGTGTGAGATAATATGGAAATCTGTTATGTCTGTGCTTATAACAAATTCATCATTATACCAGAGGAAAGGCAGTGCCCATGGCAGTAGAAAAATCCAAATATTCCCAAGTGTGCTTTAAACTTTTAGTTTTGAGGASTTTGTTTTACAGTACAAACATGGATACGCCCAAAGGGGATTTTGTAATGCACCAACTCATGTCTCTGCAGCTTCCACAGACACACTCCTTGAATACTAGATTTTTCCTAAACTCTGCTGACAAGAGAGCTGCTCAATTTAACCATACAGAGTAGATAAAGCAGTGGAGTGAAATTAAAACCTTATCAGTAGAAGTGCAGARGTGTGACTAAATGGATGCTTAAAGTATAGGTATTTTCCTTCTTTCTGTGCCCTATCTCTTGAGTAGAAATAATCTATGGTTTTGTATTATGTAAGATAAAGATTTCTGTAATTAAGGATATATCATTATTGTTACATAACTTTCAGTAAATAATCTTCTTTATGTGCAAGTAAAATTGTGAAATGAGCATTTAGATAAAAAGTGCAGTGAAATTGATTCAGCATTAAGACAACTACTTTCAGGAAAATGTCATAYTTATGACATGCACCAGCATACATAAAATATGCAAATGCTACAGGAAGAGAAGACTGAGGGGACACCTCACTGCAGTCACAACTCCCTCATGGGGGAAAGAGGAGGGGGAGGCACTCATCTCTTCTGTGCAGACAGAGATAGGACCCAAGGGTCCTGTCTGAAGTCGCGTCAGGAGAGGTTTAGGTTGGATATCAGATAAAGATTCTTAAACCAGAGAGTGTTTGGGCACTGGAATGGTCTGCCCAGGGAAATAGTCCCAGCACCAAGACTGGCAGAGTTCAAGAAGTGTTTGGACACCCTAGCACATGGTGTGACTCTTGGGGATGTCCTGTGCAGGGCCATGAGTTGGACTCAATAACCCTCATGTGTCCCTTCCAACTCACCTTATTCTGTGATAATAATATATTTCATACCTATATATACTATATATTATTTTCATTGTGTGCATGCAACATTTCATTGGACCTAATTAAAATATATAAATAACAAAATTACAGTAATGTTTGAAAAAATCTTTGACTTGGAAAGTAATGCTCTATCATAAAATCATTTTTGTGTTTTTCTACATATTTCTTTGGCCTAAGTACAATTATGTTCATGCGTGTAAAGATAATTTTAGCAAACAGGGTTTTAAGACCAACCTCCTCAGTTCTCTAAAGCCTTAATTCAATTCAAATTAGCCTAGCACATGCAATAAATAAGGCTCTTAGCAACCATATTTACTTGGTATTTTACACAGTGCATTGCATATCAGTGGAATGGAAAACGTAGCGTTAAGAAATTTTCTCGGAGAAATGAAGTGGGCAGATGAAATACCCTGAGAGCTCATCTCCTACACTGAAATAACCATATGCATGGGAGACATTTCCAGTACATAACTTCTTCCACTTCAGAGGAACCTGTAGCTGCAGAAGGTTATTCACAGACATCTCCCAGAACCCAACACAGGAATCTCCTGGAGCGTGTGCTCCTCGGTACTGCACACACACACACACACACACACAGCCCCTCCCAAGCACCGGCGCCAAAAAGCCCAGGTGGGTCTGGCAGAATCAGCGCCGCTGCTTGCAAATAGCTGCAGGGTGTTTCTGGCACTTCCACTGCTCCCTCCATATTGGACTGAGCACATCTCCAAATCACGCTTTCCAAASTGGGAGCATAAATAAATTTGAAAACTTGTTTTCAAATACACAAAAATAAATTTGTAACGCTGCACAGCAGGGGGCCAGGCTCTGGTAGAACARTATCAGCTTAAAACAGCTTCAAATCCTACCATTTCCAGTGGTTCCTATTATCTGAGGCAATAGATCAGAAGACAGGTATTTGGAATCATTTTTATCCTTGTAGATGTAAATGAGTCCCTGGGGGAGCCTTTAAGCCACAATGATCTTGCACCATCTCACTGCCTAGGTGCCAGTCATCAGAGGCAACCTGCCCTGCGGGTGTAGCTCATGTTCAGGAGGAATGCAGGATGCAGTAACAGACCGGATGATTTGGAAACACTGCTCAGGCAAATCTGAAGTGGTTCTGAAGATACTGCAGATTCACAGAAAGACACAAGTGACCTTATCTCATGCATGACTCTTTGTGAAGATGTCCTCAGGAGTCCTTAGCTATCCCAGTACAGATCTACCATAGAACCTAGGGATAATTTGGTTGGAAGGGACTTCCGCCAGGCACAAGCTCTTGCTCAAGACAGGGCTAACCTCAAAGATAGGTATAACTTCAAAGTTAGATAAAATTACTCACAAGTATTTCTGCTCAAGCTTTGAATGCATGGAGATTTCAAAAACTCTTGGAACAAAACAGTTTAAATGGTCAATCAGCCTCATGGTGCACCATGTTTTCACAATATCTAACTGTCCCTTGTGGCAACCCGCAAGCCCAAACTTTGCTGTGCAGTTCCAAAAAAAACCTGCCTCTGTCTATGGTACAGCTTCCCACTAGGAAGCTGGACACAGCAATAAAATCCTTCCATTTTGTCACTGATCAGACACTTTTCATAGGACACTAATGAAGTCTACCCCAGAAGTTAGAAAAACTGAYTTCCAACACAGCATAATTAAGTGGGTTATAGCAGTATATGAACGGTCTGAGCACACTCGATATCTTCTGCATGAAAGTGAATAGCCACAGAGCTTAGGAGCTGACATTTCAGTAACGAAACTAATAATTTAGCAAAGAATAAACATCAATTTATAAGACTAAGTAACAAGTATTAACACACCCATAGCCCACCATTGACAAGACAAAGAAATTTGTGAAAAGGACAAGGAAAGGTAATTAAAAATAATTATTTCTTCAGCTGCATTGGSAGGATTTTTATTTGCTGGTTTTCTTTTAATTGTCATAAACTGAAAATGAACATTAGAAATACTATTTGAAAACCTGAAGTGTTAAAACTGGAAGTAATTGTATTCACACCCAGCCTGTGAACTGCACTACTAAGAAATAATAGACAGCAAAGAGAAAAAACTGGAGGAGCTATTTTGTGAAAGAGAAAAAAGGACTATTTGAGCTGGTTTAAGATGMAAAGAAAACTGTATGCAGAACTAATGTGATAAAAAACATGAAAAAAGATTATGCATCTGAGGACACCTGAAAACAGCATTACAAAACTAGCAGCCCCAGTTTGTAAGGGAGAAAGTGACATCTGCAATTAATAAAAGCAGTGGGTGGAGAACCATCTTCTGTCATCCTGGGTAAACATCATTAACAGTGCTGTGGGATTAGATGCTTTTGTGGACAATCCAAATGCACTCTGCTCCCATCTCTCTTCAATAATATGGCTGTGATATTACTTGGGCCTGTGTTTCCCCAGCCCTCATCTCTCTGGCAGCTGATGCCACTGTCCTGCTGTGGGCAAAAATCCCTGAGGCCCACCCAGCAAAATCAGAGGAAGAAAGGATTTTACTGGGAGATGAAGAAGCATTTCTTGATTAACAACATCAAAACCACAACTCACTTGTTTCCAATTTCTCCAYTAAAATTCTCCCATGTTTGAACTAAAGTTTTGTTAAATCTACTGTAGCTTTCTGGGGTTATACCAAATTAACTGAGGATAGCTTTTGTGATGTTATGATGTTATTTCAAAAAGCTTCCTATGACATTTTCAGTTACCATAAAAAGGAAAAAGCAGAAAAATTTTTAAAAGGTAAGGAATCRATGATCAAATATGACTTTTTGCAGTGTCCTCATGAGAAAGTCTTCTTTTCGATGGAACCAAGGAAAGTCTAATGAGAGAAGTAAGCTTGGCGATACTGAATAACTGTCCTAAACACAGGCTGAAGTGCTAACAAAGAAAGGTGCAAGGATGGCATTACTTAAGAAGGTATATTYTAAAGTAGAGAGGCAGACAAGTTGGACAATTTCAATTTCAGATTAAACTGCCACTTTTATTTCCAAGGTAAAACAAATTACTAGTAATCACTGAGAATAAATCAGTGTTAAAGGCCCAGCCTAAGAGTCTTTAAGAACCAGAAGAGGAAAATTCAGCCTGAAGTTAACTTCTGAACCTAAGAAGAAGACCCTCTGCCTGCTTCCCCTAAACTGCCTTTATTTGCCTTGTAAGTCTCCCCACCACTGAGCATTGCAGAGAAACAGCTTTCTAACTTACACATCTGGACTTCACTTAAAACTGTTTTGGAAACTTTGAATAAAACAAAAAAAAGCTGGCTTTTGCCACAGATCCTATTAAAGGGGAAGTGAAATAAACAGAAAAAAGTAAACTATAAACTAACGTTGCTTCCTTCTACATTTTCAAATTAGTGAAAGTCACTGTTGAAGATGGGCAATGAACACATAGGTAATTCTTTGAAAAAAATAAACACATGCTACTGTCATTTAAAGAGAAAYTATTATTGATATTCATATTCACAGTGCTGTAAAAACAATTGTCTGTGTTGYTTAGATCAACTCCAAGTTGTAAGCCATTATCTTCCCATGAACTAATTGAGAAAAGCCTAGCTGCAACAATTGTGACAATGTGTGAAAAAGTCTAAGGACATAAAAAAGATAATTTTTTCTGTAAACAAGTGTTTCATGTTCTGTTTGGGCTATTTAATATTGAACAATAAAATAAAGTGGATTATTTTCAACTTTATTATAAAAGTGTTTTGACCCTCTAAATGAACATCACAAAAATGGGTTGATGTGTAATGTGAAATTAAAATTAAAGAAGAGTAGAGTAACAATAGCCTGGCAATATGGACAGTTAAACACCACTAGTTTTCCAAAACTTTGGAGAAGGGGGACATTTTCCTCTAAAGCTATCTGTAATTAAAACCACAAACTAGTTTTGCTGCCTGTAGTGATTCTCGTAAGAATCAGTCGAATAATTTTCACCTGTAGAAAGCATCACTCAGGAGTTTCTCAGCTTTCCAAGGCAGAAATTACATCCTCTCAAACATGAATGTTCTTAAAAAGGGTCAATATCGAACAATTCCAAATCCTTATATGAATTGCCCAAATTCCAATTATTTTTATGTGAATTGATATAATTGGAATTTTACATGTTTCTATTAAGAATATGCATGTATAAAATAAATCTTTGTATAAACACACCATTCCATCCAACAAATTCAAAGAGATGAGAGATGCTGAAGAAGTATGCACAATATGGTAGCAAAGATTCAGGAGGGATCCCTTYGGCTTGCCACTCCTGTTTCCCTGCTCCTGCCTGCAGTCACAAAGTGGCCAATTATCACAACTTCAAGACGGCTAAGCTTTTCTTCAAGGTRTTTTACTTCATGTCAGACAAAAACAAGCTGATATGGAAATATTTAGCCCAGCAAGGCAAGGCCAGCATATCAATAGGGAGCTAGGGTTAGAACTGGCAGCTCTTGACACAGACCTTGTGTTTCACTTCCTTGAAATCATAAAAAATGCAGCTCCAAATGCAGTTACCTAATATGTCTTCTGATTAGAGGGGCTCTCAATAAACCCTTCTGTGGAGAAATACAAGAAAGTGTTTTCACTGCTGCAAATGTGTCTTATGAACTTACTTCCCAGCCACTGCTGTGTCTGAGCTTATGCACAGGAAGTCTTGTGGTTGCTAAGGGTTTCATGAATCACATGTATTTCATGATTATTTTAAGCATTTAAGTGGTACACGCTGATCTGTAATGATGATTCAGTCATTAGAAAATAAATATTGATTGTGCGAGTAATTCAGATAACATTTTGACATACCAAAACTTCAATCCCATATTGAAGAATTGAAATAGAAAGTTGTGCAGCTATATAGCAACACTGAATTTTACATWTTCCTAATGATAATACTCTGCTTTTTCATGGTGATATAATTGCCTTAGTTGTTCAAGTATTATTTTTATGCAAGATGAAGTGGTTTTCCTTGAAGCAGGCATTCTCTATTAGGCTTCAATTCATTTTACCTTATCCTGTAAATSTAATATTTACCACTCTAATAGTACATAAATATTATCCCTTGTGCCTCATTTAGTAACAGGTTAAACAAATATGTTTAAAAAATTTAGTCAAAATTCCTACATTCGTTTTAGCACCCAGCTGAAATCACAGAACACCATGGASTTTTACAGGTTTTCCACCTGAAACCATAAACCAATTCAAGGCATTTTTTAACTTTTGCATAATTCTCAACAAACCTAATAAAACAAATGTCAAGTGCCTGAGAAGCCACAGTGTCCTGACSCCAGTGATACTAAAGGTCTGCTATTTGCAGCACAGGAACTTTTCACCATCCTCCATCATCATCTCTGGCTACCCTGGAGAGACACCCCAGAGGAGGAGGCTCATCTGGGACCCTGGTCCTGCTGCTCTTCCCTGCTGTCTCTCACGCCTCCCCAAGTTACTCATCCTTTCCCAAAAGTCACTTTCACCATCAGATTCATTATATGTCATGATCACGAATTCTCACACATTTGAATTTCTCTGACCGTCCTTTGTGCACACCCAAGCTACAGAATGAACTCAGCCAAGCTTTAAGTGTCTTTCAAATTTTTCTCTCACTTCTGCTAAAGAACCATCATTAATACTTATTTGGTTCTGCTATTCAATTACTTTCTGGGTTGAAGCYTAATCAAAAATCTTCAAACTTCAAATTACTTAGCATGTACAAACATTTGGGCATTTTCTCTGTCTTTTGTTAGATCCAACAAGTACTCAACTAGTCTCCTTACCCTAAACATTTTAATTCTTTCTATTGTCTCAATGACTATTTCCATTATTGGACATTCCCATTTCACAATCAATTCATGAAATCAAAGACAATCAAAATATACAGGAGTGATTTGGAAATTGCAAGTTATTCCTCTAATGGCTTTTGCTGAATATTTACATTTGGTCTGAAGATTGAAATTAAATCCACAAGGTTTTCCTGAATCCTCTATACATTATATAGGGTCCTAGCCAAAGCTATTTCATCTTGAAGTTGCCAAATACTACAAGATGCCTCAATATCTTCATCATGTACTTGCTGAATTTACTATCAACAACCTGGGAAATCAAATTTAAACTCATCACCTATCAAAAATCATGCTTGAAGATGATGGCCAGCCTTTGGTATGTTTAACTTGTTGGAGCTAAAGCGATAAGCACACAGAAAAGGCACAAAGCCCTTATTTCCAACAGTGCTTTGAAAAGCTTTGTTTTTCCTGCAGACAGCAGCTTTGAGCACAGTGATCGAAGCTGCTAAAAGGCAGATTATCTCCTTCAGACCATGGGACCAGAAAATGTGGGTTGATAAATGTTGATCCTCGTCCTTTGAAAAGGGCATGCAAAGTAAAAAAGCCCTTCTAAAAATATTGATAACAAGCTACCATATAAAAAGCCAACTGAAGTTCTTTGATTTAAAACTGCATTAAACAGAACTGGTAACTTTGTACTGAAAATATTTTGTATGCTAATACTTAGAAAATATAWTGCTGTCACTCCTCTTGAAAGCCTTTTTGGTGCAATTTCTGCAGCCATTAAGGAGACAAGATTGGTAAGTGTTCAGGACTAAAATAATGCCATTGCCCAATGATTAAAGAATCTTCAACCATGATCAAAGAATCTTCAACTGTGACTGCACAAGTATCCTTTCCTCTACTTGATAAATCACATATAAGCAAATAATACAGAAACATGAAAATAATGACAGTTTGTTCTATGATTTCTATGTGGAATCTACAGTAAATRCTATATAATCTGTATATAATTAACATTTTCATTTTCCTGAGAAAGAAATTAGACCCAGGACAGAATATCCTTGCTRCAAACAACAGGTCAACTTTTATAAATGTGGCTTAAACCCTAACAGCGAACACTTCTGGTAACTCTTAAATTTGTTGCTTAATAGTWACAGATTTTTTGAGACATCAAAAACCTGCAACTGTAGAATCTTTATCCTAGCAAGTAATAWAGGGACTCTGCACCTATTTATAAATTATTTTATATTTGTTTCTGACCTGCTGACTTCCTTGGCTAGAGCATGAAGTATTTTGTTGCTCCATTTTGTTGCTTAGCATGCAATTGAATCACAGAATCATTAAGGYTGGAAGAGACCTCCAAGGTCATCAAGTCCAACCTTTGGCCAAACACCACCCCGCCAACTAAACCACAGCACCAAGTGCCCTGTCCAGTTGTTTCTCGCCAGCTTGCATTTCTCTCAACACACACAGAGCTGACAGCAGGTAATATATTAAGTGAACAGAGGTTACCTAAAGGCCTCTACAAAAATGCAGTAGAGAAGAAGAGTTTTCTGAAATGGCAGTCCCCCATACTTGGTYTAAGAACATGGTCAGATGTGGTGCTCCAGCTATCACTGTGTGGTCCATTCCATCTCTTTCTTCTGGGAAAAATTGCCCCACTGCTCCCATATCTGATAGCACAAGAGTATGKGTAACAATATCTCTTCAACCTGATGCTGTCAAAACAATCCAGTTTACCTTCAAGGTACTTTACATCAGTTCTACTGAAGTCTGTCCACACAATCGGATGAGAGTCCCGTGCACGTGCAGCAGTGCTATCAGATGAACCAGGGTAGCTGGTTCTGCTGTACTAACAGATCAACACAATCACCAAGATAATCCTACTTTGATCCAAGCTCTCACTTTTCAGTGGATTTGGAAGTCCTCCTTTTCTACTTATAATTAAACTTAAATACTTGAAGTAATAAAGTATGAAAGTTTTACTTTTAATATATAATCACACCTTCCAGATGGGATGACAGAGCCAATTTATCTTGAATTTTATTTTTATGTGTATCATGGGTTCTGAGGAGCCAAGTACAGATCTGTATTTCTGGAATAAAATTGCAAAATGTAAAAATCCCAAATATTTGCATTATGAACTATTACAGACTATTGCATGAAATCATTTAAGAGTTATCTTAGTCTGCCTAAACTATTGTAGAAAAAATATCACCACCTTAATTGAGATGTCTTTTCTACTGAATAATTAACAGCTTTAACAAATCTATTTTCACTAAAAGAATTTTTCATTCAAAAGACAGAGAAAGACATAAATGCTTTAGCACAACAGCTGTAGTAATTACAGTACAATTTTGCTGTAAAATCATTACCATCTCAGTGGTTCTGAAGAAAGAATAAAGTACATGTAATGTATATGGCAATGTAAAAATATGAATAGGTTTTTAGTTAAAACCGCAATACTGCAACTAAAAYGTAGGGAAAAAATAGGAGATGCTAGAATTCAGCACTCTATGTTATGTGTGAAACTAACTTCTGGCATTTGGAATTGTTAAAAATAAATGTTCTGCTGAAGAATTGCCAAATAAAGTACTTCAAAGAAGGTCTTGGTAATGAGAAGTAGAACATCAGATTAGCTTAAACGCTTGAGAGCTATAGAAATGTTTTAAAGAGGAAAGAATCAAGCGGGTGAACCTTTTCCCTACATTTTGTAAAARCGGTCATAAATAGGATGAAATGTAACATGGCCATTCCTATTTACACATGAGACCCTGATTTAGGATTTGTACATGGGAAACTAAATTTGAATCAGGGTGAAATAAGAAACTGAAATTCACTGTTCTTGAATAGCTCCATCTTTGAATACTTCAGGATTAGTTGCCTTAATCAGATAAAAGACACTGGACCTCATCAGAAAAAAATATTTCCAAAAAAGTAATTCCTGAACAATATCACACTAAATCCATTATCAAGTGGACAGTATATATGGTCTACATGCACACTGGTTTTTTGTTCTGGACACAGTTGTGACTGGAAGCGTAGCAAACCAAATAAAATACCATTTGTAGCCAATACTGATGTGCAGCTGCCATTCTCCTCAGCCTGCAGAGTGCCTGGCGCTTCGGTATAAAGGGTTCAGGTTTGTAGGCCTGGAAGGCAGATTGGATTAGAGGCCATTCCTTAGTTCTTGCAGGGATTTTTTTTGTCTTAAATCACACAAAATACAAGAGTTCCTCCTACATGGCTCTAACCTAGAGGAGTCCAAGAAAGAACAGGCAGCTATCTTTAMCAGAACTGCTTTTGTTTTCCATGCTGTGCTCAGGACTTGGATGAGATTGTGTTCATATACACCCCACAAAGCACTTTAACTCCTCTGCTTCAACAAGATGTACTAACCTCACATGCTAATCACATTGTCTTTCCTGATATGAAAACATGCTTTTAAACCAACCTGATTATTGACCTATTGACTAAATAGGGACCATACTTTCATAGTTTCCAGTTTACTGATGTTCCAGGTTTGAAATACAGCATCCCTCAGAAGGTGTAGTCCAGAATCTATCAGCAAAGGTGTTATTTTTCTTGTTTTGTTTAAAATGAGAAAATCTAGCAAATATAGACAACTTAAATTTGGCTGTTTATATACACTTTACACATATTATAAGCAGATTAAATGGAAAATTTAGAACCTAGTTCTCAAACTGATCATAGAATATTCATGATGAAAACAACATGGACCATCTTAGTTGCTAAATAATACACTGCCCCATTACTTTCTAAAAGAAGTCCTAAACAGGTCTCAAAATTAACCACAGAACTAATACATCCAGCTATGTTTAATTACTTGTGAAATGGCTTGAAAATTTTCTGTTTACCAGAAAGAGCTTTCAGCTGGAAAATTACTGGGACTCTGGCAAGAATTTGTTGATAAGAAAATTTAAAACCTGCCTTCTGATGAACCCACCATCTATCCTTAATGTCTGTCTCTTTTGAGGATGCAGAAATTAAAATGTGAATTTTTCAAAATGATGACAGTACAAYATCCCTAAAGGTTCTTCTCTAGGGGTGTGAAATCTAACCTGAAAGGTTAAACTCGCTTACAGTCATGACTAACAACATTCCCAAATTTTGTTTCACTTTTCATAGTTCTACTGAATGAATCACTATCCTTCAGTTCTCCACAAAGCATTGCCATTCCTTTCAAGTTAAGAGCCTGGTTGTATTTTAATTTTAAAATAGAAAACTAGTCAGTTCTTGACTCAATATTATAATGTTTGTTTACACACTTACTAAGGAAGAAGTCTATGTGTATAAAAGTAAAATAGGTAATAAAACAAGTTCGTAGAAAGTGTAACTACATACTGTGATTTGCCTGTCATACTCTCAAACAATACATTGTTTCATTTTCCATTACTTTTCAGATCCTTTACTGCAGCATATTTTTAATTGGAATTCTCAGTTTTGAAATCAAGTTATTCATTTTGATTTAAAATACCATTACTCAGAGAAGTAAGCCTACTTCAAGGAGAATAGGCCAGTTTTAATACAGTAGCAAACAGTCCAGGCATTGATCACAAGGGAGTGCTTGAAGAAAGACCATAGAGAAACAGTACAAAGTCTACAGCAGTTAAACTTTCTAAAATTAATGCAAATGAGAAAGTGCCTTGTTCAGTAGTCTCCTACCAATACATTGGTTTCACCTGCAGACACCTACACGGTGCCATGAATATGCAAYGCGGGATGCTCTTGGATGGATGGTGGAGCAAGGGACCCAAGTGCAAAGTCAATGAACAGCTTGGCTCTGGTCAATGTGGGCTCACAGCTATGCCTYAGCCAAGCAGAGCTCAAAAGTAAGAGCTCAGGGCTAGTAAGAGTGTTTACAGCCTCTCTGCAATTTCACTCTGGAAAGACAACGTGAAAATGATGATGACTCAGATGGGTATCATGTTTTTGGCAGCCACCACACTTTCCTAGGTCAGCAAATGGCAGTGGCTGCTGTGCTTGTTTGGCTTGGACCCGCAGGGCAGGGCCTGGCCATCTCCTCTGCAGTGCTCTGTATATTCCCTGTATTTGACCCTACCAGCAAGTGAGCCTTCTAAGCCATTTTATGTATATCTCAGCTCATTATTTCTGTGGGGTTTTAGGTTTTCTTAATGGCATATTTCACAATTTATAACTAGGGATTCAGTTGTAAGCAACACTCATTTCTGTGGACTCCGTGGTTTTTAAACGGATTTAAAGATTCAAGGACATGATTCCAAAAGATGTGTGAGAGATTTCAGTGTCAAGAATAATCAGGTGTTTCCATCTTGTGCAGTAATATGCACAAAGAAAGAGAAAAAACCCGAACAACTTTGTTATCATTGAGAGGATACACCTGAAAAAGTACAGAAAACCAAAGCTATAGTAAAACACTCGAATGAAAGGTAAATATATAGCTGAAAACTTTGCTCCATCTTATTAAAAACTTTGGAGCAAAAAACTTACCAGAAGTATTCCCATATAAAAATATATTACAGATAAATAGAAGTAGAAAAAAGTGCACTCCCCACGGGGCTGTAGGATCAAGCAATGAAAAGATCTAAATCTATCTTATTAAGATATAAGGTAGATGCAAAAGCTGTTAAAATATGTATTTGCATCCTTTCTAGGAGAGCTGTGTTGAAATGCCTGATTAATTAACTGAGAGTATGCAAAAAAATCACGTAAAAGACCCCMTCTAAAAAAACCACCAAGGAACATGAAGGAAACATGAACATGACAAAGTATAGACATTGGCATTTCATACAGTAACTACACTAGCAAAAATGCTGATGGATTTTTATGAAGAAATATGCTAAAGGCCCAGAAACACTCAATTAAAGTGATATATGCAGGAACAACTAACAGTGACAAAAATGCAGGCATAGGAGCACCCAAAGAAAAACATACAATCCATGRCATAACTGTTTGGAGATCAAAGGACTTTTAGTATTTTCTGTAATGTTTTTATTAATCTTCAGTTTTCTTAATCTTTGAAATTTGCTGTCTGACAAATGTGATCCTAACTCTGCACACATCAGCCTATATCTTAAAACATTGTTAATATTCTACTGTTGGATAGATACATATTAATGTTTTTACATGGAGAAGAAATGTAAGTAAAAAACAATGTAATATTTTTTCCTCCATTACATCCTAAATCAGGTATTAAGGAAAGGTATTTGTATTATGGTGAATTGGATTTAATGTGAAGTTAATCCAGGGAGTATTTAAAATATGCTTTGCTATAAAATAACTGTTGTCTACTCTTAAGATTTTCATTCACTATGGCTATTATTTTGACGTCACATCACTGTACTTAGTTTAAATTTTAATCCAGAATAGTTAATCTCAGACTCTTTTCTGGAATACCCTTAATAAAATTCAAATTGGAGCACCATTAAAAGGACAAAAAACAGCAGAGTAAAATATTCTTACAGTAAAAAGAAATAAACCTTATCAAAATRATCTCAGAAATTACAATAACTCTTAAAGAGGATTAATAAAAATAAAATTTAATTATTTCTGCTCTTACTCAATCACAAGGASTCTGCTAGATTTTGATATATTGAAAAAAGAGATCTTGGCACCTCCACCCCAAACATGCTTGCAGWAATGACATTAATTAATTTCAGAGGCAGAATAGCTTGACATGCAGATACATATTTGATTACACATGATGTTAGCCCCCAAATATGACAACATACAATTTAATCAAGGAAATAATTCCTTTATGAGGTAGATTTCTGACTTTTACYGCAGTGATTTATCTCCTCTGATTACAAACCAGACTGTCCTAATGTTTTAAGGCTAAAAATCCAGCCTGTGAGTCTTTTTCATTAATTACACCAACCTCACAAGTCTATCTGCACTGCGCACYTAGAGCCCCTTTTCTCCAGAAGCCTATGAAAGTTGTTAAGAGCTGGACATTTTTTTAAACACCAATGATCATTGTTCCATTCATCCCAAGGACACATAAATACAAGTGCAAAGATTAGAGCAGCAAAACCTGTATCTTTTCATCTGCTTTCCCATTCATCTTTCCATTCCTTCCCAGCTGCCTCCAGCTCTGATGAGGCATAGGCACTTCCCTCTTCTCTTCACATGTTCCTGCCAGAACTCATGGATGCMCACTCTCATTTTCATGTTGCAGTCATGAAAACCTCCTTAACCTCTTTAGCATTCCTTTTAATCCTGGGGCCAGGCATGAGAAATACTCACTTTGCCCYTATAGGCCTTCCTCACTTATGTTCCTTTCGCTCTAAACTGAGCCTGACCTTTTCTATTTTCATTTCTTGGTGTATGGCTGAGATTTTTTCCTGCCATTCAACTCCCTGCACTCACTCAGTCATCCCAAAGTGGCGAACTGAAGAGTAACATCACTAAGTTGGCATTTTCATCCACCTTGCCTTTCACCTACCACATATCCTACACATAGCTGTATAGCTCCCATAGTGAGGAATTTTATTAATACACATCTTCACTTTAAGTTTTTAAGTACTGTTTGATGAAATTTTTCCCATATTTATCTACAATATGAAAGAAACACCCTTGAAAGCATATAGCAGTCAGGTCACTAGGCAGGGCAGCTTGCTACAGATCAGTCTTCTGAGTCCAGCTCTAGCAATGGTACAGATGTTTCTGTTAGGCATCACAGGCCAGAATTTTAGGTGGCATGAATCTCACACCACACAGAAGAGTTCAATTAGTTCACATGAGCACATGTGCTTTCTATCACATTTTGGTAAAATGGYATGAAAAAACAAAATTAATGTTTTCTAAGTGAAGAGTACCTGCACTTTTTTTTAATATAAAAGTTCCATTACAAAGCCATTAACAACTTAAGTTATGAAGACAGGTAAGAGTAATCAGAGAGAGAATTCATTAATGCCTCATGCATATGATAAAGATGCATGGATTAACAGTTCATGAAGGATATTTTACTGTTGCTACCAGTGACGCATGGTTCGTGCTTCAAATGCACCAAACTAATTTGCAGTGCTCCTCAGAAACRTTTCACTCCTGAAAATACCTAAAGCAGCTGAGCCAAGTGACTGGTGCCAGTAAGGCAGGACTCTGGGACTTGCAAGACACAACAGCTCTCCCACACACAGAGGAGGGATTCATTATACAAGTATTCCTCAAACAACACAAGCACCAAGCTGTCTCTTACTACACATCCAGACTCTTGGAACTTGTGACTTAGCTCTAAACTCCACTGGGAAGAACCTTCCCTTTCCTYACCCCAGTCTGGTTACATACCAAGAACCAATTTGATCAGAATAATTGGTTTCTCTTGAAATGCTGGAGAGCTTCTTACAAGCTCCAAGTTCTATATTTGGTACATGCCAGAATGATTTTGAAATTACATGAAATGTCCTTAGAGGAAAATACATAATCTTTAACAAAATAATTATTTGATTTTTTAATCTTTTAATGCATGCRCCATTTAACTCCAACAGATACCTACTAGCAGAAGGTTTAAAAATATGTCTTAAGCTATCAGTTTTAGGTGTCTCATAAAGCAATCAAATTTTCCTTTMATTGGTGGTGGAATAAATGCTACCTTAAGCCTCCCTATGTTTTTCAGTAGCATCCCTTACAACAGTGTAAATTTAATATGTGTTAGGCCTAGATCTGCTTTGGAAATTATAATTACTTTTTCTTTAGATTTGCTGCAATGTCTTCTTGTGATAAATGAGGTTGGTTTTGAGTTGCCTTTCTGAATCTTGTCAGCACTTCCCAATCCCACATTTGTACAAGTGTGGCACTTTTCCAAAACATATTGTCTCCTAAATCATCTTTAAACAGAAAAATCTTTAAACAGTACTTTGCAGACCTACATCAGTGAATGAACTTGGAATCTTTTCTTTTACAAATAGGATTATAGGAGCTCCATAAAAGTCAGTTAAGAGATTTTTCAGACCTTTTAAACATTCTGAATTTTAAAAAGAAGATAAGATAAAAATATCATGATAATCCTATTCATTATGCTTATGGATTTTGTATTTATTAGATCGGTCATTACATTTGACTAGCTGCTCATAATTATTAAAAATATAAACACTGTTGTAAGATGGATTAATGGTGTTGTGTTTTCTCCAATAATAACAAAAAGTCTCAGCAGTTACTSTACTGTTGGATTACACAATGTAATTATGTGATCTGTAAGAACAGTTASAGCAGCCTCCTATAGAACAGGACTACTGTTATTTAGCTACTGGATTTTGCCACCCTTGTAAAATTTAAAATGAGAATGTCTAATTTTGTACTAATGTTACAGTGGTTCTCCTAAAGTTACCTGTTCCATTCCACATTCAGATTTGACACAATTGTAGTATTTGACATACATGTCGACAATTAAGGCTATAGGCATTCATATAACTTAATACAGAAAACAAAAGCACAAAAGCTTTGCAGATCTYTCTATATATCCCTGGAAGAAAACAAAAAAGCTATTTCTAAATAATATAGATTTCATCAAGTAGGCTAGGATGAGCATGGATGTTTTCCTCCAGYAAAATTTCACTGAAAATTGTACAGCATCAGAAAAGCTTTTGGGTTTGAGTAATTGGCATTTCCTTATGGAAACTCAGCCTGTATATTGCCAAAAACCTCTTATCAGCAGAGCACAGAAAGTGGAAGCCTTTYGCAGTCACTTTACTTTTCTTCTGAATGTTCAGAGTGGTACATGAGAGAAGAACCACTYTATGCCTTCAGCAGCTGATTCTCATATGGATCACCTGATAAGGATCATCTGATAAGGACTGTTCTGYTGCTCTACATCACTGAGTGCACGAGACCTCTGCTCAGCTGACGTAATTCAGATCAGCCAATTCCTGAATATCTGCTTTATCAGGAGAACTCTCAGCAGCCCAACGTCAGCCCCCAGTCTGCTCCCAGTTCCCTGCCTTACTGCTCTGATAATCTGCCCCATGGACACCAGACTGGAATAAGAGCAGGATGTCCAACTATGAAAATAAGCACATTAATTCCCAATTCTGTACTTTCTTCATGCACATAATTAAGGCAATTGACTCATCTTTTCAGAGAGCAGCAGGTAGTAAAGCACTGAAAGAAGGAGGAACAGAAATCATATATGCAAAAATTCACAAGGAAAAGAAATGACCATAGAATGTTCCCATTTATATTCCTTTTAAYGAAATTAAATTTCCTCATACAGCTAAGCAATAAATTATTATCAACATTATTTTTAAACCACTGTGAACATGTTTTCAGCTCCAAAAAATTATTACAAATTCCATATTTTTTAAGCTCAGACCACCTCAAAAAAGTGCTACTTGCAAAAGAGTATATATGCATTATAACTATAATACCTCAGCTAGTTCTATTTCTAAGAGAAAAGAGTAATTATCCCCTTCAAAGTTTAATCTAGTGCTGAATTTGACTCTATGGAGCCAACTATACAGGACACAAAATTGCCATCTCAGGACAGATGTCTCGTGATGGAGAATTTTGTCTTGTACAAAAGTACCTGATCTAAAGATCTGCTCAACCCAACAAGTTCAGATTTCTGCATTTTATAKCTCTTTCACAGAAATACAATAAATATTAATTATTATATTTAGCAAATATTTTTCTTATATTGCCAATGTATGTTTAAAAGACAAATATTCTAGATGGGATTAATGGATGTGCTAAAAAACATAAAGGTTCTGGAGAACTGGACCATAATGCATCTACTATGTGGAAGTTGTACAGGTTCCTGAAGGCAGAATGTAGATTTTTGTTCCTGCTTTGTTCAGTCATTTTTGATAGAATGACAGAAAAGTTCAGTTCAGTTCTTTCTCTCCAGAGAGGCACACATCAATTGAAAATATCTATAAATATCAGAAAGGAAGAAACACTGTGTTAAACTGCTTGAAGGGTCATAAACYGGCATGATGCCAAAAGGTCCCTTGAACATTGACCAGAGGGCTGGTCATTGATACAGAGGGCTGGCCATTGGCACCAGCTGCAGAACTCACAAAGATGGAAATATCTGGGACAAAACCAAACCAAACCACCAACAAAGAATAAAACCCACTGCCACAGTAAATCAGTAATTTTCTTTAAATGCCTTTTCTTTGAGATGTGTTTCTAAAGATTACTGCCCAGGATACATTGCCTATACCTGGTGTACTGGAGGAATTGGCTTCCTCCCATGACCCAGCAAACAGTGCCAGAATTCACTTTGCTGCCTGTGTGATTTCTCAAGGGAGGTCAAAGGAAAGGAGCCAAMCTACAGGGCAATCCAGTCTGTCTTCAGCTTTGAGGGTTGGCACACATTTCAGTTCTTGGTATTATGTTAAAACAAAACCTTAAATGAGACTTGAAAAAGTATTAACAAAATAGACAATTAACTGTAGAATTTGGGGGGGTGGGGAGGGGGGGAGAGCAGCATTCATAATAACGCTATTATATACCACAACTGCAACCAATACCTTTCTCAAGCCAGGAAATGCTTAAGGAATAACAGAAATGTCCCTCTTATACTGATTTTGCTCTAAATCCTCAGCATCTAAAACCATGCCACCAGTTCAGTCTGCAACTTTTGTATATTCAAAAGCCATCTCACTGGGAATGCTCTAGCCTGGTTTTCTGTCTTGCCCTCTGAACTAGAAGGAAAAGCAGTGTAGGCACAGAACTAAGGAGAGGATTACAAACTGATTAAATGCACATAGAATACAATAAAAGAGACAGATTTTCCATTTCCAGCAGCCAAAAAACCAAATCTATCTCTTTAAAAAGCTGGTTAGGTCATCTGAAAGGCTTTCTATATAGTAAAGAATTGAATTATGGTTTCCTGTTCCATTATTTGTTGTCTTTGGTCACCACCCAGGTGCATGGAAAAGTTTTCAAAGTAATGTTTATCCCTGAAAAAAGAAAATTCTTGAGAGCTACAAGCTGGCTAGATCCTTTAGAAGGAAGAAGAGGATTTGCTTAATGTAGTTCTGGCACACAAAACATAAATCTGGTCTCAGAAAGAGATGCTGTACAATCTAGTCTTATGCTTCTTTCAAATTGTACGCTGCCAGAATTGACAGAAGATTTTACAATCCCTGAAGTGCAAAGCCTTCTGTACAAAAATACACATGCTCATTTTTAGTTATCAGCTTAAGAAGTTGTGTGGCTTTGTTTCCGTAATATTGTGAACAAGACAAATTTGGAATGGTCTGTCATTTATAAAAGTTCCTGTCAAGAGGAGCAGCTGCCTAGCCAGAGCACTCAGACAGGGAGAGCTCAGCTCTGTACGTTTTACCCGCAGCAGTCAGCAATTACGTGTACAAGCAGCTCCATTAGCAGCCAGAGGAAGACGATGTAATTATAGATTTGTGCAACTTGGCCTCAGAACAAAACAAAAACAAAACCAGGAGCTTAATTAGTCATTTTCTATACTAATCATACAGCATGCCCAGAAACAGGAGGCTCAAATCAGTTCTCTAAGACAGGCATCTTGCTGCAGTGGAGATGCCCTGGGGTATCTCACCTGGTCGCCAGCTGCTGCTCCAGAAGAGCGCAGGTGTCCTGCTGGTCCTGGGTCATATCTGCCAGCCCTGGGTGGATGTCTCAGGCACCCCTGGGGGTCYCAAACGGCACTAGATACTGTATCTGAGCCACTGATGCAAGCCTAGGCTGCCAGCTCTGTACAGGTAAGCAGACACACTCCTTCAGGCAGAAGATACTCAGTTCAGAAATCACTGAAATCTACTTGAAGACAAGCAGAGAAGGGTTACATTTCTCAGAGACAGAGAGGTGTGTGGGATGGTGCTACTGCTGCAGTATGACATAAAAAGCCTGGTCTCGTACATGTGTCGTGAGGAGAACAGAAAAGAGAGAAAGCCACAGACAGAGCAAGCACATATACACTGCAGTCTTCYGACATGTCAGGAGCACAGTTACCCCTTTTTTGTATGGTTCCTCACCTTCTGTGACTGATTATATAGCAAAGGACTTCTCACCATTTTTACCATGCCCAGGTCTCACCCCACTTCTCAGTCAAGTGTGATGCCTAAGTAATCTGAATAAGAAAGCAACATACATTCTTAACACCCCATACATTTCTACACCACCAGAATGGGACTAAAGGAGCAGAGATTTAGTCCATCTCCACTGCTGGGCAAAWAACATTCTGGCCATAACATAAATGGGAACCAAACCAATGAGATAAAATCTATGGCAATGTTTTCATTTTCTCAAATCATCTCTCTTCTCCTGTCTTGGGCTCTATTTTGTATCCAGTTTATTAGTTACTAGGTCGACTACCAGGTTACCCAGGGAACACGTGAGTGCTCCAGTGTAACMGCTCCCACCTCCTCTTTTCTGTCTCCCAGCACTAAATCTTCCCAGCTGCTTCTCTCTTCCTTCCAAACGGAGGATACACACTGTGGTTCCCTGGGGAGAGACCAGCTGAGATTTTTTTCCATAGTCAGCTGTGTGAGATGGTACCTGACCCCTCCAACTGACGTCACTGCTTATCACAAACAAAGCTGGAATTCAGCCTTTCACCTGTTTTTATCTTGGTATCAGTTCATTTGACCTTAAAATCCCYCCAAATAATATCCATCTACTTTCACGTGAGGACAGAAAAGGAACTAAAGGACAAACTTGTTTAAATCTGATGGTTATCTCAAAGCCAGTTTTCAGAAATGAGCGGATAATAAAAAGCTACAAAAAAATGAGAGTATCTTAAAAGATAGTTTATCAACATAACCTATATTAAAATAACCCTAAAACAATGGAAAAATGGTTTATCATGAACAACCACAATTTTTAGGTCTATGTGAGGACCAAAACACTTCATTTGCRAAACAAGAATATTTTTAGAGTTCAAATTGTGTAAGTGCAATGGACACTGGGCTTTGAGACATATTTTTATGTTGAGCTAACRCTTATAGTTGGAGAAAAAGAATCAGCATCTGACAAAAATACAACTGAATGGTCATTTAAATGACTAATTATCAAAATTCTGCCTGGACTTRATGACACTGCTTTGAATTCCTATTCTAACTAGGACCACAGGGATTTGAAAAGTCTATCTGACAGGAGGTACATGCTTAGCTTTCCTTAGCTCCAGTCCTATTTATAAAAAAATTACAGACAATAATTTATGTAGGATACTTTACACCACAGGCCAATAAGAGGAACTTGCTAAACCAGKCACAGCAACTTTCCTAAGAGCTATCTATATGTAGACTTTACAGCCACCTCAACATTCTCCCTGCTATTTGCCATGACTATGGTACAAGTACCATTTTTTAAGGGATGATCAGCAATGCTTATGATTTTCCCATTTCCCAATGTTCTGAAAATTATTCTGCAGGTATGAATATCATTATGCAGGTATGAATAGGTACCATTGCATACAACATCCCAATACATAAAGTCTTAGTATCTTTCCCTTTTTTAAAGAAAACAGCATTTGTCAACACAATTTCACTTCATCCACCACAAACTAGAAAACAAATGTGTTCAGGCTGTGGAAAACATCTGTGAYATCTATGCAAGTGTTTAATGTAGCAGCTTTATATGTTCACACAAAGCTGTTTTTGAGATTCTCATCAAAGAAGGTGGCAATTCTGTTCTTTTACCTCCATTCACTCAGCACTGTAAAAAGTGAGATACAACCATCTTAGGCTGCTTTAGAGAGAATCCAGCTACWAGAAGTTATTTGACTTGGTTCTGGCCTATGGCACAACTATTGCCATATAGAAGTTTTCTCCAAAAAAGTCATCATAAAAGTAATAAAAATAAACACACGCTTCTATCTTTATACAATCTATTCTACTAAAATTAGACTACTCGCTTTATTTTTGAGGAAACTATCCAAACATAATAAGAGCCTACAAAACTGAGAAAAAAAGCTGGCCTGTCAATAACTGTTTYAACTCTTTTAAAATCCCAATGATTTTCTGAGATTTCCTACCCACCTAAAGACAACAGAAGAGCTCCTGGCCCCACACAGTGGGGCAGCTGCACAGCAGACACCTGAACACAGCTGTCGTAGCACTGAGACAAAATTGTTCAGCCCGTGCTTCTGAAAACACTTTGCTCTGGTGCAAATCTCTAATTGGAATATTTGCAGTTTTGCAAGGGAAGGAAGCCCTATTTGCTAAATCAGGAAGCCTCATTTGTGAACAATGGAAAATACTACTAAACCTTTCAAATAATGCCAGTTATGTTGCTGTAGAATTGCACAGCACACCATATCACGTCACTGGAGCCTAAAATAAAACCTTCCCAGAAACCCAAGTGCCCTATAATACTAATTTTAAGAGGTTCCAAAGTKATTCCAAGCAAATGTTTTTATCTAAATTTGGCTATTAGCCCCTATAGTCAAACTGAATTTGGAAAAGGTTGTATGTTTGGGATAAATATAAGAAACAACATGGAACAACATGCCTTCTCTGTGCATCACATGAGCTGTAGCTCACTGAATGCCAGCTGAAACAGAGACCTAAAGGTTAAGAGGATATTCTTTTTTCACTTGTGATTCTGCCTTGCCACCAAACTCCCAATGGTTGTACAAATCCTTCTTACCACTCAGTGACCTCTGAAAAGATTCGCCACAGCAATATATCTCTTGAGTGTCTTTCTAGAGGTTAAAAAGTCATTTGTTAGTCAAATAAGACCAAAGGGCTCATTCAGGGCTCACCCACCAGAGCATATTCATGTTATTACAGCTTTGCATATGTACCAGATTCTACTGGCATTATTGAAATTTTGTCATAATAACAGGTACCAAAAAAAGAGGAAGATAAATAGCAAGAATAGGTSCATCAGCAGAGGAGCATAATAGTACTAAAACTGTATGGGAGTTCCCATGATTTTTCCTATTTTCTAAGGAAAATGTGAAAAGATTGAAGTCTCATYCAGCTGTTTCCTGACACAGAAGAAACCAGCAGCATTTAATTGTTRACTGTCCTGCCACTTCCAACACACTTTCTGCTGAAAGATGCATTTACTTATTTACTGTGACTGAGCCTGTTGGGCYGCCCAGAAAATGTTCAGTTCAGCTGGGACAGGGCAGCTGCAAAGGCCTTGAAGTGCTGAAGTCTCAAGAGTCCTGACAGGAATTCCCTTCCAGGTCAGGGACAGTCATGCCCTGCACATTCCCCAGCAAGAAGAATTTTGTCACAGGAAGGTGAAATACAAAAAATCATGTTGGGAACAAGGAAAAAAACCCTAATGTTCATATTTTGTAGTTACTAACAAGGACATTCAGTGCRAGGGAAATTTTTTTATCCTTCTTGTCTTCACATCTTGCAATTTTCRTCAGTTTGAACAAGAGGTTGTGACATTAAAACTATGAGTCTGACCTGATGACTTTCAAAGAGAAAGACATAAACCTGCTTTATGCTTAGTTTTAATTTAAAAAGTATTTATGTTAATTTTCCAAAATCAAAAGTAAGTTTTGACTTAAAAGAGAGGATTTAAAAAAATGCAAGCCCGTTCTCACATAGAAAACATATGCTATGCAAAAGTAACCACTTTGTTGAAAACAATCATAAAAATAGAAATCTATCAAACATTAAATGACTTGAAAGAAATCCATTTAGAAGTAATCTGTAATTTGTCACATTTCATCATTTAGAATTAAAAGCTAAAAGCTCTACAGAATCAAGCTATTTGATTTTCTTTTATAACCTGTGTATTCTACTCTGTTGTCRCCCTAAATATGCCACCTTGGAAAGGGTTGCTTTATTGCCAATGTAATGTGAAAAGCTGACTCCATTAATGATCTATTATAAATTTAATGGATTCCTACCAATCTCCTGTCCTTAGGTAAAGAAAGAGGTTCTGTTATCTTCCTGCAATTTCAAGCTTCTATCTACCTTGTTTCTGTACTCAGTCTTKAGCAAAAGACAGCAATGCACATGAATAAATGCACTAATAAGTGGTTCTTCATATTTTATAATGAATACATTATTAAGAGTTTCTATGCTGAATAAATACAACCAGTAGGTTATCTAGGCTTTCCTCATCTGTTTTCCTTTAATTGCTGAAAATTTAAAAACAAAAATCTATCCACTAAATGTGTTTCAATCCCAAGGCATGCACTTAAAAATAGAAGTAAACTTACATATAAACCTGTTTGACAGAGACACAGGAATTTCCAACATTACGACAATTTATGACAATGTACTTAATAGCTTGTGAATTAACTTCTTTGTTTTTGCTATCATGTTTTATTTGCATAAAAATTAGCAGGGCTAAAATATTAAAACAAAGCAAAAGAGCCTGGTAATCTGGGGTTGTATTTAGTAGAATAGATTATATTTTTATAGCACGTTCTATCCAAGGATATTGTGACATTTTATAAACAAGCTGAGACTTACACACCAAATTTTATCTCTGTTCTACAAATAGGGATACTGAGGAACATGAGAAGATAGGTACCAGGGGTCATGGGAAACAGGACAAGATTCTCTTGGCTCACAGGCCTATTCCTGCCACTCTGTGCCTGGTGTTTCTCTTCCACGCTGAAAATCCAGCAGGGATTAGTTCCAYTGCCCAAATCTCCAGCCTCAAGGCACCACAGTGACTGGAAACTAYCTGCCTGGCCAAACCTAACTTTTAAACCAAGGTCAAGGCTTTTCCTACAGGTTCCAGTCCTGAAGGCTGCATTCATCAATCTGCTGAATTCTGTTTTATTTAACATGGTCATAAGACTGTCTAGCTTAAAAACCATAGATAATGGTTTCAGATGAGTTTATTGCTCCAAATCTATGAGATTGTTAAATGGGAATAAAGAGATCACTTAAAAGGCCCTGAGTAATTTTAAAATGCAAACATTCCATTACTTTGGAAAGTTACATATTTTACCTCTCCTCTCTCCTTGCTGCATAGCTCAGGTAAATGATAAAATGAGGTCATATTGTAACTCCTACAATACAATGGATCCACATTYGCAGGTAACTGACTGATTTGTTGAACAAACCACAATACTAATACCAGTTATGAAAAAAAAAAAGAAAAGAAAAGGTTGAAGTTTTTAGTAAGGCACTTGATTAAAGTAATCATTTCATGTTTGCTGCTACATTCTATGGTGCTGCTTAATGCAGATTTCTCCCAATTAAATCAAAGATCAATAAACAGAAARAGTGCATCAACTTGCAAATCTTGCAATCTTTAAACTTGTAATTTTTAATTATTTTTTCAAAGTACAGAAGTACTAGTAGCCCAGGTAAGGCAAATTTAATACTCAACATGAGGRAGTTTGAAGAATAGCAAAAGTACATGGCAATAATCCCATCAGACACTAYGGTATATTTTCATTCAATATATTCATAATATTGGAGAATCTGTCATAAATCTATGAAGTCAATCTCTCACTATAAAGAAAAATACCTTCATTATTTTTCCTAAATCTTAAATTAAAGAAAGAGGATTCTAGAGTGCCAAAAACCTGTAACCAGTCAGACCAAAAAAGTATTGATTTTCAGCTGCATCWTGTTCAAAATGATCATGAGGTTGTGCTTCAGTTCTTGAAAAACTTGTGCAACTAATGATAACTCTCCAATATTGAAAAATTCAAATTACATTCATGAAAGCTGGGCTCATTGGAAGCCCGTTTGGAAAACATCCTTGTTTCCAAGTGACCTTTAGCTGTGAAACTCAGTGCTGCTACTTGTTACCAAAGTGACTATTTCTTGCTTTTAAAATAAGCAAGAATAATTGGGTTTTCTTCATCTACAAATAATTTCATAAGTCTTATGCTCAAAAACACAATAATGCATAACATTGCATTTTGCTCAAACCACATGAGAATAATTGTGTAATGTTTCCAAAGTTCTCCCACAGGCTGAGATACATACTCCAGTATCATTAAATGACACATATCCTAATTTTGTTTCATCTTTTCTAAATTTGTCTCTGATACACAGTGATTGAATTCCCCATTGCCAGTTCTACTACTTCTTAGAAAACAGCATCACTAGGGGACTATTACTGACTATTATTTATTCAGTACTAAAACCAGTTGCCATATTTTGGGTAGATGTTCAGAGATGTATCGATGCCAAGATTTCATAACATAAAAAGCAATTTTGTTATGTAGAAACAAAACTGCTTTGTAAGCCACTGGGAGAGAGAGCACATTTTAAATAACATTTCTGAGCCAGTTTACTGAAGAAACAATTCTACAGCAGGGAATGAAGGGACGGTGTTTCTCAYGTGCAATATTTACAATATTTTAAATTATTTACTACTAACCCCAGGAACRTTCTCAAGACATACTTTAAAAAACATTTCACTTCCTTTTAGCATTTACATGCCATTGAAAGGGACTGATGAAGAAACTCAGATTATTTAGCTACATTTTTCTTTTGAAAAGACTCCACAATTTGCCTCAGGTTTTGTTCCCATCTACAAAGAAACTCCTCAGAACCAAACTGAAGTATATACCTTATTTCACTATGATCTTGAAAAGTTTTTGTACTCCAAAATAAGATATTTTTCAGCTCAGTTAAGATCTCCTGACTGCTGACTGCTTGTCCAAAATCCTCATCTGCTATACAGATGGGGAAACTCCACCCACAAGCAATGGTAAAGGCATATGAAGCTGCTAGTGGAAGAAGTAGTTTCCTGAAACTATCAGAAGTATCCCACATGCCTAGGGATGTGGGCAGGCATCACAGGCAGGCACAGTACTTTCAAGCAGATGCCTCTTGCCTTCTTCTCTCTAATCCAGTCCACCCAGATGCTAAGCACATTTTTCCTGCTATTTCAGAGATGCATATTGCTTGACAGAGTTCAAGGGCTTGATAACCAAATGTTCTACTTAAATTCGTAGCTTTCTCTGACGTGTAGATCAGGGCCGCTATCAGCAAGCAAAAGACAGAATTAGCCCTTCCACCCGCAGGCTATTTAAGCACAAGTGTGGCTGTAAGGTCGTGCCCAGCCCATTTCATCACAGCCTATTTCCATGTTTAAACCTCACAGATCTGGGTGTTAGAACACATAGCTGAACCCACCTGCTCTGACAACTTGCACAAGGTTTTGGAGCTGCTCTTGCCCAAAGTTAACAGTGATCACCAACCCTTTCCAGCCTCCTTCCTCCCCCCCAGCATTTTTTCCAAGGAGAGATATGCCTTGGATTTTCTTGGTGACTTTCTGCAGAGCCCTGGCAGGCAGAGCACAGAGCCCCATCAGCTGCTGACCACAGGCACTCGCGTACCTGGTGTCACATCAGGAGAACTTCACAAAAAAAGTGTCTGTCTGCTTTTCATTTGCATATCAGAACTGTGCCTCAGTGTCCTCTCATGAGATCCCCACATGAAAGGACTTACAGAACACAGCAGTGTGACACAAGTGTCTTGACTTCGAGAATTACCAAAAAAACCCAGTGTTGAATGTTGTTTTACACCCCTTTCTGAACTTTAAATCTCATGCTGTAGCTATACATTATTAGAATGGATTATTCAGAACATAATAGGGGAACTATATGCAGATTGTGAAATATTTATAATTCCTCAAGGGTTTTTTTGTACTACTTCAATTTCTGGAGGATTTATTTCAAAAACTTCAAAAAGTTTAAATGAAACTTCATTGATTAATGCTTTATGGTGCAATAGCTTTTGTTCAATTGTGTTTTTTATTACTACACAAGAAATAGCCAAGCTTTCTCAACACAATGCTACATTATTCTTCATAAAGAGAACGAGGGTAGTTGTCCCAGAAGTTCATGGCCCATAATTGAGTAGGCATGATGTCTTCTATTTGATAAGCATGTTTCATGGCAACATCTCAGCTGAAGTACATGTATTAATTGTGAACAGGTGATAAAGCCAGAGTTCTTTAGCTATTGTCAGATATTTTTAAAATAATAACCCTAGATTACATTATCTCCATCCTTGGACTCCAAGAATAGACCAGTTCCTCCAAACTCAGCTGAACAATATCCTGCAAAACTCTAATCAGAGTGGGGAGGTTCCTTCCAACCTGAATTATTCTACACTCCTATGATCTAGTAAAGGCCATTGAAAAAAACTCCTTCTTCCTGATTATCAAATCAGTGAGTAAATTTTCCTTTCTCACACTGTAAAGTTACCTTTACTGAGGAAAAATCATTAAAATAAGCTACAATAACTAGAGCAAGCTTGGGATCTTGAAAAAGAAAATATGAAACAGCTATTTATCCACTTAATTCAATGAAGTTAAAGATGTGATAGCTACTCAAAACTTATCACCTGGGTTAACTTTTAGTTATTAATCACAGTGGAGCTTCCTCAATAACCCTGTGGTTCTTACTGGCTTCTGCACACTTAAAAAAGATGCATGAATTTTGCTCACCTGATTATGCTGCTGGGTAAATATCTTGAGTCTTTATGAGTTTTACATGTTAGATCAAATGTATTTTCCTAATTCAAGCAATATTGCTCTTTCCCCTTTCCATTTTCCTTTCTCCAGCCTTTCTAATGAAATCTTATTCATTTATGAACTTAGCAGCAAAAGCTGATCTCATACTCTTCTATTTTTGTTCCTGATAACATAAGCACATCTAATTAGGTGACAATTAAAGTCTATCTCATTCATATATAGTTTGGAAATTTCAAATGTCATACACATTTGAAAACATAATTGCAAAAGCAGATGTCTAGGGAAGAAAAAAAGAGCAGAAGTAATATACAGTGATATTGGATACTCTACCAGCCTCTGGCCATGGGGGGGTAAAGGACTCTCTGATACAGAGGTGGTTTCTATGTGTCTAGAAATAAATAACTCTTCTATGAATTTTCTCAATCTCTTTCTATACACTCCTGGCATCCACAATGTCCTTTGTCAAGGAGTCCCTCAGTATATTGTGATGTTGTGCAGAGAACCATTTATCATTTATTCATAAAATGTCATGCTGATCTCTCTTTTTGTTTCTTGGTAATTTTGTTTCTTGTTCCTATTTATTCTGAACGTATTTATTATTCACATTTCAAAACCCTGTTGGCACTATATGCAGCAGCAAAATATTAGTCCACTTTAACCCACAGCCACCTGCACAAGTCACCAAAAGGTTTTGTCTRAAGAATACAAAACTATTTAAGAAGGTTCTCTTTGGTTTAACATCTAGCTTTCAGAGTATAAAGCTCCGTGTACTACATTTTAAAGTGGATTCCTATCAGAAAATGGATAGGAAAGGATGTTCCTTTCCATTATAAGAAGTAAGTTAGGATACTCAGAAAAAACAAAGTTCTGAATCTGTTTTACATGTGTCAGGAATGCCTCTTCCACAATGATCTAGTTGCTCTTTTAAATCTGCCTTTCATTTGACTACTTCCTTTAGTCCCAAAATAGCTCCCTAATACTTTCTGCAGCTGCCATCTTCTTGAAGAAACTTTTTTGTTGTCCATACTGGCACTCTGGTGACTGCTACGGCCCTGCTAAGGAAATTCCCCCATGTCACCATTTCCAGCAGGTTAGGAAGCAGGGATCTAGTCAGAGGGAACTCCATCTGCATCCAAGGCAGCACTGACTGAGCAGTGGGGTAAAGGTATCTATGTCAAATCAGAACTGAGCTAATACATCAGATAGAGAGTTGCATAAACCCTAAGTTCATTTGTTAAACTCACTAGGTCCAAAAGCCATGTAGAGAGCAAATGCCACAGCACAGCTGCTTGAATTACTCCAGACTGAGATAACTAACTTCTCTGTGTGCTCTGAAGGGAAGATTTACAAAGGGAAGATTTACAAAGGTTTTCTAGGCATTGAGGTGGTGCAAATGTAGCTCACAAAGGCATGGTTTTATATAACTGATTGCTATGAATCTGCCAGGATACAAACAGTTATATCCAAATATTCCTGTAAACCCATTCCTACTTTTAAATTGTGCTGATAATTAAAGTCACTCTCATACAAGCACTTGCTAAAAGCAAGGTCTTGAGATTTTTCTTGTTAATCACAATAATCATCATGAACAGGTTTACATAGGAAAGAGTTTCATACATACCAATGAGTCCCAACAAAAAAAAAAAGGGAAAAAAACCAGCAACAACAACCACAAAGTGATAGCCAAAGGAAGTAAACTGCAACATTGGTGGCTATCAATGAGTAATTTGAATTTGCATGTCCCTAGTAATTCAGAACATAGAGTAGGAGAATAACATGCTGATTAGCTGGGGAATAATGGAATTGTGAGCAATTTAACTTTCTGCTTTTTATAAGGACTGAACCAAGTAATCTCAAGTGTCTTCTTGATGTAACAGTAAAACAARTAGATTGATTAAGTAGAGTAGAAATTATATCACCAATTTTCCAGAAAGACTTAGACACTTGAATACCTGGAAATGTAATTCAGATTGGCTCACCAAGGGAGGTATTTTTGTGAATTACAAATTGGCGCAAAAATCATAAACACAGTAAYATCAGGATGAGGTTTTTGTGTCTTTGGTAATATCCAGGACTAAAATCTTTTTCTTTTAACTTATTTTTCAATGGTGGATAAACATTAACAGAATTTTCAGGTTTTCAAGTCAGGTGGTAACAAAGATGATTTTAAAGATACTGAAAATAGAAGATACTGAAAGATACTGAAAAAGATACAGAAAACAATGTTAAGAAAATAATCTCATAGCACTGGAGGCAAACAAAAGGGTGAAAGAATATATTTCAATATGCATTTCAAGGGGAGAGATGAAAATGAATACTATTGAGACAGACTTCAGGAGACCAATATTCATGATAGTGTGTAATTAAAAAKAATTCTGTAATCTGGATATATTTAACTACATCTTGGAAAAGAAAGAGGGCATTATTTCTCATATTACTTTGGTATAAGAAAATAAATGGAATTAAATTTTCCTATAACAAAGCAAATCCATGGAAAGTAGAAATTGCTCGAAGAGAGCATTAACTGGGAGCTTTAAATACTCAGTTGAAATGAGTTACAAATAATTAAGTATAGATTGGTTCACATTTGACTGGACTAACAGCATCTACAAATATTTTAAGATCATAACAAAAAGTAGAGCAGTTATTCAGTATAAGACTCTCATATTAATAGCCTGAAATTAAACATGGAAAAATTGAGGCTGAGTATCAGGAAAGCTTCCTGGCAGTGAAACAAACTGGGCTCCCAGGGGAAACAATGGAATCCACAGAGCTTTAAACTCTTAAAACTAGACTAGACAATAACAATCAGTGTAGGGGAATATTTTTGTATTGGCATAAGATATATTACTTGATACTGGTAGGTCATTGCCATCTCTGGTGGAAATACATAAATCCCCCCTGTTGATGACCACAGATTAAAAAAAAAAACCAAAACAAAAAACCCCAAACCAAAAAAAAAAACCCCGCTGTGTTTGAAAGAAAATATTTTAGTTATTCAAAAGAAATTCACAAAAATCATTCCAAAAATATGGCAGAGCCTGAGTTCATGTTTGTTGTGCTCTACAGTTTGTTCCCATATTAAGACAGAAAGAAAAAAAAAAAGAAATTATTTTAGGTGAAGTGTTAGCCTATGTTCTGCTGATTTGATGTATTAGCTTGGAAGTAACTATGCAGCCAAGTTATTCTGCTGTGTGTTTTGTGAGTTTAAGTRGTTGTCATGGTGACTACAGTTGGTCTATAGGTGTCTTTTTCTCATTTAAAATCTAAAGAGATATTTTTAATAAAGCCAATGGGAAAATGTTTTTAGTTTAAAGTTTAGTCCTATTGTCAGCTATTTCCTCTTAATAATATGCCAAAACTTTTCAAACCCTCTTGATACTCATTCCTTCCTGCACCCATTATTTTCTGTTCAAACAGAACATTTTATGTTTAGTGCCAGTTACTGATCTTGTTTAACTTCCATATAAACCTGGCTGATGTCAACACGAATACGCAGGTGTGACTTCCACAGAGCAGCAACCAGTCATGGACAGTGAGTTAAGAACCATGCTAAGCAATAAGATGCCATTAAATATCATRATTGTTCCAATCTGGAATGTTTTAACAAGTTGCACAGTTTATCAATATGTCTTTGCAGATACTTTCCTAATTTAATTTTTTAACCACTAAAAAAAAATCTTACCCTTTATTTCCTAAATGCGAAAAAAAATGCCCATAACAAAGTTGTTCTGCCTGTTATTTATGTCACAGAGAAACAAAATTTAATATTCATTTACTGGCTAATCTTTGTAACATGGAAACGTTTTGCTTTCCAAAATTAGGTGGTTGATTCRGGGTGAGTTATAAAAACCTCCTGTTTGTTTGAGAAACAAATCTGAACGRGCAAAATATTTAAAGCAGTGTTCAGCAACTATCATGAAAAAGGATTACAGAGAAAACAAATCACATAACGGGAAGAAATATTCCTTTTCAAAAATGTTATTAAATAAGAAAGAGCTTTTCATTCTGAGGACAATTAGGAAGAAGAGTATTGCTGCAATACAGAGATTTTGTACCTTTTAAAACTGTTGAAATTCACTCTGATGTACTAAAATAGTATCACTGGTGGAAAAAGTAATAGTGAGAAAGTGCTAATAAGTCCAAAGAAAACATGATACTTATTTGTGAAGCAGAAGGTTTGATGGCTCTGTAGTTAAGGATGCCTTGTGGCTTTCAGAGCTCTGTTTATATTTCCAATACACCATGCAAACTTGCTTCAGCTAAAAAAAACATGCAGTAATGGAACCAGAAAAAAATAGGCTATACTGTGAACAATGATTCTGTGACACAGCCATCACAGGTTCATGTCCCCAAAACGGCCAAGAGATGTGAAGTCCGTTGTCCAGATTTCTTTTGCTGTACAAGAGACAKGCACTTCTCTGCACAAGGCAAAATCAACTTAGCCTGTCGTTTAGGGGTGAAAGTGGAATTTAAATGGTCATAGGTCTACTACTGACCTTAATTTCACTGSAGATTGGAATTTCAGAGTTCTCAGCATAATTAAATATACAAGGGAAGTTAAATTAGTGACACAAAAGTGATAAAATATATTGACAGGCACCCATTCTTGAGATAATTTCCTGGCCTTGACTATTAAGAATATAGTGCATCTATGTGAATTATTGATTGCAGTGATAAATCTGGTATATCAGGGCCAACTATTGCCCAATTATTTTACACAGAACTGCTCTCCATTCATTCAGACAGACCTAACCCCACTTTCCACCAAATGAGGGTAAAAGTGCCTGACAGCCAGTGCAGTGACCGTAGTGTATTCTCCCATCCTCCACATGCTACTCTCAGTTTCTTCAGAAGGGGCTCGCTGGGGTGGCCACAAGCTGAGTCACTTCAGCAGCCTGAGGGAAATGAAAGCACTCTTCAAAATCTGAGTAAACAAAAAAAAAGGGACAGGGCTCTCCCCAGCTCACCTGCCTACACTGACTCACCTCCTGGCTGCTGCTGCATCCTGCTGTGGCAGGGAGGGGAGGGAAACATGCACCAAGGGCACCTCAGAGTAGAGTAGCTGTAGTCCAAGGCTTCACTCTTAATGACACTGCAGGCTGTTATTCCAGTCCAGTGGAACACAAAATGGGCTGTTCTTTACCAAAGCTAGGCCTATAGGAGCACACAAGCTGTGTTTTTCAGACCTTTAATGACATCACAAGTAAGAAGCTCAGTTGGCATCCTTAGTGTGTGYTGTACAATGAAGGTCCCATGGCTGCTGCAACCAAATAGTTGTTTTCTTCTGGGAAATTATGTACCTTCTGAATTCATATGACAGTACAAACACACACACTAGGAAACTGAGAGGTGTTTCTRGCTTACAGGCCACCCAGTTTGATGCCTCATCACTTTCACCTTTACACATTAGAGCAAGTCTGTATAAACTCTCAGAACTCTGTTTACTTCCAGCAGCAGGTCTGAATTACTATGTTTTTTTGTTCAGGTGGTCTTTACACAAGGACTCAGACAAGAGACACCAGTAAGTTTAGATGTAACCACAAACTGTATTTTGAAAGAAAATCAACAGTTTGGAAACCTTTGCACAAGGTCATACCTAACGTCAGAATGAGAAAACACTGCATTAGCTGASTAAATGTTCTGATCCCAGTAGAGGAAAACCTTGCAGTGAATTTTTTCAGTGCTAGTCTTGAAATATTTATTTTCTGTACCTATACTTGTAGAAAGATTGTTTAACTAAACATTAGAGCCTCAAGATGTGTTCATGTGCAGGACTGACTCTGTGTATGCTGTAGYTTAGATCAGCTACAAAGTAATTCTGCCTGGAAAAAAGGTAACACTGAGAAACATAACAGATTGACAAAGTTGTGGCAAAAGAGAAGCTGGTAAATAAATAAACTGTAAGGGAAAATACTTGATATTGAGAGAATCCACATCACTTTAATTAAGCAGAGCAACAAGGGCTTAAAATATGAGCATTAAACTGATTAAAATCAATGAGATCAAAAGGACACCTTCAGCAAATTTTATATAAATTAAGAAACAGTAGAGGTAGGTTGTAGCACAGATTTTCCCATTAGTCTTTTTAGTATAAGGACTCTCCAAATCAAGTTGCACAAGGTGAGTGTATTTTGAAGCACAGGTAAATCTACAAGTGAATCTGCTTCTTTATTCATTTTGTACCTTTCTCCTCTATCCTGAGAGAATTTCAAAATTGCTGACAGGCCCAGCATGGAAAAGCACTACTTAGTACAGTTTCCCATGTAACTGTTTTCTTACCTGTGCATGCACTAATGATCAAACACAGTTCTTGCCCACATCTCTTTGAAGAGGGTTGCATAACACAGAGGCAACTTGGTAATGTTATAGAAACTATTTGTAATCTTTCACCCTTCATGATCAATATTAGTTTAAACATAAAAAGAAGAAAGGTGAATGAAGAATGAAACTCTCCAGAAAACATGAAAGCTSTTCAGAAAATTCTTTTAAGTAAAAAAAAAAATCAATTTTTTACATTGTTTATCATAATGTTGTTCATAATATAGTAAATGACAGCCCTTATTTATTTCTAAAAGCATATCTGAAGATACAATCAACACTTGAAGACATCAGCGTTCACTGAGCATGCACATCCATGTTCAACGCAGAATAAGAAGCAAAGGAGAAAGCTTCAGGCCTATTTTCAGGATAATCAATTTTTAGGTCATAACCTTAGTCCAGACAGGGTAAGACTTAACAGAGAGCCCACACTCCAAAAGGGTKCATCACTGTTTTTTGAGTCTTCCTTGAAGGGGAATCAAGCAATCTGAGCAATCATCAGCTTTAAATGAAATTATAATCCTAGTGAAGTGCTACTTTGAACCCACAAAATGAAAGTCTTTCTCTCCTTTTTCAAAATGCATGAGAATCCTAAGAGGCTGTGGACACACTCAAAAATAAACACAATATAAAGACAGTGAGGAACAAGCCAAGGATTCAGAAGCATTTTGATTGCTGTTTAAAATAWGCAGTTTAACAGAATGGTATACATCAGTCAGTCAAAACCTTTTTATAGAATGTGGTTCAAGATTCTTTTGTTGGGAGGAAGTAAAATTAAATGATTTTTTAATAAMAAAAAAGTAAGATCATCTAAACAAACTGTAGGCTGACCACCTGTTSTGTGACAGACAGAAATTAATTCCCAAATTACAAGGCTAAAATATCTTAAGATCATATCCCTTTTCTATTAGATTTTTTAAAAGAAATTCTACTTCCCCTTTTTCATCAAACAGAAGTATTACTGAATTAATTTTATGAAGAATTCTGCTTTAGTTTAACACCAACTAAATAAGTAAGAGTTGTACTATGGCAGACACATTTTACACAGACGAGAATAGAGGACTGAGAAGAAGTCAAGAAGAATGACAGAGAAAACGCTACTAAAGGAATTTTCCCATGAGCTTTTTGCTCTCTGCATGCTATAAACCTTCTCATCTGAGAAAACTCAGATGGTCACATCATACCAAAAATTACCAAGTGAGCTGGGGGTAGGACAGTAGGGGACTTTGCCAAGCAATGACACTGTTTATGCACTCTCATTGCCTTGATGACGGTACCGCGTTCTCATAGTAAAACAGATTTTAGAAGTTTTCTTTGCAGTAACTCTTGAGAGAGAAGAAAGCACTTAATGAACTAGTATCAAGAGAAGCATAACTAAAACAAATACTGAAAGCAGAACCAACTATTTCTTGGTGTATTTCTGATTCATGTACTTCCTGAGAATGCATGATATCGTCATTGTTTAGTAGAAGTCCATAGATAAAATTTATGTTCTTTTTTTGTTCTTCTTTAACAGCAAATTTTTTAATACCTTTTTAGTCATGGCCAGAACAAATGGTGGAAATATTTACTAGCACTTGTTTATGTTTCACTTTGTTYTATTTCTACAAAGGTTTTTTGGGGGGGAGAGGGGGAGGAAAGGGGATGTTTTCTTAGGCAGCAATAGTAATTAGGTAACTACCCTTTTATGAAAGCTGTCCATGGCAGGACTTCAGTTTTAGAGTATCAACAAAGAAAAATCTGGCACAAAAAGTGGGCCAGCATTTCAGCTTTCTGGTCTAACTGTATTATAATGTACATAGAGCTGTCAGGAAGAAAGTAATCAGAACACATGCTGATATTGCGCTGGCATAAAAATTAAGATATTTTTCTTTTTACTTTTTTTTTCTCATGAATGTAAATAAAACCCAGAATCTGTAAGTGCTTTTGATATGGTTTACTGAGCAGATTCTTACTCAGCTTTATAGAGCAGTTGTAGTTTTAATTGTTTTGACAACCTTGATGTTTTGCCCTGAGCTTCAGGTCTGCAGGAGTCAGGAATCTCATAGCAAAATTGCTAACAAAAGCACTCTGGAGAACAATGTGACTGGCTTGGAAAGTCCCATAGCTGCTTTGGAATTTCAAATCCAACCTAGTTGGCACAGAGGAGCTGTGAAGACAGAGACTCTCCCTAAGTTAGACAGAATCCCCTGGGGACTGTGCTTAACAACCCTACCAAGCTAAAAACCCAGTCTATAAAAAAATTTTGTAGAAGGTTTTCACTATCAAATAGAGATGAAACTTCATGAAGCCAATAAAAGATACAAAAAAGGTGACAAATTGACCTCTCTGTCACATTTCAAGTACCAAGAAATCTAAAAACCACTTTAAAGTAAAATCATCAGGATTTCAAAGTGGGTTAGGCAAGGTTATAAATGAAGGAAACAGGTCTTTCTAACCAAAGTGCAAAGTGTTAAGCAACTTTCACCAACGGCATTTTGCAATTTCTATTACTTCTATTATATTTATATCTTTATTGTCTTCATTTCCCACTTGAATTGCATTAGTGCCCAGAGGTCTGTCTGCATGCAAAGTTGTTTTTCTTTCAGAAATGCTCAGTCCCCACAACTCCTGCAGCAAYCCACTGCAGCAGATGTTAACAATACTGCAGGAGCACTGAACACAGCACAGCCAGAGTATTGGGCTCCTATTAGGGCTGCAGATCAGGCATCATTGTGTTAGCAGATCATGACCTCCCATTTGAGAAATGCCATTCAAAGGATATAAATTTGTTTCAAATTAAGAATTTTTTCTTTTCCTTTCAATACCACTTTCTTGCAGGTAGCTGTCCTGTGYTATTTCAAGTTATACTCACATTAGCAATTTGTTTCTGCAAATGCTTTCCAGTTTGTTGAATCTTTTAGTCCTACTCAATATTTTATTGTGAAATATTTTGAGTAGGAGATAGAGCACCTCATCTCTAAAGCAGAATAGAAACAACAGACTGTATACACTTSAAATGAGACAAAGTTTTTCTGTCTACTTCAATCAATTTATAACAGCCAGCAATCACTGTATTCTGCATAAAGTTCCATAAATATTGGGAAAGAAACCCCAACTTTTGCATATCTATAATGTACCCAGAGCTCAAGGATAAAATACTTCCCAGGAAAAAAAAAAATTTACAATGCTTTACATATAAGAAACTATTTTTTTTATATCCACTCACCACATCAAAAGAAACCCCACTTTACTCAAGGTGGGATATTATCAAAGATTTCTATATTGTGACTCCAGCTTAAATGACAAAAGTATTTTGAGATGCTCTTCTCCAAAAGGGCAATAAAAATGGGACATTATTTATTTGTGTTGAGAGGTATTCAAAAGAAAAAAGTTCTGATAAGATAGGCTAAAGACATCCCTAAGTCTGTAGGTCCTGCAGAGAGAGAGTGTACATMTTTTAATTATGAGTTGACACATTTTAAATTAAAATACAGTGAAAACAAATCTTATTCTCAATAATACATATAGGTATAAAAATTTCAAGTTCTGAACATGTTCTAAATGTCTCTACAGTTCCTTTGTGAGGATATTTTACTGCTTTTATGTACTGCCAGAAACACAAATTTTTGTAGGAGTTGCTGAGGGGCTTATTCTGGAAGGAAATGTGAAATATATTCAATAGTCAGAACATCCTCACAGAAACCACCTGTCAGCTTCCTCTGGTATTTCTAGAGTTTATGATTCCAGTATGCTCAGTAGAAWCATTAGTACCAGATGTTTGAAATAAGCCAAATATTCTCAAAGCAGAAAATGGAAAGAACTTCAAAAAGCTCGGAAGTGCATTTTAGACAAAGGGAAGCACACATTTGTAAGCCTGATATATCAATTCCTAAGTTAGCTTTTAACATTTAGTCTTGCAAATTTATAACTTCCTTTTATCCTAAAAGACATCTTTACTTTCMAACATCTATAATCTTGTTGGTTTCTGCTCAAATTAAGGATCAGTTTTAACTGCAAGTCTCATATATCAAAACTTCATTGACAAATTTTGAATTACAGAAAAATAGACTACTTTTAAAAGATTTCAAGGAGGCAAACATCCTGCTCCTGAAACTGCAAGCCACTAGTCATCTTTAATGACCACTTTACAGAAAAGAAAGTCTGACACAACGMTACCCAGCCTTAATTCACACCTTGAACATTGAACAAATTAAAAACAAATAAAGAAACAGAACAACAAATCACTCTTTCTACAATTGACAGCATGTTTATCAAGCTAGAGCTAAAAAAAAATAAATATTTGTGAAGCTGCAATGCTGTCAGACAGAAGTTTGGGACCAAAGACAGTTTTACTTACCATAAACCATTGTTTGCATATTTGCAAAGAAACTAAGTAAAACAAAACATGYTCCTATTTGGACCTGATATTGCACATATGGTATTTCCTGATGCAATTTGGGTCTGTCTGGTCAAATTTCAGGTTTGGTAACATGGGAACATTCTGGATTTTCATAAAGTTGTTATGAAACTGATAGAATGGTAGTCCTTATAGGAGGTCTATTATTTTGCCAGAAGTATTTCACATGGATTCGTATCAGATACAGTTAATACCTGGCAAATGACATATTGGARTTGTGGGCACAGGAATTGGTACCCACAGCACTGAGCTCAGAAGGTGCCTGGTATTTCCACACCAGTGCAGCAAGACTGCTCCAGTGAAGGGACCTGAGATGATTGGGGATCAAAGTTTCTCTCACACAAGGACAACTGCAGAGCCTGCCTAAGTATTTTTGACATCATGTTCCCTCTAACGATGAAGATCTGACTCTCAATATCCTTGCCATCACTTTGGAATMTTTAAAGTAAATCATAAACATTTGTGTTATTTTCAGTAAAACTGCAATCCTTAAGGAGCTGTCTCAAATGCTGAAGAATGTCAGATATGTGTTGCAATGGATGTGACAACCTACTGAATCAGCACAAAGGGTCTTGAGTGATGTTACAAGCTGAGCATTATTCATAAAGGGCTTAAAATTCCCTCAGGCCCTCATGAAATTAGTCTGTGAATTCAGTTTTGGAGTTTACAGAACAATTACATTTGGAATTTTACATATGGATGGGATTTAAAGTACTTTTGTTTAGACTTCCTGCTCATTGCTTCTTCCACCAGATACTCCAGCAGAGGACAAATATAAGGACTGCTCACATGAAGGCCCACACTAATGACAAGCTGCTCTCTTGGAGATTGCTGGGACAGAAGCTGCTGTTTGCCAACCAAATTTCTCCATGTTCAAGAATTCTTCACCAATGGGTAAAGCTATCCATGTAGGCACAGCTGTGTGCAATTCATCCAGCATTGTAAGGATTTTCCTGGACAGCTTCCACGTAGATGTCAAGCAACTTTTCTCATGAGATTTTGGAAGGATTTTTAATCATCTGGGATAAAAGAGTATGATTAAAGGATGGCTGGCTCAGCTGGTGCTGACAAATATACTGGCATCTGCTGTACCTCCTCCTGAAAATTCTTTTCCAAGCGAACCAGATCAGTAACAGACTGAGCAATAGGGGGAATAAATATGTCTTTCATGGTCCTTGTGGTGAAACCTTATGGAGTTTTGAGATATCCCACTTGAAGAGCTGAGGCCCAGACAGAAGGTTCCCTGTAAGCAGGAAATTAAACATATCTGTGGCAGGGAACTTCAGAGAGACAGGATCCATGTGGWTTGAAGTGTAAAGTCTCTCTGTTGCCTTGCAAATCTGATGAGTATTGTAATAAACCTAGTTMTTTTGGAAAGCATCAAGGTAGACACCAAGGAACTGCAGAAGGGAGTCCAATGTCACTTTGTCTTACAAATCTGTTTYGACTGTCACATGGGGTTAGAAGGTTGGATAATAAATTCTATTAAAATTATTTACTCATAAGTATGTACTTGCTTTTAATTAATAATTTTAATAGCTATTTTAATTCCTAAAATCTGATCAAAAATTCACATGATTAAAATGACACGATATTTCATAAATTACTTAGAACAAACAACACAGTTTAAACCCCACCTGATCAAAAAAGTGTGCAATTTTTTAAATCTTCCCTCTGTCTGATTTATGGAAGGGGAATATTCTTCTTCTCTATTTCTTATACGTTATGGATGTGCCTTAATTGTCATGACATAAAATAATCACAAAGTCATCTGTTGCTGACTCCTGAAAGATTCACAAAGCTAAGTTTGAAAATAGTTATTTAGCCCAGTGATTGAGACACCAGCATGGGAGCTGTGTCATTTCAGGTCAAATCATTTGAACAAAGTAATTTTAACTGAATAAATTTAATAGACCTATTTTTTTTAAGCTTTCAATTAAACAGATAAATATACACTTGTAGTCTTCCATAAGTATCGTGAGGGATGCCATGCAAAAATGAATCATCTGAACATTGTACTTAAAGGAAGTCAAGTACTATTTTGGACATACAACAAGGGAATCAAGTAGATGTAGAAGGGATACACTTCTGCATTTGATCCTGGGGGCATCAACACTGAACACCAGTATCCAACTATCCAAACAGCTGCTCATAATTCAAGGAAGATTCTGAAAACTGGCTATACCACAGGAGAAAAAAATTCATGAATATAAGGTTCTGAATGTCTTAGAGTAAAATTTCTTTATATGTGTGTGTATATATATACACACACACACACACACATATATATGTATATATATATATATATATATATATAAAATACAGAAGTCTGCAGTATCTATCTAAGGGGCAAAACATCAAAATTTTTTAAAATTACTGCACACTGTGAAAATGTAACATTCAGATTCCTTTTGCAGTTTATCATCTGATATTGAAGTACTGCACCATGTATATGACAAAGGGAATATTAATAATAGTGCACTACTTCTCAATTGGTCTTCACACAGAGCAGCACCAGTCTCAAGAAATATGCAGTATCTGTCCCAGAATCTGGGCTAAAGCTTCTGCAGAGCAACATGGTAGAGCTTTAAAATTAAATTATTCRCATTAAAGAAGTGTTATTTTGCAAATTGATTTAATAACTGTTGYATATACCACACTTACTCAAACTTTTGATTACATGCCCTTAAAGAGAACAGTTTATGAATATGTACAGGTTGCTAACTAACTTCTTTACAAATATGACGTTAATTAGTGCATTGGCCGAGAAACCTCAAATTGTAGAGCCAAAACTACTACACTTTTTTAATATTTAAATGCAATTTGACTCTCATTCCATGTACTGCAGACATCTTAATGTTATTCTTTTTCATTGGTAGGAGAACCAAAGTAAAAATAACTCTGTGTTCAATCCAAATCAGTGTTGGACAAAATGTTTATTTACCTTGCATTAACTGATACTGTGAAACCATGTGTCAAGAGTTTTCAACCCTAAAAGACAGTGTTTTCTTATGCACAGTTGCTTCAACTTCAGTAGACTTATAATTACTTCTAATGGGCACAGTGTTTGTAGAATCACATTTTCATTTAAGTAAAGAAACACCTTGAAGGAAAAAAATATKATTATAGAGAAATCAAACTCCTTTACCAAACCAGTTTGCAAGTTTCCATCTGTGCTGCAGCCTACAAAATACCAAAATACATTAATGGATCTGTTCAGGACCTACACAGAATCTTGGTATGGTGATGATAGCAATACAGTTAATCCATTCACTCTACAGTCTATAAATATTCACTATAAAAATTGAGGAGAGTTTCATGTATGAACACCTCCCTTCCTCTTGTTTTAAACCAGCCCATGTAGAACAGCAGGTGTGCTTTTAAACATCTAAACATGAAGAATTTGCAATGTATGTAATCTATGCTGTTTCTCTAGTAGTTTGTATTTCACTTAATTTCATAAGACACTTTTCCAGATTGTCTTCAGCATGGTTAATTAATTTTGCTTTCATTTCTGAATTTAATCATAGCTTATTTACCAGCAGAATAGATGCAAATTTGCAATTAGTGTGTTAGCCTACACTAAGTTTAGCTGGAATCACATTCCATCTTTAAATGAGAGGTGGTAACTCCTGGCTTCATTGCCCATGTGAGCAGTTCTTCCAGAGCCAAGTAAAACATTAATTTCAACCTCCTTTGGCAAGTATTTAAACTAATTTATTTGATTGCACTGTAACGAAGGAGAACTTACTGCTGYTACTGGGTTCCCTCTGGGAGATAATTCCTAACAGCAAAGACACAGTAACCACCATATTGTCCTCCCAGTCTTTTGACTGGAGAATTGGTTCTACCTTTTACCTTATGCTCACTACTGCAGCCCTAATTTATTTTCTCCATCTGGTAGGTGAGATTTAGTACATACATAATGTGTGTTATAAGGTGTGCTTAGACACTACTGTGGTCTTCAGGTCAAGTAGTCTGGCATGCAGTAGGAATCTAATGAATCTGAGAGACAAACTGAGATGGCCTGCTGAATTTACCTATGGATAATAGTCACAGAGGCAGGTCTTTCCATTGCTATTTCAGGTGCTACAGAATAAAACCACAGTGGATGGAAAGCAAAATGGTGCCAACACCACTGTCATTTCAGTTTGTATCTGGTAAGTCTTAGCACATAAAACCATCTTGGTGCTGTGGACATCCACCCTGATGTCAACAACCAGACTCTGTGTTCCTGCCAAAGCAAGCTGGCCAGAACTGCCACTCAGTCTGGGAAATGTCTGCCAAGGATGTCCCTCCACAGCCCAGGAGAGCAGCAGGAGGGTGTGTTCCAGTGTGACATTTCCCGGAACAATGGACTTCATCAAGATGATTATAGAGCACGGATTGAGGAAATTAGCTAACTACTGAAGGCTGCAGTTAAATCAGCAGCCACATAGACTGCCTACTCATGCCAGTGTTCTGCCTTCACTGCAAGTCAGAACACYCAAACCCCAAATCTTCCAGCAAGAGGAGTGATTCCTGCTGGTGAGAAAATTCACACCTCACTCTTCTGCTAGGAGGAGTGAGTACAAGATAGTGGTCAAAATGTTCTYCTGCCTGAGGCATGTGATCCATTCTCACTTGGTGCTGTTTCCCCCTGGTCCCTGCTGCTGGCACTGCYAGACACAGCCCTCAAAGCCATGAAGCAATCAGCAGCACAGCAAGCATTCTATCTCCTACTAAAGGCACACAAGAGATAGATAAATATGCAGACAAATGGTGTCAGGCAAAGAGAATAGAGATATACAGAGCCACTACAGCAGAGACCAAATAATGAAGTAAATTTACAAAGCACTGCCAAGATGAGGAAGTACAGAAAATGCCAAAAGCACAGAAAGATAATGAGACCAGAGCTCTRAGGATTTTTTCAATAAAATAACGTAGCAGAGCACATTGTTGGAGACAACTAGTTTTTTCAAGAAGTAGAGATAATTACAGAGGGAGAGAAATGATGGGCCATTATTTCAGTTTTATGCACAATAATAAAAATATGATAGGAAAGTGCAAACAAATTCTGCTTAAAATGATGAAATCTTGGAGCCTTAAGTTATAGGAAAAGGAAGGRGAAAGCAAAGAGCAGAAGAAATAGAGTGAGAATGGGAACTAAATCAGAAAAGCTGAGGCATAAAAAGAATGAAACTAACATGGACTCGCATTTCATGGCAAAGCCTGATGAAATTCACTATGACATAACTGACGAATTAGCTGAGTGTTGCTCTGTCATTAGTTAGAGCTTCACAAACTAATAGGGAGAGTGTATTAGGGGGCTGAGGAAAGGCACATATCTTTGGGGAGGTAAAGAAGTACATGGGAAACAGATCTCTCTCTTTCCTGTGATTCACTGAAAGAAAAAAACCTCATAGCTATGAAATCCATTTATAAAAGCATACAYGTTTAAAACATAATAAAATACAGCCAAAATGAATTTGCCCAAAGCAAATCATGTCAAAATGCTTCTATTTTCTTGTTTGATAGACTAACTAGTCTAATGTGTAAGGAGGAAGTSCTTATGAAATCTATTGATTTCAATAAAGTCTTTCCTGCTGTCCTAATTAACTCTCTCATAAAGAAAGAAAATAAATACAACTTGATGAAATTACCTAAGATAAGGATATATCTGCGGTTGAATAAATAATTATCAATGGTTTACTGCCTAAGAAGAAGCTGGRTATCATAAGAACCAGTTCAGATCCATTGCATATTCTCTTAACTAATGAAATAAAGCTCAGTGGTAAGAGATGATGGAAGCTACCAGAATGGATAAAGTTGCAAGTCTATAGGAGGTTAGGTAAATATTTCATCTAGAGTAATGCTCTTCATCGCATGATAAAACATTTAATATAGACAATTTTAAAATGTTTTAGAAAGAAGATGGAGGCAATGGATGAGGCAGCAACAATGCAGAAAACAATGTGGAAAGTATATTGAAAATGATAATATGAKTAAGAATTGATGATAACACAAAAATGAAAGTCTTAGCAAGGTGATCTAAGAAAGTGCTGTGTATACAATAGCACATACCATTTTTTCCAATGTATATGCTCTAAATAATTTGTTTGCCCAACCATTCTGGGTGAAGAACTTTTTTCTAATAACCAACCTAAACCGTCTAATGTCCAATCCAACACAACCTGAGGCCATTCCCTCAGGTCCTGTCACAGTCACCAAAGAGCAGAGATCAGTGTCTGCCCCTCCTCTTCTCCTCACAAAGAAGTTGTAGTTGCAGTGAGGGCTCCCCTCAGACTCCTCCAGGCTAACACACCAAGTGACCTCAGCCACTGCTCATCCAGCTTCGGCTCTGGACCCTTCCCCATCTCATGGCTCTCCTTTGGACCCTAACAGCTTTGTACCTATTTTATATTGTGGTGCCCAAAACTGTCCCCAGCACTAGAGGTGAGGCCACCCCAGTGCAGAGCAGAGCAGGACAATCCCCTCCCTTGCCTGGCTGGAGATGCTGATGTCCCTGGTGTCCCCCAGGACACACYTGTCCCTCCTGGCCGCCGGGGCACTGCTGGCTCATGCTCACCATCGATCAGGACCCCCAGGTCCCTTTCCATGGTGCTGCTCTCCGGCCTCTCACTGCCCAGTCTGTCCCTGCGGCCAGGGCTGCCCTGTCCCCATGCAGAGTACTGAAGGACTGGATTYGTTTTCTCAAGCAAAGAGATGACTGAAAGCAGAGAGGTACACATGGAAAAAGCTCTCATCAAGAAGTTGATGAGAAACCACTCCTTCATACACTGAGGAAACAAATATTTCAAACTGGGCATGTTTTTCAGCCTATGTCACTGTAGTGCACAGACAGCAAGAGACTGTGCAGTGAAGCTGAGTCAGGAGGTAGAAGCAGTCAGTAGCAGAAYGGAGTTCAGCCTGTGCCAAGACATAGACTTCAGGATTCCCAAGGAAACTTTTATGTAGTCTGGTTTTGCATCAGGTAATAGAATCATTAAAGTTGTTTTTCACATTCCAGGAGGATGGAACGTAAAAAAGGGAGACCAGGCAACACAACAGTAAATTTTAATTTAGGCCCTGAAGGGACAATCATTCTAGCTAGATCAGTCATGTTGAAAATAGTTTAAAATCTCTATACATTTTTATGGGAACTTGGTAATTTATTTCTGCTCAGAACAACACCAACATACTGTTAATTATTTGGAAACAATACCCCAATTATTGAGGTATAACATTAATTTTAATGAAGCATGTTATAGCACTGAAATCCTTTCTCCAGCATTAAGGAAGCCAATATTTGGTTCACAACAACATTTTAAAAATTCTTTGTAATTGTCCATTATCAATAGAAAAAGTTACCACAATACCTTAGTTTTACACCAACATATTTTACCTGTTTTACGTGAAACAAAAGTTCCAGTCTTTGTCTGTGCAAAGCCACACATCTAGTTTACAAATGAGATGTTAACAGGACCTGTTCTAGTCGTGAAAGGTAAATTTTCTAAAGTTAGGGGATTCATAATTTAAGAAATATGAGTTCAGCACAAAAAGTTTCTCAGTTGCTGTCACCAGGAAATCAAACTAATTTTCTCCAAAAGTACAAACATTTACACATAAACCCCATAACAATCACCATGACATAGCAAGAGGAACATCCTTTAAGGTCATTGGCTGAAGGCTTTTGAGCTCCAGCAAGCAGAATGGCAGTACTCAAGAACAAATCATAGACAAAAATAATCATTTAGGTTAGAAAAGACCTTTAAGACCACTGAGCCTAATTGTAAACATAACACTGCCAAGTGCCACTACACCATGTCCCAAGTGCCACAATGTCAGATTCAGGCTTAATTTCTGTGTTGGGCAATGTTTCAAATACTAGATGAAGATATGGATGAAAGCCACCTACCACCATTTCTGGTGATCAGGAATTTGCTTTACTTAATTTTTGCAAGCTGAAAAAAACCCACAACCCCACCAGAATCCACTTAGTGGATGGATTTTCCAGATCCCCTAAAGCACCTTGAAAATCAGACATTTTTGACAACAAGAATTACAAAGCTCAATCACGTCAACTGAAAAATGACTCAGCAACTGATCTTGTAATGCCTCTTGAATTCATCATTAACTCTAGAAAAGTTTGCTTAGGAATATTACAAAACAGCACACCAGGAGTATGGTCCCAAACAGACCATCAAGCCAACATTAAATATTCAATATATTTCACCAGTGTAACTCTCTGTAGTCTACCTACAGATAACATGGAGTAATTATCACAATTTATGTTTTAGTGTATTAAGGTACGAGTAAGAATGTAAAACTGAAAATGACCAAATGCTCATTAATTTCTTTGTCAGCTCACCACCTGCTTTTCTTTACATTTCCACATTAGTCATTATATTCTGTTACTCATTCTTTTCTTCTTTTAATTTTCCTTTAATTTCATTTTTCTCTTTTCCTTTTTCCTCACCTTTTTTTTGTTTTGGCTTCAGATTATTTCTATAAAGTTTTTCATCATTCTCCTTTTCTCAATTCTAAAAACTCCTTCCCAACTTCTCAGTGCTACTCTTGCCACTAGAGCCACTGATTTTCCTATTTACATATTCACCACCATAGTCATCATCAAGTTCGATTCTGATGCTGACATCCTATATTTAAAATTCTGACTTTCATCTGCAGACCTGGGAGTGTCTGCAAGGTCCACCAAGGAAGTTTATTAAAAAAACTTCTAAGCAGCTAAAGTCTACAACTTTCTATGCTGCCCACAGGTACTTATTTACTAAGTTGCTTCTTCTTCATCTGTTATTCTGATTTGGTACCTTTCCCCAGACACAAWTTGAAAAGGTGTCAACAGCAGCTATACCCATGCAAAACACAAATATGCCTCTTCAGCACATACTATATTGACACCAGCGTATAAAGAGAGTAAGATAAAACTCACAAATAGGAAAAAAATCTTTTACCACAGTATAAAGATGTATCTCTTGTAGTTGGTAAAACTCATGAATATTTCAAGCATTCAGGAGAGGAAATAATTTTTAAAAGGGAAAGAAGGAGAAGCCAAGTAAGGGTATTACTCTGATGGTTATTTTTTGCYAGAAATGACATGCTAGTATATTTTTTCAAGCAGAAAAGAGTTTCTGGCAAAAACTTTAAATGTCTAGAATTTGCAGAATATTTTATAATTATTTATTGTATTTATAATTAAAACTCAAACATTACTGATATGGATTGTTCTTACTCCACAAATTACAGCAGTATAAACATCTTCTGGAAATCAGGTGTCTGTAAACAATATTCTGTACAGTATATAATTACCTATGTGCTCTACAGTGGTGTAGAAGTAGTGCTGGAACAGCTTCTGCCAATCAATTACAGTAGACAACAGCACTTAGTATTTAAAMCTAATCTTAGTGTAAAATAAAATAATGAATCAGCTACATATATTTTGAAGGACTAGAGACCAAAGTACTGGACTGGGGCATTTCTTAGTGAAGAAGAATTCCAAGTTCCAGAGAGATCCAGTCTAGTAAACTGTAGTTCATACAGCATTCATAAACTTCATAAATGAGTGAAGGTACTGCAACAGCAGCAACAGTGCGAGGAGCTCTTCTCACATGCAGACACCAGAGAGAAGGTGACACCAGAGCTCCCTATGGAGCAGGAAATCTGATGGGTTTCACCTTATTCTCTCTCTGGCTTTCAGCACTGTCAGCCCCTATTTTCCTGTTCCTCTTGCTCAAAGGGAAAACCCTTGATCCAATATTACATGAAACCACAGAAAATAAGCAGAACAAAAGAGAAAATGTGCAGAACAAAATTTTGAAGCAAATGCATTAATACTTCTTAAACACAGTACGAGCCTTAAATCAAAGACATTACACAGCAAGGACAAATTCTTTGTTATTATCCAGCTGTCTTTGATCTCAAAATCTCAAAGCCCATGGGTTTCTTCAACTATTTCCAGGCTTTTGTGGACCCTATCAAGGCAAAGACACCCAAAGAATGACTTATCTTGYGACACTGATCCTTTTGCTTCCATTTACAGACAAGACCAGGAAGCAAAGTAATACAACCCAACCCACTCCCTAAAGACTGAACCAGATTGCAGAAAAATGTTAGCTTCAGTATAAGTTTTGATTAATGACCACGTAAATTCATATTTTAACAGAATTCATAGAAATTTGAGCACTAGAACACTTATTATGTCACCTAATCTGACAGAGACGAATTTGTCCATAAAGTATATTTTATATGGCTTAATTCAGTTTAATTTTAAATGTAGGAGCCATGAGGCTCCCATTGCTTTCTTTGAGAAAGTTGATTTGTTTATTGTTTGAATTAATTTCACTGTATCCAGCCACAGCAAATATGCTCAAGATGCTGTTCTTAATAAAAACATGGAATGTCCTCAGAAATTTATGTTAGCATTAAAATAGCCAGTGAATATCCAAGCTACACATTCTGTTGAAATATATCTTCGCATGTAGCAGATTCTTCCTTTGATATCAATGAATGCAGGAATCTGTATTTGGCAATCTTTTCTGATGCAATTAAAAATTTTTATCCTAATTGATGTGCTTTATTACTTTAGTAATCAGTTCAATGTGATTCATAAGCTTGGCTTTTTTTTTTACACAGTTATATTTCTGAATTAATTTAGTTATTTCCAAGCACTGCTGGGTAGCAAGTGCCAAACATTACATTAGTTCCCACTATTTTTTTATTTTTACTACTTCATRAATTCAGAACTTGCAAAAAATTTGTAAATAAGTCAGAAATATCTTCTTGTCATTGAGTTTCACATCTTGACACATAACACCCATCCCACTCTWATGTAGAGTATTGGCAATATTGAAAGGATAATTTTGAACAAATATTTAATTTCTACATTACTGGAAAAGCAACAAGTAAAAGTACAGATCCATTGTAAATGCAACTTTGCTAGGTAGGAAGAAACTTATAGGTACTTACTGAGATCTAACTTAATTCCCAAGAAAGATGTATTTTTAAAGAGTAACTATAATTAGCGTTGGTTGTCATCAAAACATTGGTAAATATAAATATATATCAAATTTTGGATATTTTTTCTCTTCTTTTCAAGGAAAAAATTGGATAGACTGCTGATTCAGTTACCTCAATGTAAGATTTGTACCCAATAAAACCATTTTGCTTATATGGACAAAAAAAAMCCCACAGCATTCAAAGGACTGAGATTAAATCTTCACAATTCTTGCATGAGAACACTTTTTCACTAGAGAAATATTTTCCAAAGTCATAAGGAAAAAGAACATGCATTAAAAAACCAGCTCTTTAATACAGGATAGCATCTGTATTTACTGTACACGATACAATCTTTATGACATACGGAGATTGTTTTTCTGTTCGAGCCACCTAAAATATTATGCTGGTCTCGACCTTGGAAACATTTCTTAAGCATTTACTGTAGTATTMCGGGGATCTTTTGCCAGAAGAGTCACTGCAGAGCCACGGACTCTTTGGGGGCTTTCCATATTAGGGGTTTTCTCACTCTGGATTAAGCATGCCAACAGTATTTAGTTGCCGTTCTGTATTTAGAACTGATTTGATGGAATGGATTTTGGTAAGAAATGTTGAAACTTCTTGTATTTCATTGACTTAAGYTCACTCCCACAAGACAATTTAGGGAAACATCCATTAAGAAAGCTGTTGCAGACTATCCAGTACTATACCAGCTACAGCAGATTTCTACAGCGCATTACCAAACATCAGGAAATATGCATTTATTCACCCACAATTCTAATGACCCCAAAAGACTGTGAAGAATGTGCATTTAGAATTTTTTTTATTTACAGCTTATAGGATAATTATCACAGATCCTTGGAAATAGTTACTGATATTCAAACAATTATAGTCCATTAAACTATTAACTCAAATAAAAATACATAACTTRGAAAATATCAAACATCTCTTGATTGTCAGTCAAAAGCTTTCTKCAAAAGAACTTTTTAGCTCCTCTGAATTGAAGTGCAAAATGCTTAATTTTATTTATGATATAAATTGCATAGCAGATACACACAGCAGATTCAAATTTAAGGTTAATAGTATGTCATTTCAATCCCATAGTAACCTTTTAGTGTCCARATTCTCCCGCCCTACAACTGTAATAGTACTGAAAGATTTCTCCACATTTAAGGTTAGTAAGACATAATCCTGGCGTGACTACCTGTCTGAACTTACTCTGGAGCTGCAATGCCAACTGTTACTGCACTCCCATCATAAATGACATCAGTAGCAGTGATCCAATCAATAAAAATCCTGTATTTACTCTGGGACCATGTATAACCTTATATTTATTTGTCATATCAACACTGTGGTTACAATATCCTACTGATGTCACCCAGTAAGAGTTGGGGTTTTGTTAAAGTTGTCACCAGCCATAAACAGAAGTGTGAACTATTGAAGATTTGTTTAATCTTCCAGCCTCACTCCTATTTGAGAAATATTATTTCCCACTCAAGATCATTTGGCCTGAAACTAGGATTTGATAAAAGAAAGAAAGAAAGGGGTGCCCTGTGGTAGAAAGCACGAGTAAAGTAGATCTAATCCTGATCTGTAAAGAAACTCTACAATTTACTTTAAAATATAAAATAATCAGAAAGATGTTTCAGAGATCAAATTAATATATATAAGATGTTTGGRGAATCACCTCAGTAAAATTCCAACTTCTTACTCTTTAGACTTGAAACCTTACTATCAGAAGTGCCTTACAGATCATTTAGACTTTAAGCACTTGTCTACACATCYCAGCAAGCAGGCTACTTTACTCTGAAAGGTGTATCATTTCAAGTATTAAAACTCTGCCATCCAGACAAAACCAGCAAAACCAGCCAAGAACCACGTTCCACTTTTAAAGTTTTATAATTCCAGAATACACTGAGGGGTTTTGGAGATGTAGGAAAACAGAACACACAAAAAAGTTTTCAAAAGCTACTCTGCCTCTCTTTCATAATAAAGACAATCCCACACAAAACTTTAGAGAATGCAGAGGACAGAGAGGAGAAGAAAAATAACTTTTATAAAGTCTCAGTATAAGTGGAAAAAAAAWAAATTCTGAAAACAAAAATCACCTAATATGTTACTAGGCTATGCAATATTAAATCCTTTATCCTCAACAACTTTTTGTGTGCTTGCACTCGAACTTTAAGTTAACAAATAGGACCAGAGAGTAAACTCTATAACATTTTCAGTTAAAAAGTAATAATAGCATCACTTACCTAAAGATKGGTCTTTGGAGATGCTTTTTCTTGATTGTAACACAATCATCCATTTAAAGTGGGGGAAAAGACTTCTTCCAGCAAATAACTCCAAAAAAACCCAGGGAGTAATCGGGAAATTTGTTCTTAGCTACTGTGCTGCAGAGAGCACACAGAATGGTATTTTGGTGCTGGGGGAAGCTTCCCTCCCTCCTTCTGACAGTGGAGCAGAAAAGGGCCATAGAGGCCACAGAAGCCAGGCACAGCCGTGCGCTACCAAACCGGGCAGGCTGAGCACAACTGGAGTCAAGTTGATCGAAGCGCAGAACWGCACTGGATTCCTTTCAACTGTGCAAGAGAAGGGGGGAGCTCTGCCAAGTGCTACCCAGGTAAAAATCTGTTAGATTATCCCAGCCATGAGAGCACTTCTTACACATACTGGTCAAAGTCTTAAATGCAGAGTCACTCACTCTCTCTCTCTCTCTAAAACACACTGTTCCGAGGCTCAACTTTTTTTTTCTTCAAAATAAAAGTTGTGCAGCTGTTTCAGCATTCCCATGCGAGTACCTTCAGAAAATTTGCTCTGGTAAAAAAAACTGTATACAAATTAATGAAGACGGATGGATCTGGTCTGTAAGGCTGGCTCTACTTCAAGAGATTGTAATTATTTTACAATCTGGCTTTTATTCACTCTGGATGATGTGTGGATATAACTATGCAAATTAAAGCGCCGCTCATAATTTTTAGCATACATAACCTAATGACCTAGAATTGGCTGTAGCAGAATATGGTGTTTGCRGTTGGTAGGACCACAACTACATGAACCAAAGCAAAGCTACATCAGTGAGGAAAACAAAATGACCAAGTTCAGATGGTGTCAGTAGCAAACTGTTACTGTTTGCAAGATAAGATTTCAACATAGATCCAAACCGAAAATCTTGCTCTGACATCACGCTGACATAAATCAGGAAGAATTCAACCGCAGCGAGCACAGGCTGTAAACAAAGCCATAAAGCAGAAGCGGCTGACCGTGGTTCTCAGTSAACTGAAGTCATGAGGGCTCCAGGTGAGACACAATCACCCACACAAGTCAGAGGGCTCACAACAGACCTGCGCTGGCACAGGTCTTAATGGGAAACATGGAACCCAGCCAGAGGAGCAGCAAACCAGCAGCAAGGCAGAGCACGTGTGCAGCTGCACCCCCAGAACCGTGTGCCCCCTTCCTGCCGGGGAGGGACAGTCCTGCCACAGCTCTGCCCTGCACCCAGCACTGCAGCTCCCCTGCGCTCCGCTCCTGTTCCTGCAAAGCCTTCAGTGTGTGCGAGGTGGAGCTCCTGACACGGGGCAAGCAGGATCAGGATAGYTGGGATTCTTCTGCAATTGCATTAGTGCTTGGGCAGAGAGGAGAAGAGGGGCAGATTTACACAGTTAAGCACATAACACTGGCAATATCAAAGTTTGAGGCAAGATAAGGAAGCAAGATGTGTCTTAGGTTGTATATGACCATGAAAGGTCCCATTACTTTATGYACAAACTATTATTCAATTAACAATATTTCATGAAATAACTCTATACAGCAGAGATAACACATATTCTATTAACRTGTATTTTCATGAAGGAAAACCTAGGAGTTGGTTGGTTTTATTGAAAAAAGTAAACTCTCWTCCTACAGGTAAAATATACTGCTTTTACAACAGAGTGATGGTGACAAGTTTGGTTAGCCTGAAAGGACCCAGTAAGTGATTCCCATACCATATAAAACTATTTTCTTGACACAGCCATGGAGGAACTATCTAAACAAAAAATTATCAGACTGTCATCAGCAGTTATTTTGTGTAGTTCAGTTTCATCTCCCCCACTATTTCTATTCCCCTGAGAAGCAGAGAGAAATACATCTTCACCAGGAAAAAATTACCTGTGTCAGACTGCAAGATCTTGAAGGATCTGAAGATCTTTATTCAACAACACGCAGCACTCAGAGTGCTGTCATATTTTTAAAGACCTTCATCTAGTCATCATCTCATTCATTCTTGTCTGCCAAGATTTACTATTTCCTTCATATAGTTTTCTTGCTCTGGGTTTCAGAATTTTCAAAATAATTTGCTACTTTTTGAAGTGGGCTCACTCACTGATAATACAGAAAGCTAAAAACCACAAAGAAATCTCCCTTTTCTTTCTGTTTCRCATTATGTGCATATATTGCTATACTTCTGTTATTTAGAGGGATTTTCTGTAGCTCAGGGTAAAAATCTAGAAAGTTACAAGAAAGAAAAAAAAATCTCAAAATTCTCAATGAAAGCTGTACCAAATAYGTTTCCACTGAACTCTGAAACCTTTTATCTAACAGTTTTATTGGTTCTGAAAGTAGCAAACATCTTAAAAGTAAATTTTTCTGGGCAGCTTCTAAGTACATTGTTTTTCATGGGACTTTCATTCAAGAATGGTTCCAGAAAAAAAGTACTATCAATAGGAAATGCTAACATAACTTTAATGGCATTGGTTTTCATCTTGCAAATAGACATTTTTGACCATTTTTTTCATTCAACACAGCAACTACCCACTGACTTGTTTATAATATTCAGAAATCATTTCTACATGTTAAATAAGTATTCACACAAGCCCTTTGACAGAGAGCATTTCAGAAACATGTGCTAGATTAACTATACTCAGGCCTGAAGCCTGAGTACCCCTGGAAAAATAACATGTATAAATTTCACCACTCTGCAGATAGCAGAATTAGAGCATATCGGAGTAATGTAACTCCAATCTGTAGGCTATAAGTACTCCAAATTGTAGGCAATGCTGGACCTGATACACAGAATGCACTGAAGAGGAGTACTTCAATCATAATGAGGAAGTGTAATTATAATGAGCTTTTCYTTGAAAGCATTATTCTAATTTTAAAAAGTCCTCTTTAGACAAGCTTCATCATATTTCTTACTTTGAGCTAATCTTTTTAGGATTAATTAGAATGGTAAAAATCTATTTTAAATGATGCTCTAGAGATATCTTATTTAATTTTCCAACACTGGATAACATCAAAATTAAATATTAAGTAGAAAACATCTAAATTATTTTTTCTCAATTTATTTTCCAATTTTTGTTGTTATTGTTTGCCCATCACAACCAATGACCACTGCTCTACATGATGYGAATTATTATATTTCATGTCCCATGCATATGTTAATGTGAACAAAGACTTTATGGATAAAACCTTGTAATACTTTACCATTCACAGAACCTGAGCTTTCCAAACTTCAATATCTATAGCAATATTTAAGTAATTTGATATTTAATAYTATGTCTCAGGGCAAAAGACTGCATATGAAGTAGAACTTAAAACCTTCTAATCTGCTTGTTCTAACATCACATATTTCTTATTGATCTGTAGCTCTTTGCCAGAAGTCGGGAAATGCAATTATTTCTCCTACTTTGATTTCAAAGCTGTGGGCAATTAGGATGGTAGATTTAAGAACCAGTAATCTGTATTACTGGCACTTGATGCTTTCTGCTTTCTAGCTAAAATACCTTCTGGTYATGAAGATATGTGTAAACATTGTTGGCTGGGGTTAAGACCTCTTCCACTTCTGTGGAAAGACACATAGGTGGGAGAATCAAAAGAAAGGGGAGACAAAAAAATTATGAAGGCATGATCAACCACATATGTGAAAAATAAATTACCTTAATAAAAATTCTGGAATATCAGTGAGAAAAATAACTGGCAAACTGTTCTGTAAGTGTAGTAATTCTGTCAAAGTAGAAAGATAATTTATCTAAGCAGCTTGCTGTCTCAAGGCCAGCACTATTCAATATTTTCTTCAATGGTTTGGATAGAGAACGGAGTTATTCTTATTCCAAAATGATCTTAAGCCAGTAATATTTTCTGAATGTCCTTGGCAAACTGCARAAATGTTCAGAAAAAAAAAAAGAGGATATAAAAAATACCAAGCTCTACATACACATGGGAATAATCTRCAGGACAAGGGGCCATTGGCTCAGCAGCATTTCTTTGGAAAATGCATGGGAAGCAGCAGTGAATAATACACTAAACAATCACAGTCTCAAGCAAAAACAAGCATGATTCTAGGAGATATAAAGGGAGTATTGTCCAGAAGAGCAACCTGCCCCTCTCTGTGTTCCCAAGACTCACCTGAAGCATTGTTTCTTGCTTTGAGGCAACACAGACACATACGAGACTAAACCTTGACAAAACAGAAATTTAGAAAACATCTCACAAGTAAAGACAGAAGGTCACACAATGTAGCCTGAGGAAAAGGAAAAGAAAACCTMATTAAAAATATTCCAGAACATAAATATAGCTGTGTAATTTATGAAAGCAGACTGTTTTCCCTACCTCTGTGGTCAAGAAATAACAAAATAGCTTATGGGCTTGTAATAAAGATTCAGTGGTGAAAAAACACTTTTTAAAGGAAAGTAATAAGGACATTAATTGCTAAGGGAATCTGTTCTTGGAAACATGAGCAGCTTTCTAASCATGGATTGTTAAACGGCTATATAAGCAAGTGTCAGAAATTATTAGCCTTGACTTGGATGAGAATATAGATCAAATAATCTCTAAATACATCATCCAATCTCATAGTTCTAAAATTCTTTGGTAACCAACTGCTATTATCAGCTTCTAACTGAACCTGCTAATTAGTTTTGGATTTTAGTGAGCATTAAACCATTTATCAGTTAGCTGTAGCACTTGGACTTTTCAATCTTTCACTTGTTTGCCCCTTAATCCAAATTTTGAACTTTGGTCGTTAATTCTGGCAACAAAGAGCGACACTTAAAGCTTTATTCCATTAAACATAATTTCTGTTTTGCTCCCCTATGTATGGGGTCAGATATTTTCCCATATTGTTCACAAGCAACAAGAGAACAAGTGAAGAGCTAAGTTTTGTACATCCATTTTCTGCACTAATGAAGTTGTTTTAAAAAAAGACAGCATATTTCTACATGTTTCTTCTCTTCATACAGGCTTGAAACATAAAAATCTAAAGCAGAACTTGTGAAAAGAATGCTATCTTACTTTTCAGTACAATACCYTGCACCAGTTTACTGGTTAGTAAACTTGTAATTAAATGACTAAGTAATGCATGAAGAAAAAACTGTATWTAGTAAAAAGGCAACATATTTTGTTCAACCAATCCCTAATGACATTTTTATTCAAGTATTTCTAAGCTTGTTGGAATAAATTCACGCAATAAAGGCTGTGTACAGACTAAAGATTCAAACTTGGTGCATAAGAAACCAGAGGGGATTATGTGAAATCTATCTATACCATCAGTGTCAGTTCAGCAATGTCTTCCAAGGCTCTTTACAAGACAGAATAGCTACCAGAACCTTCCCTTCCCTTATAATGAGAGGGATAAGCCTCTGAGCATGCCTTTTACCAGCTTCCAATCTCCATGGAGGGTCTCCAAATCTGTCTATAGCAAGCTAATAAAATAGTCCAGGTGTCTGATGTCCCCAGGAGCAGGTTAATTGCTAAAGAAGATGCTGTGACTGCCTGCCTTGCAAAAGGTAATTTTATCACAAGCATGCCATGCTTGATAAATAMCACTACCTACTAGAACTGTGTTTGTGTAATGGTTTAAGGGCTGAATTTTAGTTACCCCATTCTTCATATTCCTTGGCACAATTCATCCTGTTAAGGATSAGGCTGAGTGGTTTTTCACCCAACTGTTATACCAGGTTTGCATTAATCTTACTGCACTCTGAGCAGTGTAGGACAGTCTCAATTGGTTTCCTCACGTTGACGTCAGCAAAACCCACTCTAAAACTTCACCTAATGACTGCTCCAAGCTTGAGAAACCAGACAGAACTAAAGAGAATKGTGACTCATTCAGAATGCAGATAGAAGAGTTTGCAAATGTCACTGGATCTATTGTAGCATGGATGCTTAAGCTCTGTGAAAAGAGTTCTGTAGACCYTTAAGTTCTGCTTTCCCTTTTTACATTCCCTAAGTAAAATGAATTGTAAATGAAATCCTAAATAAAATAGTCTTATTCTCTCTTACTTTCCCTGTTTACATGCACACAGAAACTGAGCAGAGAYTTACGTCAATGCCGTCATGCAGGAGATTAATTTCCCTGCTAAGACTTTCCTGCTCAGACYGGAGCACAGGAACTTGGCTTAAGAAGCTTCCCAGTGCTTTACTTGTGCTTTTATACTTTACTGCATCGTAAAAGTCCTAGTAAAATTCAAGCAAATAAGTAGAAATAACAAAAAAAAWACAAATACCAATGCCTTTTGGGAACATTAATTTTCCTGACTAATAAAACTCTTCTGAAGAATGTGACCAGTATCTCAGCTGTATTTTATTGGATTCTACCAATTAGGACTTTCTACTCTGCATCTGCAGTTAAGGGAAAGAGGGGGATGAGAAGGAAAGCAAGGGAAGGGAAATGAGAAGAAAGAAATTCCTTTGGGATATATRATGCTAAACTAGCACTGAGATACACAAGTCAAAACATGGCATTCTTTGGTTTTGAGCCAGTGCAATATTATTATTGGCCACAGCTGATGGAATTTCAGTCTATATCAGAAAACACTGTCATTGATGTGCCATGTGTTTTCTAAATGTATACATATAGTGGCAACTATACACTGACAATTGAGCAACCATTGACACAGCATACTTCTGCTCTTTAGGGTGGAAAAGGGTAATAAAATCCTCAAAATTTAGTACAGATAGGCTGCATAAAATCAAACAAAAGATAATTGCTAAACACTTTAAAGGTAATGATTAAAATGTATGTCAGGATAACTGTTTGCTACAATATTTAAAGATTGAAAAAGAAAGTTTAGAAATCCAAGATTGCCCAGAAAGGAAAACATGACTAACTGTGCCATATGTTAAGTGTGGCTATTGGACAATGTCAAAATCATGACCAAAAGAATTTCTGCTGAATTGAGATTCCTTGTGGAAAATATATGGGCACTTAAAAGGAAGAGGCTATTCTAAAAGGAATTAGAAGGTATATGATAGACTGCATCAATTTTCTCTACATACAACAGTTCTCATCTGAATGTCTGGAACAAAGAGGCAAGAATCTATCATTAGCTACCTCTTCACTACACAGTTTTTTCTTTGTAAGTCACATTCAAATCTGTGTAGGTGGCAGAGTTTGAAAACCTAATTTTTTTTTTAATTTTAGGTTTTGAAAATATTTTGCTCTGTCTTTTATCATGGTCTCAAAGATTATGTATTTTAAAGCTTTCTGAAACCTACTTCATTAAAATTGGTTAAAACACCCTGGTCTATGCACAGTTATTGAGATTTTCTGGTTTTCATCATCAGACTACTGGCACCCAGTCTGACTGACACAAAAACTATCTGGAAGTATAAACGCTTGCACTTTCCTAGGGGATTAGCAGTATCTAGGACTTGTTSCAGTATCTCTTCTATCAGCTAATTGTTCTTTGCGCACATTGCCATTGGGTAGGTACAAAAAAAGATGACACAGCAAAAACGCTACAGGTGATAAATAATCTTATAAAACTGTTTCTTTTTGCATTCAGAGTATGAAAAATTGCTTTTAAACAACAGTTTCCCCATAGATGGCTTGAAATCTGACATTCATAATTTTTAAGTCTTACAAATAGTGATAAATGAAATTCTGAGTTCAGCTCTATCCTCAGATATCTAACATGGCCATAGACAAGAAACATCTCGTGCATGACTCAGAAATCTATTATTCTAAGACAATAATATCTTGATCATTCTTATCTTTCTATTACAAAGATATTCACAAAATTAAATGTATACAGCAATTATCTAATTTTTTTCTTCCTATCTAGATCCTATTATGGTCTTTGCAATACACAGCACTGTCTTTCTAAGATAGAAAGACACGCACAACTTTTTATTCTCCTTTTACTATATTACCTATATTATTTTCCTCCTTATCCCAGCTCACCATCCCCCCAGCACCCCACACACTTCTTCCCAAGTCTATTCACTGTGATGACATTCCTCCAAACATGCCAAGTATATGTGTACTCATGAGAGAAGATTAGCAGGAAGTTTATCTTTTCTAGCAAAACTTTTTGGAGACTAAGAACACTCACTCTGTTATTTGGCAACAGCATTTCCAGAGAAGAAAAGCAACAAGCAAAGGAGAAACGTAGAATTGTATATATCAAAGAGTTTTCTCTCTCTCCATCCCATAAATTTAATTCTTAGGATGACCAAATTATGTAAAACAAGGCTGTCCTGCTAATTGTAGTCTAGGCATGAGAAAAACTCAGAAATTATTTCAAATGAACTGGTAATTATCCTCAGGAAGGGTTCCTGAGTGTGTTCATGTTCAGGACTCCTTGAGATAAATTTTGACAGCCAGATAATCTACAGTGAATTTTTTAGTATATCACTTGTTAAGTCAACAAATTTTAAAAATAAAAATGGTGCTTAAAAGTAGTTCAATGCTCACACTTTTCATCAAGGGTCAAAAGTTAGTCAGAAATAYAAAACAAAGAGAACCTGAGAGAATGTGAAACACACCAAACATTACAGTTTATAAACAAGAAATTACTCATGACTTCCTACTGTCTGCCTAGATTTTTTTTCACTTTCCCCTCTTCATGGAAACACCTCTTTTTTATTCATACATTRAAAATCCCATTTCAGAAAGATTAATCTCAAAACTTTACTAGAGATACAAGCCCAACCAAAACTTGAATATGCATTCATTTTATACCATACTCAGTCTGAACTCAAGGCTGAGGCAGACTAATTTTGCTACTTAAATTCTCTGAGATGTTTGAATGTGGGTACAATGTAGCTGACTTCATTACCAACGCAATTATTTCCCATATTAATTTGGTGTACAGGTAATGGCTATGCTCCCAGCCCCAGAGAATGAGCTGTTGTCATTATCTACTAAAGAAACAAGGTACTCGCCCGGGCATTGTTAAACTCCTTATGTATTGTCTGTGTCTACCTAGACCAAATAATGAGTTGCAGTTTTTAATACTAAATCTCAAAATTGAACTAAAAGCAACAAGGAACAGAAATTTTAACATAATCCGTGCAATGATGTCTTTTGTAGAACTATTAAACTTCTTGTGAGTTACTCTTGAATGGCAAGCTAAACCACAATATTCAGTAAGAAAAAGGTTTTCCAGTGTGTAATCACATCTTGGTAACAGCTGAAAAATAAGTTTTAATAAGATGTAGATTTAAAAATGACTGCTGTATAACGTTTTATGCTATGTGAAGACTGTGTGTATTTTTTGTCCCTTCAGAAGGTGTCAATTTTGTAACTCTTTTTAGAATTTTATAATTCATTTCCTCTCATTACTTAATGGAAAGATAAACTGATTTTCTCACACCCCATCTTAGCCTTTCCTCTGAAACCTATCAAAAAACATGCTAAGCTGTGCTATTTGTTCTGGTTCTGAGCGATGTTATGTGGGTATCTTCTGACTACAATCCTATACCCATCAAGCGGGAATTTGAACTAAACCACTGAACCACAATTCAGATGAATATCATTAATGCAAAGGTGCAAGATTCTTTTGTTGTGTCCCAGGAGATTCAAGGTTCCTCTGTCAGCACACTGAAATATTGGGCACTTCCATGATTTACTCTTTACAAATTCTCATGACAAAATAAAAAGTTGCCATTTCACTGTGTAATACAGTGGTCATTTTGACAGTAATTTCTTCTTTAGCAAGTACATTTCACACCAGTATTTATTTACTTTCTTCTACCTATCAAATTTTTGACCATAATAATTAACTTTTATAAGTAATAAAATCAGCCCTCCCCAAATATTTAATATTTTCCTGCTAATATAAACCACATATTCTCAACAGCTTTTGAATACCATTGCCATGAGCACAGTAAGTCTCCTTTGTTATGCAGATTATTGTCAAGAAGTAAAGCATAATGAGACTAATTTTAAATTTAATTATATTGTTGCAGAATTTATAAATAAGGGAGTTCCATACGTTGATTAAAGTTATCTGCCTCTATCCTGACAAGACGAGGTAGAACTGGAATTATTTTATCCAGTCAAACAGTGTGTAACAGATACTACCATGTATATCACAAACTGATGTTTTCTCTGAAGTCCAGTAGGATGCTATAGGGAATGTCAATCATTTAGCAGCTCTGCTATCACCAGACTCTTATTTTTTCCACTGCTTTATGCTTTTGAATGTTCAGAGCAGACCACTTGGTAAAAGAAGCATTCTTATGCATTTAGAAAAAACAATATAAGACATACTGGGGATGTAAGCAGCCACATGCAACCAGTGGTGATGGCTGCAGCTGAGCACAGGTAACTCCATCAATTCATGGAACAATCATAGAACAGTTTAGGTGGGAAAAGACCTTAAAGGTCATTGAATCCACCTGTAAGCTTAACACTGCCAAGTCCAGCATGAAACAATGTCAATAAACACCACATCTTGAAGTCTTTTAATTCCTCCAGGGATGGTGATTCTATTTCCCTGGGCAGCCTATTCCAAAGCAGGATAACTCTTTTAGTGAAGAAACTTTTCCCAACATTCAATCTAAACCACCCCTAACACAACCTGAGGCCATTTCATCTGATCAGGTACTAGGCTTGTTACTTGGGGGAGAGACCAAAACCCACCTTACGACCCTATCTCCTTTCAAGCAATTGTAGAGAGTGCTAAAGTCTCTCGTGACCCTCCTTTTCCCCTGGCTTAACAGCCCCACCTCCCCCAGCCGTTCTTCASCAGACTTCATTTCCAGACCCTCCACCAGCTCTGTTGCCCTTCTCTGCACTCACCCCCACACCTCAATGCCTTCCTCGTAGTGAGGAGCCAAAAACCGAACTCAGGACTCGAGGTGTGGTGCCACCAGTGCTGGGGACAGGRGGACAATCACTGCCCTGGTCCTAYTGGCCACAGTATTCCTGATACGTGCCAGGATGGCACTGGCCTTCTCAGCCACCCAGGCACACACTGCCTCATGTTCATCTGCTGCCAACCAGCACCCCCCAGGTCCTTTTCTGCTGGGCAGCTTTCCAGCCACTACTCCCAGCCTGTAGCACTGCCTGGGGGTACAATTGTAATTCATTAAGAATAATCAACACAGTTAAACAAAATGTAATTACTTCAGTATTTCCCATGATGAGTTGCAGAAGTCTCATTTTGGACTTTTCAAAAACAGACCATCTTTCATTCACATTGGAGAGAAGTTGTAACATCGGTCCCACTGATGTCAGTAGCATTCACTATGACTAACTCCCACTGTCAGTGTGATCCTCAAGGAGCAGATGGAGCAATATTCATTAAATTTGTTCTACGTGGTAAATCATGCTCCCAACAAACAGACCTACCAAGTTATGATAGGTCTTAACTAATCAGGACAACTGCAGTAGAAAATAAAATGTGTACTTTGAGATAGACTTAGGAAGAAACTATTTCTATTTCTTCAAAGAAACAGGTTTTTGGAGCTCTTGAAGTTAAGGGAAAACACACTTTCCACTGAATTTTAAAACTTTCCATGACCAAGAGCCCTGAATTTGGGTATTAGCTGTCAGATAGTCTTCCAGATATATTATCAAAACGTACTGCAATCTTCCAAGTGACGAATTACACCCTTTCAAGCAACAGCAATATCAGCCACGATGATGCTTAACATGTCTCCATATAGCCTGATGGCAGCACTAGCGCAGCTCAGAAGCCCAGATGTTAGAGAAGAGCCCTGAGCAGGGCCTTTAGCACAGTATCTTCTGCAAGCCTTCAGCGAGATAACCAGGCATGGGTCCAAGCAACCCTTTAGTGGCCAATGCTCCCCTTCCTATGAGTTACTGCAAACAGTGCAGACTGAGCTTGCACCCTTTTCCTTGATTCTGCTCTTCAATTTCTTGATGCTTATTGCTTGAACTTCTTGTGTTCAATTAATAGTGTTCAGATTGAGACAACTGCTCTTGTTCCTCAGTTTTATTTGAAGTAACCCACAATATTTATCGCAAGGCCACTACAGTGCATTAAAGACTTTAAATTCAATGATCTAGAATGACTCTGGTTTGGTTCAGTGAAGAGACTTTACCCTAAAGATACATATAAACAAGAAAGTATTAAACAATGGTGAGCACTTACATAGCACGTAAAATGAAATGAGCTTTGCACCACTTGCACGCCGGCAGTTTATATACAGACGCAAAGAGGATAGGGTGGCTTTGGAAAGTGTCTTGAGCTTTTATTTGTCTAGCATCAGTCTCATTACGTGATTATGACACAGAGATGCGGAYAGCTCGCTATCCAGGAAGCAAGGCAAAGAAACTTAATGTTACAACATACCATAACTGCATCTTAGCCAATCACATAGAGCAAAAGCATACTGACAGTAATTCTATCTAATCACCTGAAGCACACGTAGCTTTGGTTAAAACAATAGCGGCCTATTCTCTCATACAATGGTTCGTTTATAAGAGACAAAGCACAGAGTCCTATTCATACTTAACTTTCTAAATGTATACTAAAATATACTTTTTGTAACTTAGAAAGCCAAAACACATAGCCCTATTGTCCTATTTCTCATTTCTTCTCTGCTGCCTAAATATTTTATTCTGCTGTCTTAACACTTCACTATTCTGCAGTATCTTGTCTTTCTTACAATCTTCCTAAAACCCTCTAGTTTTTATGGATTCCCACAGAGCTTGTTATAAATAATGACTGTATGACAGGTACTAACATATAATTGTCCATTTAGCGGCCTTTCTTAACATGTGAGGCACTTAYGAGTTTGGCTTTTACTCTGATTCTACACAGCTGAGCATCTGTGTGCACAAGACATTTGTCAGTAAAATTTCCATTACAACTACGAACTTTTTTTCACTTGGATCAATTCAATTTAATTATCCCTTCATCCAGATTAGTTATATTAATTCTTCCATGACATACTTTAACCTTAAGGAAATTATTCTTTTAGTGTTGTTATACAGACCAGCTCATAAACCATGGTTAAGAAAAACATTTCTCAAAAACATATAGCCTACGGAAAATGTCATGGGCTACTCAGGTCAATCCTGCTAAGGCTGTTTTGTGTGAACATTTTTAGAAAAGAAAACAAAGGGAAGACCAAGGAAATGCCAGTAACATCTCTATATAAAACCATGTTGCTTTCTATTTCTGTTAATATTGGTCTTTTGTATACCCTGTGGAAATCACTGCTTTTGTGATTTGGATTTTTCTGGTTTGGGGAACCATATCTTCAGGGAGGGACACTCAGCGACTGTGCCATGCAGAAGCTCATGTTATATAGCCTTGGAGGAATAATGATCTGGGATAATGATGAAGTGAGCTTCCAAGTGACTCAGGGTATCAAAAGCTAGAAACATGACTGTAAGGAGGGAGCCACTGAAAACTCAGAGACCTGCAGCTTTCTGAAAACACCAGGAATAATTGCAGGAATAATAATAAATAATCTGGTCTCTTCATTGGTCTCTTCCAGCAATGTCTGCCAGCCATGAGGAAATAAGACAGAAAGTTTAGTTCTTCAAATAACTGGCTCTGATACAATTCACAACACAGCATGTTCCTGTTAGATCAAATAATGACACTATGAAACTGCATTTGAAGATGCTGAAGAAAATTGCATTCCATCTAAGACTGAAAATTTCAAAACTGCAAACACATATTTCTGAAAAGGATAAAAATGAGAMGATCCAATCACCCATTAACACAAATATGTAGTCCAGTTCTCTGAAAACAAAAAAAACCCAATCAAACAAAAAACTCAAAACCAAACAAACAACAAACACAACCAAAAAAAATACTATGATGATCTGGGACAAATATCTCAGAATTATATGGCTGAAATACTGCATTTGCTCTTCACAAGATTGATTTGCAAGAACACTTTGCATTTCAGGTTGACATTGTAAACAGTAAAAAGGGTACAAAACCTTTCAAGAASAGCACTGTGATGGACATGTAGAGCTCTAAATGGGAGCATAAATAGTGTTTTGCAACCAAGAGAAATAATAGAAGCCAAGACAATGATCAGTGTTTGGAAAGAGATGCATGAACTGCACAAGTCAGATGACTGCGTCAGTTTTCACAAGTGCTAGCAGAGATTACATCTCCCAGCATGATGTTTTACTTGTTTTCATAACAGCAGGACACTTCACTATTGTTCAAGTTTTTGATTGCCTCCCAGATCCTTTTCCATGGTATTGCAGAGCAGCTGGTTTAACCCCATCATATATTTGTACAGCTGATTACTGCCACATAAACATGGCAAAGGGATGACAATTTTATCGTGTTTTAGGATAATTTTGAATTCTAATTTGTCTCTCACTGTATTTACAGGTCTTTCTATAAGTTAATACTATTCCCAAGAACAAAAATGCACCCATGTCAGAGGTCTTCAGAGCCATGGAAACACCTCTCTTTTCTGACCAAAAAAAAACTTTGATAATTCTTTGCCAAATATACTTCACAGCCAGTGTATGATTCTTAGAAAGTTGCCCTAAAACCAATTATATGGGTATTTATCTCAAGGAATCAGAGAACAAAAGAGGTGATGAAGCAAGTCACTGTATTCACTCACAGTGACCACAGCTGTTGAAAAACTATGTCTTAAAAGCAAAGCCATCATACAGCAAACAGATCACCCTTGTACTCTAATTTCAACCAACTAGTATCAAAATCATACCTTCAAATTTGCAGGAAAATATCCTTCTGTTGAAAACTATTTTAAGGAAAGATCCTTCCTTGGACTCTATCCTAAGTGATGTTGACAACTAAAATTTAAATATAGATTGGATGTTTCCCAACTACRAAGCCACCTCGGTAACTTACACACACCATGACTAGTAAGCAAATTAGCCTCATAATTTTTCTTACATTAATCTAAAGTTGTGACGTTGAACTGACATCTGAACGCATACTAGGCAGCTTCAATTTTAATTTACAGAAATTGAGCTTGTTATGCTAATACTATATAAAGCCTTGCACACTTAAGCCATATYGATGGTGGAAGCTGATCACTTCACAGAATGTCCTTTGTTAAGTGATGTGAGYGGCATTTAAAGTAGATTAATGGCAAAAAGAACCTGGTTATTTTTCCTTTTTATACAAATGTAAACAGCATGGACTRACAGATAAGACTCTGTCTTGGGATCCAAGAGCCCTGAGCTTTTCATGAGTCCACAGAAATGATCTTGGACAGGTCATTTTCAATTCAGACTGTCTAATTTCAGTAGTGAGAGCTGGTGAAATTTCTTCCCTTCAAAATCTGTTTTACTTTATGGACTAAAAGTATTTGCGAACACTAGGTATTCTTTCTACCTTTGTTTCTTTTCCTATATGAAGCAAATTTTCATTTCAGTGACTCAGTAGCAACAGCTTTTTCTAAAACCCCTTTCCTATGCAGTCATATCTAGCAGTATCTTTTTTTGTCYGTGTTATATAGCAGGTGTCCTAGTTTCAGACAGAGCTCGTGAATTTGTGGATACGTAACTCACTACTTCTTACTAGCACTTGCCACACATTGAAGTATGTCCTTTTGTATAAGTTTTAAGGAACTGCTTGAAAGTGACRAAAAGTAAATATCTACTTGTTCTCAAGATTTCTGCCTTGTTACAAAACCATACTTACTATTTGGAATACTGCAGTGATTTCCTGCTGGTACTTTGATCCAAGAATATCATGAGCTGTGCAGGTGGTTTCTGTCACACTGTCATTCATATTTTTGACAGATTTTGAGTCTGCATAATATTCCCTGATAAACTTCTTAATGTTATCTGTGCCAAGAAAGGAAAACTTACATTCTGCCAACTTGCTGACAAACCCTATTGACAATATCAGACACTTGCTCAGTCAGTCAGGAATGCAAATAAACCTTCAAATCACAGTGAGAAATACAAAGAACCTTGGAAAAGGCCACTATAYWTGACCAGTCTGACTGACTAAACCAWWGGGATACAYGTAATTTGTTGCATACACATAACCTTAGTTTWAAGGAAAAAACATCTTCAGTCCAATCTGGAGTTCAGCAAACCTACTTACCCTTTCTCATCAGCACRATGCAATCTTTCAAGTTGAGCAACATTATAATGCAAGAATGCATCTGTGAGTAACTCCCCTTAAGTCACAAGCACAGAATTAAAGCAGGGTATCCTGTTTCAGCTTCTTAAAGGACTCTACACTGGCATCTTTGACTGAGGGAAGAGTARGGAGAAAGAGTACTGGAATTTCCCAAGTCAGCCTCATATAGGTTTCCTGAAGGAGTCAAAGGTAACTAATTTGGACTCTAAAGAATATGTTGATACATGAGAGGTGTTTGGCACCCTTCCCAGCTACCTAATTAATGTAAATCTAGAAATGAAATCTACTTCATCTCCAGCACTTTCTGATACCATGAAATTTTAAAAGGTAAATCCAAGATTCTAAATAGAACATCACAAYACACAAAATATCCATTTATTCTCCTGATGTAAAAGTACTGAAAAGTATGTATACTTTGACACAGTCCTCCTGGGCAGACAAATTCAGTCATTATAAAGCTGGAACCTACTTTGAAATTCTGTTTTGTCCCAACATAACTAATCAACAGCTGGGCAAAGTGATGGGACAAATTTAGATAGTGTRAGTTGTGGCCATTCCACAGCTCTCACTTCTGGGGATTTTTAGGTCTTTTCCCTTCCTTGCTATTGCACTGAAATAATTTCCTCCTCCCTTTCTGCTGCTCTTAATATTTCTTTTGTTACACACCACTGGATTCCTCCATTTTTAGCAGCATTCCAGGATGAGATACATTTGGGAAGGCTTTGACTCTAACATACAACAACACAAGGTCMCAGGGGAGACCCTCAGCTAGAGCTGAATGCCACAGGATCAGGAGAATAAAGGCAGCTCTTTGCACCAATCCCCTGGTTATAAGCAGAGGTTAGGTGMCATGCAAAAAATAAGTGCTGAAATACTAAATAATCGCATTAATTTGTTAGGCAAAAACTTTTCACTGACACAGAAATCATTCATAACAACTTGGRAAAAAATTTCCTGTACTGTAAAACTTTTAAACAATGTATTTTAAACATTTGTTTGCTGTGATACTACCCAAATTTGCCAGTGGTAGATAAAGACCATCTGTGTAGTTGCTATACAAACAGAACAAAAAAACTCATTGCTACCCCAAAGATCTCACAACATATGTTATGTGAGAAATGAGTACACTGGTATGTTACCAAGTCTGATTTTTGTTTTAGACTTTAGGCAGTGASTGGTGAGAATGCATCCCACATCCCAATTTACTTATAGGGAGAATCAATTATGCTTTGAGTCATTTTTATGAGGTTCAAAACACAGAGAAATTACAACTATACCTTGTCAAAATAAGATTCTTKAGTTATAGGTAATGGACGGGGAGCACCTGCCCATTAGTTATAGGTYCACCTGTCTTTAGTTACAGGTAATGGACAGGGAGCACCTATAGGTGTGAAGCTACAAGWGATTTTCTGAAACTGTGTAAAAAAAGCTACATGAGCTGAATACTAAACATAATTACTGTATTGCCAATGTCCCGTCTAGGCAATGAATAAATGCCCAGATAAGAGGTGGAACTGGTTTCAGATTTGAGCAGTCAGCTTCCAACRATGACAAACAACAGCTAAACCAGTTGAAATACTTTCCCTTGTACAGCTACTACCGTAAACTTAGCATATTCCACCCTTACACCAACGTGAAACGTGACACATTTCTTGCAGGCCAATCTAAAGGAAGGCAGCTCTGAGAGTCCCAGAGATCAGCATCATTTCCTGTTTAAAGCACACATCTGTGACGCCCTTAATTTTTTTTTTGAGTTGATTCAGTTGAAACAATAACTTTTGGAACTTACAGTAACATTTAGCATGTCTTTCAAGGATGCAAGTAGACAGAGATGGGTAACTGCAGTGATAATTACACTTGCCAGGAAGTGATGAATCATTTCATACACTTTGCTGGTCTTATTTTAAAACTAAGAACTTGGCACTTTTCTTCTTTTATTTTGGCACATGCTCAAAAAGCTGCAGCATTTTTTTTTCCAGACCAAGGGTTAAAACAGACACACAGAAAAATGAGACTCTGCTTAAACTGCCAGACTGTTAAACTTTCCACGCTGGTATGGGGAGAAAACTTGAAATAAAACACTAGGGGAAAACTGTTGAGCAAGAACTCTGAGGAGTTTTAAGCTATGAGCTATGATGAAAGATCTGCAGAAACACAGATACATGTAAATGGACCTAAGAAGAGGGGAATGGGTAAGAAGACAACAGCAGATTGCATTTGTTTCTTGTGACAAACGGCTACTCCAGTGAAATAATTTGTATTATGTCCATTATCCAAACAGAATCTTTAATGGTGGAATTTATTAGCACCACATATTGAGTCAAGACTATCAAAAGTCTTATTAAAAGCTTCATTAAAGACCATCAAAAGTGCAGGTCTAGGCACTTAAACATTCTAATTACTTCCTAGAAGCTCAACCTTCACTTCTCTTTTTTGTCTGAGATTTCATCAACAACCATCAGTCACTCCCAAGCAGTTTCTTATGCCCTGCACACAACCATGCTCTTCACTGATGTAGATCAAGAGAAGAATGTTTAGAAACTTTGATTTAGAACAGTTAAACTGATGCAAAGGAACATTTTCTATTTAATTSAATTGCATTAATAGAAAAAAATCACTGACACCTTTTGCAAAGGATTAAGATAAAAGAAATATTTTTGTTTCCATGCTTTTTCTGAAAGCTTTTAAACACTGAGGATCACATGGAAACTGAGAGATGCCTAGGGAACATTTGGTTTAAACATTTTCACACTCATGTTCTGTAACTGCCACTGAAAAGAAGCTCTCTGAAAGGCTTAAAAGTAGCAGGCAGCATTGCTTGATTTTTTTCTTGCACTGGTATAACAAGAAATTAGAAAATTCAAGCTCCTGACCCTGACACAAAAACTCCTCAGAAACCTGCAATAAAGAATTTATTTTAAAAGTGTCTGCTTGGAGTAGGAATAAATGCTAAATAAAATGAGTACTGGCAGCCTGTATATTCACATATAAATTCCTCAAACATCTTGYATTTAAGCTCTGGGTTTGGTTTTCTTTTCTGATTATCAGTATTCTGCATTTCATCACATATGTCAGACTTCGACTCACAGGGAGAAGCACCACTAACAGAGCAGCCTATCAGCTGCACCAGCAGCCTGGAACCTAAACAGCCCAAAGAACAGAGCCCTAGAAACTCTAAATCTTTTTGCATGCTGTACTGTAATAAATAGTAACATGTGCTTTTACAGGAGCTTACTGATCATGCTGGTTTTGGTTTGGGTTTTGGGGGGTTTTTTCCTACAAAATATCTTTCTGTGCTATTCTACATTAACAATGCCTATCTTAACTGGAGATTGCATTGCTCTACTTATGAAGGGCATTGTCAGTTYTGTCTGAAGTATCAATTCCATGTCATAATTTTATATTATTTTCCTGCTATTTATTATAGTTCCAGCACTATTTCACTTTGGAAAACCCACAGGAAAAAACAAAACAAAACAAAACAAATATATATAAATTTATCCAAAAGCATGGATGCATCCAGCCCCTCAGATACATTTTTATCAGGGGCATGCAGAGATGCTACCTCTAAAGATTATTCTTAAAGCTTATTTTTTTAAAGTAAATTGAATTATTCAATTAATTACTTTCTTTTTCCATGGTTTCTGAGGGCAAATTGTTGKTGGTGACTTGAATTGATATTGGTGTTTATAACCCTTGCATACCAAAATTCTTGAGAGCATTCAAGTTCATCTAAGAATATGGGAAAGAGTATCACTCAGATTTGACAAGTATTTGGAAGGAAAAAATATCACTATCAGTAAGAGGAATTTTGACAGCTCTTATATATATATGTAAGTTTAACACAGCTGACTATGAAAAATAAAAACTATTTATTCTACTTTATCAAAAGTATAGTTACATAAGAATCAGCAAAAAGGAGGTAATAACTTTGTGTGATCCATGAAGGCAGCATGCTTATCATGACATTTACGCCTACTCAGACGTTCATCTGGGAAAGTCATATTGACAGCTGAGTGCTTGAAGCCATCATTGTTCACAGACACATACAATTAATAGCTAGACAGTAATGAGATGGAAGTCTACATGAGTATGCAGAGGGTGGAAGGTTGTGGTGCACCCACATAGAACCACGACAAAAACTCCCTACCGCAAAGACTGTCTTTGTAAGCAGATCAGGAAATATCAGACTAAAATACTATTTTTGTGTATTTTTGTGAACCCTATAGACTTACTTTCCAAGTCTGGCCACTACGCAGACTTTTCTTTGGAGAATGGCACAAAGAGCCATCCACTCCAAAAGCATCACAATTCTTCTTAATGCTAATAATTGAATGATGAGAGAAAATTTACTGGTATCATTTGGTCTGTTTTGCTAGAAAAAACTAATTTGGTAAGGAGCCACAAGAACTTGCATTCTTGTCAGGATTTCACATTGCACTGAAGTGACTAAACACAGAATGTAGCATCCATCTTTCAGAAAAAATGGAGGGGGATGACAACCTGCTCCATCAACAATGACAATCTATATATAAGACTAATTTTTCAAACATCAGTAGGAAAAGAATCAAAGTAACACATTTAAAAACAAAACAAGTGCATAACCTCACAGGGAAGTGAGTGGTTTCATGACAGGAAAAAAAATCACTGTCTTTCTCTGCTGCTTTCTCTTTGTGAGTCACACTCTGGGAGTGGTACCAGAACGGTTTGTTGTCCTACTTCTACAGAAAAAAATCCTTGAGCAAGTTCATTCTTGATTAAGTTAGCATGGTGCCAAGCAAATATAAAGTACTGCATCTTTGATTCTGTGTTTTCCATTGTTCCAGTTGTGCTGGGGGAGGGAAGCAATCTCATGGTTTTGTTAACAGTGCATCAGCCCTGGCTTTGCCGTGAAGAGCACTGGCATAACATTTCCTTGTGTTTTTCAGCTTCACTGAGGGAAAATCTTTTTGATACAATTTAGGGATTTCATTTCTCAGTACACCAGTTAYGACTGTGAATTAATACTAACACCCCAGCTCTGAGAGTTCATTCCTATTCCATGCCACATCCATTATCCATTTAACCATGCTAATAAGGCAGATCCTTGAAATTGCATGGATTCCTACAAACAATCTGGATTAAAGGTAACTCTTCCKGCCAAAAAAAGATTGTAGAAGTAAGTGAGAAGCAAATAGCTTGACTATTGAAGCAAACACATGTCACTGAATTCAAAGCTATGAACTGAAGCTGCCACAGATGAGTGGGATAATTTCTGGTGTTAATTTTTCCAACAGTATAAATGTGACCTTTTTAAGATTACTTAATCTTTTAGGAAAGTGTTAATGTGAACAGAATAAAAGCTGCCTTCCATTGAAGTACAAAGGCCTGAATAGAAGTGTTACAATTGTATAGTCACTTCACTATAATTGGAAATATATTATTTCCCAGATAACACCTTTCCTCATTTTCAGTTTCATAATCCATTTACAAAGATAAGGCAACCTGGATAGTTGTAATTACCTGTGTAGGTCTTGATGTCTTATGGACAATAAAATTTAAATTAAAAATAGTAGCCTACATTTGCTTATTAGTAGTGTACTTTTGGTAATGTGATAGTTTACTAACTATAGCACCTCTTTTACATATGCAACTGCTGAGCTTAAATCTTCACACATGAAGAAATGGCAGCTTCTAGCCTCACAATGTTAGGCTTTCAGTGTTAATTATGAAGGGAAGAATGGGGAAACTGAAATATTTGTGATGGGAACAGACATTTTGTAACAGGATARTAATGCAAAATAAAAGTTCTTTCAATAGGGAAGGCTGTATTTAATCATGAAGTGAAGAAACAAAGGCTTTTGTGCTTCTGACATTTTCTTCTGAGGCAACTCAACAAAGAAAAAACAAAACTTCTAACTTTCATTAAACACTTTTAGAAGTGATGAGTGTATACAGAGAATCCTTCAGCTACCTGTAAAAATGCAAGTACAACATTTAAGACTTCATCACTTAATGTGGCGGATACTTCTACTTCTATACCAAATACTGTCCAATACTGTCTTGTGCCTGCCAYGCTAATAGAAAGGAATGCAATGTAATTATTTGGTTTGAGTGAGGATGTTATTAGATAAAATTGGCCCCTCCCTTTTCCGCTGTTCCCATTCCCCAAATCACTACAGAAATACTGCCAAAATAAAATCTTGGATGATGCTGTGCAACTGGTTTTTTCTTTCAAGGTCTAACTCCCCTCATCTGCACTGTCAAAGCTTCACAGTTCCATTAAATGTGGTGAGATCTATTTGTGATAATAGTAATATAAATTAAAATCTGCTGATTTTATTGTTAAAAATAAATTTAATGACAAACTGGGATACAATTGAACGCATGTGAGCTGAGGAGCCCATCCTTAATTTGTCTATCTGCAAAAACATAGCTCATTAGTGAGAGTGGCAAAAATCCAGAATCAGAGCAATAAATAGCAAATTCAGTGCAATCTGTTTCTGTGTTACTACTATAGCTGCAGCCAAGTGATAGACAAAGGGAGGTAAACATGTTTCTTTCCCTTGGGAGAARGGGGAAAAAAGGRAAAAAAAAGGTAATTCATGGAATCCTTCTATCAGGTGATTTGTTCACTTACCAATTAAGAAAATAAGAATCATATCCAATAAGAATTAACACTGAAAACTATAACATGCTTGACATAGCCCAGTGTTCATAAAAAGGAATTACCTTAGCCRAATTCCACTGCATCCATGAATTGCTGTGCTCTTTTGTCACAATAAAGTAAATCTGTTTTGAGGTCTCATTTTTTGTGTTGTAATTCAATAGTGTCCAATTATGCTGGTTTAAGTGAGACCAGAACCAGGCTAATTTTATTTGATTATTGACTGGATTGAGAAATCACAGGCTGAAGTTCTATGATCTACAAGCACAACTTCAACATTATTATCTTAATTCCTCAAAAACTACTACATATCTTTTCTATTATTCATTCAAAAACCCCAAACCTTTTTCAAGCTGTTCATTTCAGAAAAATCTGTAGTAAAAAATACATTGTACCTGAAGGAAAAATTAATTGTTGGATCTTGAAATTTTCGTMCATCTCTGCAGAGCTGTCTTGTAAATCTAAAGGACTTTCAGACTGAACCACAAAACCTCAATACAGTCAGGAACTGGAGTGCATTTAAATATTATTAGATCATWATAGACTGAATAAAAGCAGATGACTGAGCAAATAGAGCCATAGCTGGGCCATGAAGTACTTCTTGCTGAGATTCAGAATTACATTATGCAGCAGCCCTTTTGTGAAAATCATCTACTAATTTTCAGAAGTGAAGCATCATATGTAGATTTTTGTAATCACACCCATATAGAAAGCTAGAATTTATCCCATACATGTGGCACTCTACCAACTTCAGTAAGGCATAGTTGCCAGCTAAAGACAGATTTAACATAGCTTGTACAATGTAGAAAAATTTTAGCTCCATGCCAGGAGTATCATCATAATGAGAATCATTGTCAAATGATAAGAATGCATTTTAGTGTGAGAAATCACATCTGTTGTCACTTTACATTGCCATTATAGAGCTTTACACAGGATTTTTTGASTCTATTTCAATTTAGTCACCATATGTAAAGTTGCAATACCATTTTTCATTACTGGGAATGAAAAGAACACAGTTAATCTCTAAAACCACTATGAATTCTTCCTTTTCCTGAGATTCTTCCCCTTCCTCTATCAAAGCTGATATAGAAATCGAAGCACAAAGTTTCATGCTATTCCCTTGATCATTCAACCCAGAAACGCATTTGAGATTGCATTTGACATATAAACATTGAAAAGCATTTAAAAATGAAATTCTGTTAATAACCACGTTTCCCCAAATAGTAACACAATTCAAGAATTCTGCAACTCCTGAGTCCTTCTCTCTTAAACCAAGATGATTTTAGGATTGAACTGATGATGAGAATATTCTCAACTTTTAAACTAAATGGTCTTAGCTAAAACTCATAGGAAATTATATACTTTCAGTAACTTGTTTTCCATGCTACATTTTGCTTTGAACTTCTGCAGGAACATAAGGATACTTTCATATCACAAACACAGCATTTTGGACGCAATTCTTTGTCTTACAGAGAAGATGAGCACAATACTRGAAGGCTAAATATGACCTCATTCTAAGACAAGGTTGACTCTCTCCTGTATCCAGAATTTATCTGGTCAAAGCTGATTGTAAGTCAAGACAGAAAAAGAGATGGCAGAGCTGGCTCCATATGGTTTTATGTCCACTAGAGCCAACTATTTTTTTCAGGAATTGATAATATTAAAATCTTAAGGCATGTTTGCTCTTGTTAAAGCATTTAATCAAAGCAAGATTTTCTTTAAGAGTTCTAGTACCATACTTTTTTTTTTAATATCAGTAGACATAGTGACCAAGTTGTATTACATCTATCACAATTTAGTCTTCTAAAACGTTCCACTTGTGTTAACACAAACTTTGTTTTGGGCTCTCACAGTGATAGAAGCAACGCAAAGTTTGGATGGAGCTATAAACTCTCACAAATCCCATAACCATTTGGGATACTCATATCCTGTGTTTACCTTGCATCCAGCTCTAGAAACAGATTYGCAGTTTTTGTATGATCAGATTCAAAATGTTTTGCCCCTATCTGCTATAAATGCAAACCATTTTTCTTCTAGATAACSTTCACTTTCATACAGCATATGAACCACATTCAGTACATCAGTGGAGAAAGAAAAGGGAAAGGTTTGGTATATTAAACTAAAATTAAGGATCATAAGGTCTAAGGCCCAAGTGTTCATGAGTTGTCCATTTGGCATTCTTGGAAATGTAATTTCTCTTTCATGGAAACATATTGCCAATTTTTTATTTCTTACCAAGAAGTCTCTAGGTAAGCATCAAGCTTTTTTTTTAACTACAAAACCAGGAATGCAATTACCCATAAAGATTTATAARTGTATGGAAACAAAACATTTTAACACTTTCATGCCTAGTTACTTCTAAACATTACATATTTAAATGTTCCTGGAACAGTAGGGACTTTCTATCAATCAAGTGGAGAGGGAATCCCATTTTGTAGWATAGCTCACACAAAGTAGAAAATGGCTAACTGAACTACCCAAGAAAATAAATAAAAATAGAGTCAAATATTTCCCTCTTGAAGGCAAAGCCTCCTTACAATTATCGCTATCTATTTACATGTGTATGTTATTACCACTCTTCATTTTGACATGTCTTTGACAAATATTTTTTAATATTTTAGAGAAACAAGCAGTATTAAATCAATCTGCTTAGAAAGGAACTTCAAAATCAGAAGGTCAAAATAAGCCAAGTTTTCTATTTCTCACATTTTAAGTTAAGAACAAAATTTATTTAAGAACAAAATTATCAATCAGATGCAGTAGAAATAAACTTATTTTGAAGATTACAATTTTTTTTCACTCGTTTTACATAGACACACACCACTCTAATACTGYCTATCATTCAATGACTGCCGTTTTCCTTCAAGAGGCCAGTGTACTATTTCACTAAATAAATCAAGATAGTTTGGCAGTTTTGAGGAGTCTTCAGGACAGAAACAAGGACTCAACACTTTCCAGCACAGTATAATAATGTGCCATATATATAACATGTGGTAAAGGCACAAAATACGTGTATTGCATTAAGAGATGGAGACAAATTTCAAATACAGGTAAAGTAATTTGAAGTCTCCTCTTTGTTCCAATTATTTAGCATGAAGACCCATAATGCCTTCATTCATTGTATCAAGAAAAATGCAATAGTAAAATAGGGATTTCTTCTCACAGCAGCATATGCCAGGAAAAAGGTTATCTGTGTCTTACTGCCATGGACTGTTACAGATTTATCCCATAAACCTGGCCTGTCGACTTAAACTGAATTACGGCTGGTGAGCATGTCTTGGTAGCTATTGAAACATAGAACCTTCTCTGACACTTCAGCAGTTTTCTATGAAAGAGAAACATCCCATTTTCAGTTACCTATAAAATCCAAGGTCTTTCTAGTTACACTGAAAACAAGTAAATCAGAGCTGGTCAGTAATTTTATAATTTAACTTCTTCAATGGAAAATTCCAGATTTCATGCACAACTTACTTGGCTTATAGAATTATATCTATCATCTCAGAGATTTCCTGACTGTAGGTGACTATTTCTCTAGATTTCTCAGAGATCAGGACATCTTTGCAGCACAGGGASTAGGACAAAAGGCTTTCAAGTAATCAGGTTGCTGCCACTTCAGTTTAAGGGTTTGGRATTTGAAAAGTCAGAAAGAGATACTCATTTAGAGTTTTTAAAAACATTTCAGATTACTCATTCTTCTGMGCTTTTAATCTTGGTGGCCTTTTCCAAGGTTTTTTTATATATTCTTCAGAGCAGGAATTCTGCATTCCAGCCCACCCTAATGGAAATTAATGCCAATGGTGTAATGCTTTTTGCAGTGCAGTTACCTGAGCATCAGAAAATCACACACTGAAGACAGAAAGGAACTGTCAAAAGGGACAACAATTTGCAGCTCCAGCTGAGCCTGGTATATTTGGCATTTCTGCCGAACAGGTATCTGAGTTCTCTTAAGCAAATGTATTTGAGATTAGGAAATACAGCGATATAAATAAAAAAATCTTCAGTTTAGAAGAAAAATACTCAAACCTTCATCAAGCCTTTAGTAAAAATGGCAAAAGAAAGCTACAGAATTATTAAGAGGTGTCCAAGGTATTGCAAAATAAAAAGAAACAAAAAAATAAACTATTCAAAACACAGTAAATAAAAATACAAAATATATAACTGCAGGTAAGCATGATGTTAGGTGTTGATTCTTTAATAAATTCTGCAGACAACACAGAAGGAAAAAAAACTTATTTAATTTCAAATTTCCCAGGCAGAACAGTTCTATATTGTAGAACAATTGAAGAAAGAAGTAAATTCTACCCAGCAGTTTGTTCTTTACTCTGGCATAAATTACACTAACAGTRAACAATTCAAATGTAGCTGCCTTCAAACACTATTTATCAGAGAAATTCACAACAATTAAACGTCTCCATAATATTTATGGAGGCTACTTGTTTTCCTGGGGCGCCAAAAGTCTGGAGAACGGTTGGGTCAAACAAACTGCAGCCAATGTCAAACAATAGATAAAGGAGCATAAGCACTTGTACAGACAAACATCTTCCTTGAGGTCGCTCCTAGTTAAATAACACTGCTTCAAATAATATCTGCATCATGCTTGGAGGGTTGAACGGCTGGAATTCAACCGTCTCTTATTCTGAGAAACTTACTAAACACATAGCAACACAATCATGCAAAAATGCTAAATGATAATGACTACAARCATGAGATCAGTGAAGAAGACAAGAAAAAGCACTTTTCTTTTTTTTAACATTGGAGTRATATTTATAGCGCTGCTAATCCTGAAACAAGCAAAGCTTTAACATCCATGTTATTTTAATGTTTTCCAGCACATGATACCTCAAGGTATAATGGCTTTTCTGGAACATCTAAAATCAGACATATTTGCATAAATTGTCAAAGAGACAAGCAACTTGGGAATGCTTTTTGTCATTTCACGACACTGACTCAGATGAGMACACTTCTCTTACTCATTCAAAACAAACCACACAATCTCATAACAGTCCAGCTTTGTGTACAGACCATAAGCAGCACAATTGCAGCTAATGAGTATTCATTCTGAGATCATTCACTTCAAGAATAAAAATTCTAATAAAGCACTTTTCASCTTTTTTTTTGATTTGCAGATCCACAAGATATTGCCAGCAGTGGCAAAGGGCTTGATAGCCAAGGCAAACAATAGGCTCMGGGGGGTTTAGAATACAGTTCTGTAACTGCTGGTTGTAGGTTACCCAGCAGTATTTCACTGATTCAGCTGAGGTGCAAATAAATGATTGCAATTGTCCTGAATTAGCCCAAGCACACAGTACGGATGTTTATCCTGGCCTTCTTTCAGGCCAGCTATTTGTAGGCTACAAAAGCACAGATGTTATCTGTGCATCATAACTCAGGAGTGACGTGGGCACCGCTTGATCTTCATAAAGCCTGCTAGTTCAAAGTTAGCCTTTCAAAAATACCAGAACAAAATTGAACCCTCAGAAGAAGTTCACATTGGATCAACATTTTCAGTCATGTTTTGTTACAATACTAGGTACCCTAGGATGGGATTTACAATACTATAGAACCAAGGACTTAAAACATAACAGATGCAAGACCACGACTGTTTTCTTAGAGAGCTGATCTAGTGAGACCATCTCCTTTAACTTCAGGTAGTCCCAGCCTCAGACAACTCTCTCTGTTGTAAGGATGCAACTGGGTATGAAAACATAGAGGTAATCCAGCCCAGGAACCAATAAAATTTAAAAAAAAACAAAGAGAAAAAAAGAAAAAAAAAAAGCTATTGCTGTTTTTACCACAGAAGAAATCCCTGGGTGATATCAAAACCAGTCACACTAGAACAGCTAAAAAAAAAAGAGCATAGAGTAAGCAATGAGAGTTGGGAATCAAGAATGTATTGTGGGAGACAACTTAATCCAAAGTATCTGCAGAAAATGGTCACATTTTAGGGATATTGTATCTGAAAAATTCACTCCACTTACAGAAAATCAACCACTTTGGAAATCACATTTCTAGCAGAATCCACAGGAATAAATACAATATCATGTTAACAGCATTTGACTTCACAAATGAAATTACATCTGCTGGCCAACAGTCAGAATCACAGAAGCTTTTAGGAGCAAGTCACATACTCCCTTAAAATCACTATTCCTTGCATGTATGTATTCAGGAAATGTGTGCCTATGTTGTGACCAGCTGCAGCCTTTAACAGAAACTGGATGTAGTAGTTCTTTACAAATCTAAGCAGCTTTGTAAGAGAAAAGAGAGGTCAGGCAGAAGGGCTGGCTTCTGCAGCACTGCCTGACTAATTGCAAAGCTTTACGGACTGTGAAAACTGAGTCATTTCATTGTCAGCTGTAATTTTGTAAGTGATGTAATCAATTTCTGTTTAGCTTCCCTTAACCACAGCAGAGTGCAATTTTCTCTCCATTTAGTCACAACTGCTCAGTTTTCCCCATCTCCCTAGTAAAATGAAAGGATTTACTTTGTATGAAGTTCTGACGGCCTCTATAGAGCCTCTTTATGAAGCCTTGTTTTAAAAGTTCCACAAATTGCATTGGTGACCTCAAGTATGAAATGAAATTGAATGGGAAGGCAGTAAAGGAAAAAAAGCAATCCAAATACCTGCTGTTGCCCGAGAAGGTGTAAAGAACTCTGTCACTCTGCAATCTGTGGGTCAAGCTTAGCCCATTTGGCCCTTAGCTGGTTGGGTAGTTTGTCATTTCCCTTCCTTTTGGAAGGCTTTGAATGTCTGGAGGGGGATTTTGACAAAAATAAACCCTTCGTGTTAGATATAATACAGTAGTACTGGAGGACCTGCTACCAGAGTAGGTCTTACACCTTTTTTGGAGTCTTATTTGTCAAATAGTCTCCAGTAAATGGCAGCAGAAATAATTGCAACTGTTTTGTTCCTAGCCCTCCTCCAGAGATTAYAGGAGTAAGCCAGATTGGAGAGAAAACACAAACAAAATGGAACAGTACTAAATGGGTTCACTCCTAAAGTATTATTTTGACATCTTACAGGAAAAATTCTGTCAGGCACAATTTTGATAAACCTGAGGTTATATTTCTCTTTTAGATGTATGAAGTGAATGCCTATTTYTATTATAGCTTCCACTGGTAACTATGTAATTTCAGTATTTAGGCATTTGCATTTTTCTAACTCTATATAATTAGCRAGACAAAAGGGCTTTTTTTCTCCTATYCAGATATTTTGACTTCACTCTGTTGTGGAGGTGGAGCAGAACCTGGGAGTTAGATGTGGGAGAGCAATAGGAGCTCTGAGGTTCTGACCCATAGCTCCGAGAAACTGTGGCAGGCTTCAGTGGGCAACAGCTAAACTAGAGAATGAAGTTTTTAAAGAAAAATTTGTTAAAATTGGTCAGCAATCAAGGACGCCTGCACAAGGAGTTGGCGGGAACTCAAGAGGAAAGTCATTATTTGTGTAGTCAGCTATATACAATCTCTATCTAAGCAGAGATCTGAATAGAACACTTATAAGGTGAATAGCCACAGAAAGTATCTTTCAGGAAATTTTAGAAGTCTCAGATGTAGCATAAGTAGAGTCAGATGTCTAAGCTAAAAAAAACCCCAGAATATATAGATTTAATTGCGGTTTAGTAGTTAGCTTCATAAAATGTTATCTTTAATCTCCTTTCCATTGTCCTTAGATATAATACTTAACTTTAATTGGACACGTATGTGAGGGATGTATAAACAGGTTCATTTAAAGCTCTAATGGGGAAGCTCAGTATTTTATTGTATTATTCAGAGACACTTGTAAAAACACTGCTGCTGTTCTTACTGGTATCATAGGCAAATTATGGTTGTGCACATATTTGCGCACAATTCTTCAATTTGCAATCATTTCTAGTACAGCTTCCTATGGGCACAGCAATTCACCTACTCACAGTTAATTGGAAGATCAGCATTTATTCTAAACCATCAACAGCATTGGTACATGCCAGAAATTGAAAGAAAAACCAGTATGAACCTGAAAATTAATTCTATGCCTATTATCTATATGATACGAATGGAAATACCTTTCTAACAGTAAAATAATATGACTGGATACAAAAGTTCTTTAAATTGCTAATGTTAAGTAGCTTAACATCTAGACTTATTGAAAATTTGAAATTTTTCATATTATGTTTAATTAGATCCATGTTTGTAAGCTACAAAGTTGTAATTATAAATTGTTTACTTGACTAAGGTGCAGAAACACACTTTGCTTTCAAAAGCAAAGGAAGCTGTTCACAATTTATAATGAAACTATTCTTAGGTAATTATAGCAGTAATGAAATGCATATCAATCAACAGGTATATTATCATATACCTTCCATTTTCTGTTTAGAGCATTTCTGAAATCAACTTTAACGTTACTTAAAGTCCCCTGAGAAAAATACATGTCATTTTGATTACTTTTAAGAGCTTATGACTTTTTAGGAAAGTTTTCATATTACAAGAAAGTAAAAATAGGTAACATTACAAGTAAAAACTACTTGAACTATATACCCATTGTTCCTGATGTAGTTAGCAATAAGTGAAAATCTGTTTTGCTACTTTTTACCATAGGTATGCACCTGTAATTCTGTCTCTTCTCCTCTTTTTGTTTGTTCATTACTCACAAATTTATAAATTTTTGTATCATAATATATTCTGTTTTGATAATCTATTTAGTTAAGCTTTACTGAACTACCATAGTTGAGGCAAATAGATCACAGAAACAAGGGCAATRAGCAAACATGAAACACAGTATAAAATAAATTGTAAACAGTGATTTATTCTTTTTCCAGGCAGCTTGGAAAAAGAAAGATCTCTGTCATATCTGGAAACTGTTCTATTGCTGTTCCACCAGTATCCATGGACCTAGTGAAGGAATGACTGTTCTCTAAATGAAATTACCCATTCTAGTCGGTTTTAGACCTAACTAGGCTGCTAATCTGGATTCTATTCAATGCCTTTAAAAGAATTCTATCATCTGATAATTCAGCAGGTGYCCAGGAAGCCATTCTTCTATTTTCTTTGACATCAAGCCAAATTTCCCCAAATCAGTGACTAAGGCCCCTTTTTTGTCTCATCAAAATGTGTATGCATGCAATTTGCCATTGCAGCATTGAAGGATCAACAAACTGGGTGTACATGTCCATCCCTTTTAGTACCTAAAACAGTTTAGACTCTCCTTCCTGCAGAAATCAGGGTTTCTTAATGTTGAATGTTGAGAAAAAGAAAGGGAACAAGGTAAGGAAAGAAGCTTATGACTGTTTTCCAAATCCCTTTTGCCGTACAAGTTAGCACGAATTAGTTTAAACCAGCAAGGGCAATAACACATTCTCATTTTAAAGCAGTAAAAATTTCATAAAGTAGTCTATACWAACCATACGTGAATTTCCAGTCCCCAAGTTCCTGGAACCTTGGACTTTAACTTTTCTCATTCAGACATTTTTCTGGCCAATTAGAGACAGCTCTAGTAAATACAGATATTTATGCAAATCAAGCTAATTACTCACTACTGAATTCAAAGCTCAGAAAGGGAGCCCACCCCTAATACTCTGTCCAGCAGCGTTGAGGATAGCAGAACCTAATTGCAAAGGTGTCTAAGATGTTGATTTGCAAAATAAAATAAGATGGTGGGGGGGATGTCCAGCTGTTTTGCACTGGCATTGAGTGAAGTGGCAAAAAGACAAAACAGACCTTAAACAGATAGTACACGATTTCACACACCGAGGAACAATCCAGAGTTAAGTCAAGTCTATGCGCAGATTAAGGAGGATACCAAACATTTTGAGGCCAGTAAGCATAAAGACCTCTGCTTTAAACCTGGTTCTCTGCATTCCAAATCAAAATGCTTTTAAAAAKCAGTTTTTCTTTCTGAGCTCCCTGGCATGCTCTATCAGCAGCAGAAGACAAACTCTCCTAGGCAGCAAATCATCTGGATCTATTGACACCATAGTACATTTAAGCTGGAGGTTTATTTACTGTCTAAAGAAAGATTTAATCCAATAGAGAATAAGTGTTTGTGGAAGAAAAGTTGTAACTGGTGGCATTTAAACAGGCTGAGAAGGAGCCCCTTGGCTGGGCTGTGACAAGGTGTTTTTTTGAAGTGGAGGATATACAACACCCCCCCTTCAGTCAGGCAGCTGGATTTCCTGCAGTGGCTTGAATGGTTTTTCTTTTTATTCTTCTGCATAGCAGAGAATTATAAAAGCCACACTAATATATGAGTTATTTAGCTGCTCCTTGTTATTTGTTTTCACTTTCTCCATGAACTACAAAACATGAGAAGCTTGCAGTTTGCATACTGAAAATATCTCAATTCAAAAACCAGAAGCTACATCAAGACAAATTTACAAGACTCWTTCACACATCTTGTTTCACTGAGCTTGTGTTTTATACATTCAGGCATCAATAAAATCAGCACCAATGCTAAAGATCAAGTTACGAAATTCAAATATCTTCGCTGRCAGATAATGTCCTTGGTTGCAGCACTGCTGCAATTCCAGCGTAAGGAAAACAGAGTGGCATTTTTACTTGCCATATGAAAGTAAGAGCTTGGCTGTAAAGCACCATAAACCAAATAAAAGTTATACATCATTTTAATTTTATTCCAAACATCCCAGTCTTTATTGCAACACTTAGGTTAGCAAGCTCTATGAGAGCCTATAGAATAGAAAACCCATAAAAAGCCCTTTCATTCAAGCTTCTACAGTGGACAGCTTTTCTTACTGGACATTTAAATAGAGATTTTCATCTAGCTTTAGGTGCATTCAACTCACTTATCTTCTAGAATAGCCTCTATTTCATAAAAATGAATGAAAAAAGCCAACAAGCCAACAACAAAAATACTCCAAGACATACAATGTTAAATGGACTTATGCTGCCAAATTTTTAATTAAAAGTCTATTATGAAAAAAGATGCAGCGCTAACAGAAAATTACAGCTGATTTTAAATAAGGGTCTATTGTACAGCTTTTGAACACTATTCAGATAGTTACCTAAGTTAAATCCAACATTCTTTCAGAAATAATGACCTGCTTGCAAGAAGATAATCAGCACTCTTGACTGGCAAAATACTGTAAAACTGTGTTGAAATTACATGAACATTATGTAAGTCTGTGGACTCTATCAGCAAGAACAGATTCTGCTTCATAATTCAAACCATGAAGTCCTGACTTCAGTGTAAATACACTACTGCACACTTCAAAAGCTCAATAATTTGTCATCATATGTAGTTACATTAACAGTTCCCATCTCTAAGATGAAACAATTCTCCTGACTGTTTATAAAAGAATTCTTCCCCAGTCAGATTATCTGGCAGTTCCACTTATCCGTCCCTCTCCCCTACCATATACAAACATGCTTCTACTTTGATATCTGCCCACCAACAAAAAGAATCCTTTTCCTTAATGAATGATGCTTATTGAATAAAGTGAGCCCAGATATCTACTCTGAAAAATCCAATTCTCTGAAATTTCCCCATACAACGTTCGTAATATTGACTAGTCAGTGATTTCCAATCGACTAGTGAATAATTGAAATGACACCATTGGTAAGTCTGAAAAACAGTCAGCTGAGCACATATCTAATAACATAACCTGTTTTCTTTTTAAATACACKTATTTATTTCAGCATCATCTCACCGCCACATTCATGAGGCTGCCTGTGAAAGGTGCATCGTTTCCAAACAGATAAGTTCCATTTTATATTGATACACAACAAATTCCAAATATCATCTTAACTACTCCTAAAAAAGCATAAACCTTACTTCCTGAAGGTCTTGTACTGTGTCACCAATGTTTAGTTATTTGCATTTGTTTGTTTAATGGTACCATTCCAGAAGCAGCTGAAAGGAGACGTTTTAACCCAAGAGTCTAGTGGTAACAGAGAACTTACAGAGCAAAAACAGCAGCTAAGACCCTACACAAATGGAAATCTACACAAATTGATGGAGGTCTTTGGTAGCAGAAACTCAGAGGCAAAATGTGTGACATCATCAAATGACCAAAATATTTGCTCTGCTGTGTACACTTTGGTGGTTTTATGGGGATATTTTTCACAAAAATGTGTTAAACAGAGTGATGATAGGATTCAGAGCAAATATTCAAACGCAAATCACAGAGAAGTTATGATAAATCCCTGGCCACACCTGAAAAGTGACTTTCCAATCAAGCAAACCAATTTCTCTTTAAAGAAATCAGGCGGTGGAAATCCTCTTCCCCACAGCCACTTTGAGTCTCTACCCAATGCACAAGGGAAACAGGCAGTGCCATAGCTGACACATCTAATCCTCCACACTTAAATAACCTGTTTACCTTCAACAGCTGAGGCACTATATAGCATCTGTGGAATACCTTTAGAAACCCAGGGCTACAAATCTTCCCAGCAAAAATAACACTGCCATTTCTTCGCTTCAACAAGTGTAACATGCATTTATATGTAACATCCTGACATCAGCTTTCAGACCAAAAACCTGGCAAATGCTGAAAAGGAGATGTTGACATTTGAGGGATTTAGAATGCACTAGTTTGATAGAGTTTACTCTGACAGGTTGCAGATGTTTATTTACCGATCATTTGCACTGAAATGAAAATTGCATTTGAGAGCAGTGAATTAGACACAGCAGGTACACAGTGATCCCCTCAAATACTCCTTGAAATAGTTTCTAGCATTATTAAACACAAAAATAATTGACAAAAACCAGACAGAGTAGCTTCCTAATAGCTAAGCACCTTTTAATATAGACTTCTTTACCTTCAGTCTTAAAGGGAAAGTATTAGTTCTTCCTGTAGAATTACAATAATATACTTACCCATGCATACTGACAATGATGAAACAGCTCCAGAAACGCTGATTCTGAAGACAACATTTACAAAATCATATCAGAGATGTGGAAGTGCTAACTTGGAAGGACTTACCAGCATTTCAATTTGGATAATAACTCTCACTTATTATACATCTTTTAAATGAGATGACTGAACCTAATAGAGAGTCTGACATTAACCTAAGTACCATCGTAAAGCAGAAGGATGTGCTGTATTGTGGGAGCAAATACTGCTCACAGCTTAAAGATAACTCTCCCGTTTGCTAATTAGACATTTTAACAAACAGAAGAAAATTATCTTTCCCAAGGAACAGAACAAAAGCCAAGGAGACAAGCTACTCACATTCCTTTGAGTCGTTGCCACATTTTCTCTGCATGTCCTCCTATTTGGTACTGTACAGAGGCGCTTTCCAGTTCCCGAGTTGTTTCTGTCGCTCGAGCCCCCATCGTTATTGTCCTACAGCGATACAGTTACAGTCAGGCTCAGCAGCAAGTAAAAGCAGTCCTTAGTCCACTACAAATTTCAGAAGATCCACGCATGTTAGACAGTAGCTGCTGTCATAGCAAAACACACCAGAATTACAACAGCTGAGGGACGATCCTGCCTGAATCGCTATTCACTTTGACAGACAAATCCACTCTTCCCCCCCAAGCACAGAGCAAGTACACACAGCTCCTCTGACCTCACAAGTCTAATCCATACGGGAGAGCCAGCTACTTATACTACTGACTGCTCAAGCTCCTTTCTCATGCACTTTTTCTGCTGTAGGAATACACACAGAAGCACAAAAGAGTCCTTAAAATGGACTATAATTCATTGCCATGCAGAATAAATGTGAATGGCTTTAACAATCCAGAAGGAAAGAAAGGCTGGTTTCTGCTTTGCAGGTTGGAGAAACAGGCTGCAATAGGAAAGCAGATGGTAGATGCCAGTATCAGCCACATCACCCTACAAAAGAGTGTATGTTCAAATGCCAGAGCTTTCCTCTCTTTAGCTGATCCTGAGTTGTTTCTTATTGAATAAATATCTACCAGTCTGTCAATAAAAATACGACTGCACAAATGCTAAGTCAGTAGCAAAGACACATCTAAATGCCTGCAGAAGAGAAATCAGCGAGCGCTACAGGTTGTTATTGAAGGAATATGCTGTAATGATGACTGTTCACCTTCTCCTAGCAACTCCACTCAGTAGGTAACTGTCAGTTTTACTGGTGGAAAATACAGCAGCTGCAAGACAGCCCGCTCTGCGAATCCTCCGGGACAGCAGCATGTGTGTGTCAAAATCTGATGCTGAACTCTGTGTGTCTGCCAGCAACAAAACAATTAAGTGCACACAAACAGCAAAAGGGTTGAGGACTAATCAGTACACGAGCCACGCAGCAGATTGCCTGCTCTGCCTTCCAAGTGCAAGCCTGAGAACCTGTCTGTAAAGCCAAAGTCAGGGCTGGGAGAAGGCAAAGGAGGGGATTTCCTTGCTGCTTGCTCAGTCACAGACTTCAGTTTGCAGAGTGCTTCTCCACTCTGAAAACAGCACCTGTCTTGGTTGGTGAGTAAAAAATCTTCATTTCTGAAGCAGCAGCCAAATAATCAAATATACCGCAGACTTGTCTCAGTGATCATGTTTGTTTCAATCAGACTAAGAGCAGTGCAAGAAGCCAGGCAAGAGGAGTGCGCCAAGAGGGAGTAAATGTATCAGCTTTGTCAGCTACTGGTGCCACTGCCAGTTGGGAAAAGGAGCTTTGGGTCCACATTGGAAAAGTAAGGATGAGAGCCCTCAGATGGTGACTGGAAGGAGCCTAAGGGTGAAGGAGGAATATTTTAGTATGGTCTTAACTAACAGTTTTATCTGTGTAAATTCTGCAATGGAGTGAGATAATGAGCATTCCTGTCTGATGCAATTGGCAGAAATGGATATTACTACTTAGTACTCAGGTTTTCCCAGGAAAAAAAAAAAGGGACTCACAGCTTTGAAATAATCTGAACATTTCAGAATTTCCTAATCAATTGTTTTTTCTCTATGGCAACTTTTATGCACATTATAGAGATAAATTACACCCTATGAGAGCTATAAACCAATCTGAGTTGCATCTTTTGAATGCTGATTTCTGGTAGGTAATTAAACAGTACATTCATTTGCTTCCATGGATTTAAGACATACACAATTTTAAGCTGCTATTAGATTCCAGACTTTCACTGAATTCTTCCAGACTCAGACATTTAAGAGTCAGTCCCATAAAATTTACTAATAATTTCTGAAAAACAGTCACTGGATGAGTGAAATTACTTACAATTTTCAAACACTAAGACAAAAATGAAGAAATACAAATATGTATTTTCAACAACTGTACGGCATTCATTTGGTCAAATGCAGCAGTAGTACCTTTGAACAACTTAAAACCTTCCAAAGTTTCTACTCCTGTTTTGCATGGAGTCCAACCAAAGTTTCTAAGAAAAAGCATAAATATCCTTCCATGGAATAATGAATAAGAACATCTCACACTAATCTGGGCTCTTCCCCGCCTTTTAATTGCCAAATATCTGAAGAAAAGCAAAGAAATTAAGTATTTATAGAAACCACACAAACCTCCAGGGACAGTCTGGAATTTTAAGGGCCTTAAAAAGTATTTCCAGCTCTTGTTGTCCAATTCTACAATGAAAAAAAAGTGGCGTTTTCAAGCTGTTCTTTCTCCCTCAGAAGGAATTCAGTAGTTGAAGATACATTGCTTTGATTTACTGGAGAACACTATAATGAGAAGGCAATATCCTCCCGGAAGGAAGGTGCAAACTGCCCAAACAGAATCCCTGTAAATGGAGATACACCTGCTAATGTCACCAGAACTCCACCAAGGAAAAGTGTAAAACCTCTGCTCCCTGAAGGACCCTGCCACTACAACAATAGAAATTCCAACAGCAGAAGCACCCAGCATGGCTTAAGCAAAAGACAAACACATCAGCCTTTGCTCCAAAGGTTTGTCCTGAGAATTGATAGAGCAAACCACCAGAGAAGACACTAAAGAATGAAAATGTATCTCTGAAAGTTAAAGAGCAGGAAACAAAAAAACAGATAAGGCATTTGAAAACCAAGAAATTTGCCAGAACGTGTCCTGTAGTTCCCTAGGGAGACAGAAACAAACCATCTAAAACAAAAGAGCAACTTTTAAGTTATCTGGAAAACATGAGTAAAAAGCCCTCATGGAAACACTAGGAAAGGAGAGACCTTTCCTCCCTTTAGCTTCTGGGAATAAGGCTCAGAGAATGAAGTAGCTGAGCCTACATCCTTCCTTCCTCTGGCTCGGTGCAGGGCACACGCGGCTGAGAATGAGAGGCCCAAGGCAGCGCCTCCACAGCTCCTGCAGCTACAGCCAGCCCTGCCCGCCCAGACACTCAGCCTCTGTCCTGCATCACAAGCAGGTCAAAAGATACAGAATACTAAACCATGAGCAGCTACCTTAGAAAGCAAGGCCAATCAATAGGGCTAGTATCTGAAATGAAAAATTATCCTTCAGTTTTCTTCTTTCCACTTCCTGCTCTTGAGCCAGTTTTCTGTTCTTGCTATACCTAGCTCATCATTTCAGCAAGTTGTTGTTACAGTCCATCTTCCTCCTTAAAAAAAAATCTTTTTTGCACTTTGTCCACAGTTTTTTCTATTATTTTTAGATTTCAGCTTAAAATTTCCATACTAAAGCCGACACACACTTCTATTAGCCAATATGGAGATACATTAAAACAGGAATAATTAACTTCTTAACCCTTAATTATGGTGATAAGAAAACTCTCCCAGTGACACATAATCCTCAGATAAGAAGCTACACTTAATGGAAATTTAAACCAAGATCTTTTTTTCATCTAGATGTAATTCACTCCAGTAGTAATATCAATGCAAATAAATAATTTAAAAGTATATGCACCAGTAAAGAAATCAGATTATCTTTTCAATATTGACTACTGACAGGCCTTTACAGTTATGCTAAAATCAAACAGTTGCAATGAAAAAAACTTACCTTGAAACTGGGAAAATCCTCCACCAGTTAATTAGCTATAAGAAGAGGAAAGGGATCCTGCAGGTTTTGATGAGGAGAATAAGAGCTTTATTTTAAAGACATTCTCTGCTCCTTGAGGGAAATTAAATATACTGTTTGCTGTTTTGTTTAAAATTAATCTTCAAAACATCTAATTCATGACACATGGAAAATAAGAAAGTATCAAGAGACCTGCAGGGTGACTTGTCAAACTAATACCCATGCTTCCAAACGTGACAACACAAACCTCCCTGCGGTGGAACTGCAGGAGAGCYATGAACCAATTAAGAAATCTGAAAACACAGGGGAAACAAAACAAAACAAACTCTCAAAAAGATAAGGTAGGTTTATTGTAATTTGTGACAGCAGGTATTAGATTTGCATGCTGTATGTCCTGGCCCTGCTCTGCCAAGCACTAATACACATTTAATTTTAAGCAGGTAAAGCATTGCATGTATTTTCTGGGTAAGACAGGGTTCAACAGCACTGTAAATAACAGTTAAACCACTGAAGAACTGCCTGCCAGCGGACTCGAGAGCTACAGGGTGCTTTGTGAACAGAACCTAAGATAGCAGAGACATCTCATCACTCAAATTCCACCCTTGCAGAAAAGGAGCAGTTTGCTAGTCAGTGTTCTTTTGCCCTCCCCACTGTCTATTATATTTTCATTTGTGATATACAACCCTCTTTTACACAAGCAGAGCTTCCCACTTGCTTGCAATGTCCAAATATCTGAATTATTATTCAATAAGAAGCACAGCAGAGGAAGAAGAAATATTTGGCCTTATTAAAGTTCATTGACTTTATTTAAATACAGAGGTCTCCAGCAATCTGCCAATGGAAAAATATTGATGTTACAGTAATCTTGGACTATTGGATTCTCCACAGAATAATATTAGCAAAATTAGTACAGTTACATAATTGAGGAATAGCAACTCTATAAAGTTATGCATATGGTCTACACAGTGTATTGGCATTAACTCAATTAAGTAGGCAAAAGAGCTGGGTTTGATATATTAACAGTGCCTACTGAGATGACCTATATAAGGATACCAAACAGGAGACATTTTCCCCTTTATTTTTACTTTAGTATTTTTTGCAACATCTGATTTACTGTATTTCAGGCTTGTTTATATAATTACTAAAATGTGTATATTCATTTATGTGTCCTTCAAGTATCAATTTTAAGTTTAGCAAGGAGAAAAAGAACCTTTTATTTGTTTGTTGTGTGCACATCCTATCATATTGGTAATGAACATGGTGTCAGATTTATCAAAACTTTTAGGCAATTAAAAATGAAAACAAATATCCACAAAGGCTTGTAAGCAAATTGGCTAAAAAGCTCAGGGCACAAATAGATATATATCTGCAAGTCTACCTATGACACATTAAGACCCTATCACATTTGATTGTTCAATACTGCCCTTTACCAGAAGCAACCAGCACCAAGAGCCTGTCAGAACTGTGTGGGTGTTCACAGACCAATTCAGCGCCAGGTAAAGTCAGGTTTATTAAGGGAGATGTCTGAAATCTGCACCCGTGCTGGACCTCACTGCTGTTCATAGAATTTAGATGTTCAGGCACCCTGTTAAGCACATCTATCTCTAAGTTTACTTTGAATATGACCTTTCACTCAATTTAGAATCATAGAATCATTCACTTAATTCAGTGAACCAAACAATCTGGCAAATTCAAGAAGATGGAGAGATAGTAAAAAATGAGTGATTGCCAAGAAACCTAATACATGAGAGATGTGTTACGGATAGTCTGAAAAAAAAGAACTGCAGATGGAACTTGCTACTGCACCCTAGGCAGAAAAAACAGAATGAGATAAACAGAGTGTGTCTTGAGGAGCTGAACCTGGAAACAGGCTTTAGAGCCAAAGTGTCAAAACACACAGCAGTCAATCAAGAAGAAACCAAATGTTCAGTAGAAAGTGTATTGCATATCAGTGAATGAAATGAAACAAAAGTGGTTCAAGGCAGGGTGATGAAACATCTTGACCTGCTTTGTAAGACAGATGCTCAGTTGGCATCTACATCTTTCTCTAGGTATGCTTAAACTGGTCAGCAGAAATTCACTGGTAATTTGAGCTAAAAGATAACCATTTCCCACACGGGGGAAAAACAGATGTAGAATGAGCAAGAAATGGTCGGTACAAACCAGTTTCAAGATTGTCTTCAGTCTTACTTCCCTTTGAAAGTGATTCTTTTATAACTTCTTAGTATTTAATTGCAGTACTTCAGGAAAGAAAAGATTACTACAGAGAGCCATGACAATTGGAATACATTTTCTGAAAACAGCAATTGCACAGAGCTCATACAGTATCAGAGGGCAATCAGCACAGCTGAAGGAAATAAAGATTACAGATTTTTTTAAGGCTTAGTGACTTTTAACTTCTTTATTTGGAATGAATTGACTGGTACTGAAAAGCATCAATTGAAATTGAGGAGTAACATTCATGAAACAAACAGTAGCTTTTAAGAACTCCTTAGGAAACAGCTACAAAACTAATGTGCTAATTTTTGCAAAGAGAGGAGACTGATCTAGAACTGCCATCAGCATTGAAGTAAGAGGGACTGAAATTGCCATAATCACAAGGGTGATGATGTAATTCATAATAACATGAGATTGATATCTAACAATGTCAGAAAGGCAACACTACCCCCACAGTGAAGAACAAACAGTTGTAGAATAAATACAGAGGTTTCAGACTAATTAGGCTCCTTTTATCAGAGCCCATTGCCTATTTCATCACAATTTGGATGCATTCAATTAATCCTCTAGGAGGTGTTATACTTTTGATAATCATACACAGAAGAGGTAGTGGTAAGGTAAAAAAGTCATTTGAACACAAAAGCTGAGGTTAACTGTGAAAAAATCTAACTACCAAGTTATTGGTACTTGCATGTAACTAGAAAAGAATGAATATGGAATATCAAACAATAGGAAATGGTAAACCTAGATATGACAAAGCATTTGCCAGTTTATCCCACTGAACTACACCAGCTATAAAGAAAATAACTAATCCATGCTGGAAAGATGTGTAGATACAGAACAACATGGAGTCATTTCACCTAATCATTGTCTAAAAGAGGTTTTTCAAGAAATTATTTTGAGCCATTCCACAAAGAAAACAAGAAAATTATTTCCTTTTGCTAAACACTACTAACACAAGGACCACAGCAACAAGAAAATGTTACTTGATAATTATATAATATTATAACAGCAGATGCCAGCAGAGAAAAAAAAATTCTCTTTATCTCAAACTAAAGAGATAAACTTGGGAAGCTACCATAAATACAGCTACTTTTACTGTACAGAAACTTTCCACTAGTAGCTATCCCAAAGAGGTGGAATCAAATCATCCCACCCCACACAGGATTCCTTCAAAAACCTTAACTACAGATCTGAGCTTTCAGGACAGAATGGCAGTCTCACTCTCTTTGAGACAAAGCCACATCATAACCCCAAGTATTGCCTGGACTTTTGGTGCCGTTCTGTACATGTTGGAATATGCACAATAATTAATACCTGATTCAGAATTAGTCTGTTCAAACCTCCACACTCCAGGAATTTCTACAGAATCTGAAATCTAAGGGCAACTGAAAAGGCCCTTTCTTAAAATATTCTGAATTTTAGCCTTAATTTCAGCAAGATATTTTCCATGTTTTGGCTTTTAAACACCTTAAACGTTTTGTGGAGTATTAAACTGATGGGGAAAACTGGCAGCACAATTTTTTTTTCATTTTGCATACCAAAAACCTTCCCAGTACCTAAATTACATATTCCATACTTGTTGTCAAATTTGGAAAATATTGATTGGTCCCCATGGCCTATCTTAAACTGAAATCTGTTTATCATTGCAGTATTAGAAAATAGGTCTATTCCTAAACACTGATCAGCAATTACAGAGTTTAAAACCTGTCTGCATCATTGCTATATTATTCATAGAATTTTATAAATTATGCTTTCCTATAGTTATACAACAAAGTTTTCAGTGAAAGACTGAATTTCATAGAGAAAATAATTTTGCAAAAACATTAGATATATTCAAAAAGTTTGAATTGCATTCTGTGAAGATAAAAGTATACTATTGAATGTAACTGAAGCTAAACAATGCAGTTTCATGAAAAAATTATTGGCTATGAGGATTTTTAGGAGGAAGCCTAAACCTCTCAAATTACAAAGTGATCCTTTTCTGTCAATACTATGGGTATTTTAAAATTACACAGTTCAGGAGTGAGACTGTCACTGGGACAGCTGCAAGCAGTTTACGARTCCTCACGACATTTCAAAAGGCAGGTATGTGACAGGGCTCTGTTTGGTGACACAGGACCCTGAGCAGCAATGCTTTCCAGCACCTCCCACTTGGGTAAAGTGTTACTCCTTCTCCCATTCAACTGGCCAGTAAAGGAGTTCTCCATAAACCCTGCCTTCCTCTCACAGAAGAGCATGCAGTCAGAAGTAAAAAGTTACAGTGCCAACTCACTCTCAGGGAAAGTGAGACCACTTCTGGGCTCAAAATGTAAGCTGCAGCAGAGCACAAAATAAAGCAGGGAAAGAAACATCCCCTCTGCAGAGGTCTAGTGCTAAAATCTTGCTCAAGTGCCATTCAAATGCTGTGTTCAGCATAAAATTTCCTCATATGAACTTTGCTGTGTTATGGCATCTTTCCAAACCAGTTAAAACTTGACCAAGTTCTATGACTAATGAGTTCTGAAGAAGAAAGAGCTTCTGGGGCTAGAAAGGCTGATTGCTCAAGAGAGTTGCTAAAATTAGCAGAGGTTTACACAATTTTTATGTACACAGAAACATTTTTTTAATATCACTTTCCTGTCCCTTGGAAGTCTTGATAAAGAAGACCAGAGAAATTGAGCAGTAGGGGATAACATAATTTCTAAGACAGTTCTAATATATACTTACCTTATATAAAAAAGCAGCTAGAAGTTAACTGAGAACTTTGTACCTGATGTTCTGAATTTCATAACTAGCTTGTTGGGGTGGGAAGTTATATTAAACCATGAGACAAACAGGAGAAAAATAGATTAGCAAGAAGAAATACGGGTTATCCAAGTGCTATGATAAGTACACAAGACAAAAAAGTAGCAGTGCAAGTATAAGAACAGAACAAGACAAAGATTCCATCTTATACTTGTCTTTAGATGTCAGACCAACATTGTTTCTGCTTTTCTAAGAGAGTGAAACAGTATTCATGTACCATTTCTGAGATCAAAGATTAATTGCATTAGGAAATCTAACAAATATTTTTCTGGCATCAGCAACATACTGCTTGATATTTTTCACACCAGAAAGCACCATTATGTCTAAATTTTTTACAAAATAATAGTTCAGATCACATAAAGACCTTTTCATAATGGGAAGTCTGGAGAGAGAAGGATGCAACAGTAAGATAAAGGCTGTCTTGGTACTTCCTTATTTCAGCATTATACACCAGTGAATCCTCACCTGTCAATATCCCACAGAAAAAAGAGACTAAAGTTCCATAGGTGCAACCTAGACAACCAGGGTTTCTGCAAGAATGGCAGCCTATTCCCACTACCTTACTGACTGGTCTCAGCCAAGAAATCCTCATAGTATTGGAATGGTTACTAGCACTGGTGAAAGAAAAGTGCACACAGAGGTGAAGATATGATCTGGAAAAGTGGAAAAGAAGGGATGGTAAAGATTCCCAAGGAACTTCTGTGGAAAGCATTTAAAAATAATAGAAAAGAGCACTTTTCCATGTAATGGCTTGTCCTGAGGGTTTCCAAGCCCCTAAGCCTCCCAGCACAAACTGTGGCAATGAAGAAGTACTTGCTGGAGAGACATGAAGGCAAGGAATCCCTTAGCTAATTTGGACATAAGGAAATCCATGAGATTGGAGCCACCCAAAGGTGCTGAAGGAGCCAGACAAGGTCCTTGTGAGGCTGCTCTCTGCCACCTATGAAATACTGAGGGAAGTGGAGAGCCCATAGCAGAGAAGGCTCAGGGGAGTCCTTGCTGCTCCCCAGCTACAGCTACGGGCACCTCATCAAAGGAGAGAGGCGAGATGGAGGCAGATAATCCTCAAAGGTGCACGTTTATAAGACAAGAGGTAATAGGCAAGTAGAAACATGAGAAATTCCAGCATCTGGGGGAACAATCTGCCACTGGAAAATCCAATCTTTTGAAAAGAACTTTCATTATGAGCAATTAAGCACTGAGGCTGTGGAATTGCCATTCTATGAGTGTTCAAGGCTCAGTTGGACACATCCCCAAGTACCCTTTATCAAGTCTGACTACAAGACCTCCAGAGTTCCCTTGCAGTTAAAACTGGGGCGCTAGGATTCTAATGTACAGCAAAGTATTGTCACTGGAGAAAGCTTACTCCAGTAAATTAGGACTTTTCATTTCCAATTACTTGAAATTTGAACACTTCACATTGTTTCCAGCAGCAGGATATAGACAATACAATTTACCTGCAGAATTCATTGCTTCAGGATGCAATTGATTTAATTATGCTATTAAGATTTTTAGCAGATTAAGTACAAAAATAATTCCAACCTTTATTAATGTGACATAGGATACAAATAAAAAGGCTAGCAATTCTCGGGCTGTAGTCAGACCATAAGCATATCACCATACAGAACAAAAGCAAAATTATCTTGTTATAATAATACAAAATAATACACAATACTATGAGAGACAGAAAATTGAATTACTTAACTATTTTCCTACAGGTTACATACCGGTATATTAATATTATAGCATTTAAAGAACTATTTTGTGTATTTGATTTTTCAGGATAAGCAACATACAATACTGCACATCAGTAATTATTTCTCTGCCTTTCCCTTTACTCATTCCTCCATAATATAAAACAACAACTATGACAGTATGCAAAAGACTGATAAAATATTGAATATTTTACTACTTACAAATTCTTGTTGAAACGTGTCTACTAAATCGATGTTGTTGTATGCAGAGGCACTGCAAAATAGATTTAAAATTTAATATTCAATAAGCCAAAATATTCAGCCCAAACAAAGGCTGAAAACATTAAAAGGCAAAAGCCTGGAAGAATTATCTGCTTTGTTTTAAAAACACAATTAAAATGAAGAGACGTTAGCAAATTTAATCTGCTATAGCTGACATCATTCCTGGGCATTGATTCAAACTCCAAATTTAATTTCAATGAAGCTTTACTAAAAGTAATGCCTTCTGCAGATTCTGACCCATCTGACTGAACTTATCTACTGACGACAATAAAAAGTAACTTACCCAAATATGGTTTCTGTAAACAGCTTTAAGGATAGACAAAATATATCTTAAATTGGCTTGGGACAACATTCTATTGGATGTTGCTTACTATGAGCATGGCTTGTGCCCTTCCAAGTGGTATCAGCAGAGAGTTCAAAGTTCTTTAGAAGACCTTTTTTTCTTTTTTTTTTTTTTAGATAGACACCTCCTTTGTGTCAAAATTTGATGAATTCTGATATATTGCTGAGGTGAAAGTGTACTTACTATTGAAGAGACATGTACGACATAACAAGCAAGGCAGAGAAGTAAAGAAAATCCAAGCTGAGGAAGTTCTCTGCCAAGGCCTACTGCCATGACATTTAGCTATGTTTTAAATTTGTGACAACTGTAAAAGGAAGATTCATCACTTTGATCACATCAATATACTAACTTTTTACCCAAAAAAATCTGCCTCCAAAGTAAGTATTATTATATAAAAAGTATTCTACTACTTTTTATGATAGATGTCAAAGTGGACTTAGCTCATCCCTGTTACTGACTTCACAAAATTGGCAGGAAATTGCATGAGTTGAAGCTTTCTTGGGTAATCTCAGGTTCCAAATTCACTCAGAAAAATTATCTGAAAGTACACTTGGCAGAGGCTTCTATAATCTCACAAAAGACCACACTGGAATTTGCTGGGGATTGACACAGCTCCAATCACATACATTTGCATATGCAAAAACCATTACTTGCATGAAAAAAATTGCATTGCTTCCTACAGACTGATATTTAGCCAAATCAACTAAATACTAACTTAGATAACAGCTCATTAATCCTCATTAGTATGCATTTGTATAGTTCCTATGATATCTACTTCTAAGTATCTGAAAGGGTAAATACTTTTCACTTGTAATGAAACATACACATGCTCTATTATTTTCTATTTTTTTTAATTATAGCACTTAAAAACATGCCACAAAAGTGCCAAGCACATGATAAAAAAATCCTTCTCCTTCTCCATTCCCTTCTCAGTTCCTCAACTTCATCCTTCATAGGAATAATTGCTAAACAAATAAGTATACCCAAAAATAAAACTTAAAATATAAAATCCATTTCTAGGAACTTTTGGAAATTCTTCTCTACTCCTTAGAGACTAGAAGCTTGGAGATCATGAAAAAAAAACCCCAAACTTTGCTAATTCACTCAGAGCATCAGGTTGTTCAACACACCCACGGCCTCCAAGCTGATCAGTGAAACAAGAAAGAGCTCATCAGTGAAAAACCTGCTTACGTGTGTTTCCTTAGTTTTACCATCCATAGATACCTTCAAATTAAATTTCTGTGTGTAAGAACACCATAGCCGACTGTATACTACAATATGGTATTTTAGAAGGAAACATCTGAAAGATACAAAAGTAGATACATCCAATCCCTTCGTGGACTATGAATATGCCCTGTGTAAACAAAGTCGTTGAACACAGTTACACTGAGTATAGAGAAGGCAAACACCTTTTTCTTGTCTTAACAGAATCAACATAATCTCCCAACATTGCCCTATACAATTACCACCAAATAAAAGCAATTCTTCTCCCATTACACCAAATTACTAAATCCGGATCTTCAATCTTGATACATTTTTTATTCCATATAACCTTACCAAAAGCCCTAATAACCTGAGTGGGGGTTTGTTTTCCTGGTTTTCTGTGGGTTGGTTGGTTGCATTTTGGTTGAGGTGCTGTTTGGTTGTTTGGATTTTTTTGGGGGAAGGGAAGAGGACATTTCTTAAAAGAAGAAGAATAAAAAGAAGATAAAACACACACAGATTTAGATTTCCTGAGGAAATTGTGAAATTTAGAAAGGTAATAACTGAGAGTGAGTTTCAAACAAGCCCGATCTGCTTGGTCAGAACTGTTTTACAAAGCAGGCTATAGTCCTTATCCAATGCAAATGAACACCAGAAAATCTCTCCCAAATTACTTTGTCAGACATTAAAGCTCAGCCATGTCAGACATGAAGCAATCGATCTCCTTTAAAACTTGTGGATTTGGAGTGGAAAGGACTTGAAATGATGGCAGGGCCCACACTTTGAGGGTTTCTGGGCAGCTGGAGGCTCGTGGGGCAGCGTTTGCTGACAGGAGGAGAGGCAGGGGCAGCACACAGGGGACAGTGCCAGCCCATAAAGGGAGAAGCCAAGAAAGGCCAGCAGGGATAACCTCAGCCTATGTGTAATTTATTGCTTCTTTATGCATCTGGTGAGACACAGATCAGGACGGGAAGTTAGCATAACTACATCCTTTCAAAACCTTTTCTAACATATTTTTGTATCACCCATTGTAGGTGAAAGGTTTTTACTCAGTCTGAATCTTTACAGATGTGAAACACTTGGTATCACAGAGTCTATGTCAAGCTCAGGAAAAAGTAATAGATTACTGCATGTGATAAAAGGGCTGTGCTTCTGGCACAAAATTATGCAGAAGAGAAGAAATAAAGACCAACTTTCACTCTATGCCCTACAAAATAACCTAACACCAGGCCAAGGCACCGAGGGCTGTACCAATAAAATTATGCTTAGAGCTGCTCTAAGTTTCAAACAAATGTGGCCTTCTATAAAAACATGTATTTTGTTCTGTGGAATCCATTTAGTCCAGAATTTCTGATTCTCCCTATTCTCTACATGCTTTTAATAGAAAGTATCTGGTGGATAAAACTGAATATTTTTGCTTTAAAAATGTAAAAGTATGTAATATCTCAAGTTTCTCATAATCTCTATGTATTTTCCAAAGCAGCTTTTTGTTTTATTTTGTGTACAAGGTTTCTGACACTTGGATGAAGACAGCAGCTTAAAAAGATCTTTTGTATGCACTAAAACTGGAAAGGAAAAAAAGCCCTGAAAGGTTTATGTTCAAAATTCTTGCTGCAAATTCAGCATAAGTAAAAGTAGACATCATCTAAAAATCACTGTAAAGCCAATGGCATCCCAAAGGATGCTGCAATAAATGTACAGAGATGCTGGGAAGCTCCAATAGAAAAGAAACAAAGCAAAAATAAACTGACAATGACAAAGAAAACAAACAACAGGACACAAAACCAAAACATTCATCACTCTGGTCACACTAACACAGATACTATTTTACCCAAAAAACTGTCTTTGAAAAGGAAAAAAAAATCCTGTTTTCAAAATCAAAAAAAAACCAAAACCCCATGGAGTTTAAGTCTAAAAAGAACTTTCCAACAAAGAACTTGTACTCTCTAAATAATGAGTTCCTAATCAAACTGAGCATTTTCTAAAAGCGAGAACATTAAGAATAATGCTGAACTTACGAACTGAGACATCAACTTTACAAACTGAGACATCAAAGAAATTAGATCTTTGCATTTTATCCTCCTACTCATTTGATTTTTGTCCCTCTTACATAAGTGCATTTAGGATTTAATTACATAAAAACCACTTATTTGGTCCCAAGCCAAGAATCCCTTTTTTGAACAAAAAGTGTAAACAGGAGAATAAGTTTGAGAACATATATTTCAGAATTTGCATCAGCTGATGAAAATGTTTCTTGTTGGAAACATGCATGAAATACAAACTGAAGCTTAGAAAAGCACATTATGAAAAGCATGGATGTGGTCCCAGTTCAAGGTAAGGCAGAGTGAACCTGAAGCGAACTTGGGAGTTTCTTAATTTGGCATAGAACAAAAAATATTGCTTAAAATTTTGTTATATGGAAAATGCAGCATATACATTGTGCTTCTTAAGATTCCTATATAAAAAACAAACATTTTATGTTAGTACAAGTTACAGCAATCTGGCTCCTTAGCTAAACCTTTGATTGTGGGAATTACTAATAAAATCTCACTGACTTTAGATATCACTGAAGATGCTTTATGGTTCTGAGAGCCATTAAAACTAGACCCTATACTTCTACTTTTTTGTTTTTCCATATATAAATAAATAGATCATCTTTTTGTCACATAGAATTTAAAAATGGGAAGGAACACAGGAGAGGAATCCTTGGAACACAATTACAGTAATGCACGGGATATATTCAATGTACCTGTATCCTACAGAAAACCTTTGGGATTTAGAACTATTAAATGAAATACATTCTAGCATAGCAATGGGACACTGATATTCAAGTTTATTTTACTCGGAGTTGCCAGTCTTTCCTTATCTGCAGTCTCATTTACATGATTCAATATAGTCTCCATGTTTTCCAAATACTAATGGTGCGATACCAAACTTCCATAAACTCAGCCTTTTCAAAAGCAAATGCACCATATTCAAAATGTTCTTAGATGTAAGTTATCCCTTATTTAGTCTTCAGTGAAGACCACAGATGCGAATAACATTTGCTCACACTTTATTGCAGAGCAGACTATTTAATAATCAATGTGTTGGCACACTGTTCATTTTGTCTTAAAATAAGTAGCTTTTAAAAAAGTAAGTACCAGTGGATAAAATTCCAAGAGGCTTCTTTCTCCTTTAAAGACAGCATGGAAGTTCAGTGAATGTGTAGACCAAAATCCTAAAAGACTTTACAGCAGTTCCAGCCAAGGATATACGGGAACTCACCAGTACCAGCACACTAAAGTTGTAATGTCCTTCTGACTAGTTAACACAACACTGCTCAGATTTAATGAAAGGAGACATTTAACACTCATTTGACAATTTAAAAGGGAACAAACTGGTGCTAAGTGATCACTCAGTGATGATACAACTCTGTAAGAAATGATAGTCAGGGACAAGAAATCACCCATGTGCTATTTTCTTCATACAAAGTGCACGGAAATGTGACTTGAGCTAGCACTCTGTCCCTGACATAAAAATAGAACTGCAAAGCAAAGCTAAGATGAACGACTCTTCCTAACAAACCATTAGATACTTTGTTGACCAGCAAAAGTAATTTGGCAGCATTTTAATACTGTCCAAGAAAGGCAATCTGACAAGGGAAATAAAGTCTAAAATCATAAACAGCTGCAGAGAGCAAAAGTTGACTTAAGCAAGGTAGCACAAATAATAAAACATGTCCCGTATTAAAGTCATTTGTATACTCCACATTAGAGTACTCCCTGTATTACACAACAAAAATTGTAGCATTTAAAAGGACATGGACATAATGGGGCACTAATGTTTCAAGGTTTAATTGTGCCTTGCTCTCTGCATGATCACCTATTTATTTAAAGTGGTGCAAGATGTAGCCTTGAATCCTACGAATTTCTGAGCTGGAAGCAGCCCACAAAGATGACCAAGTCCAGCTCTTGGCTTCTGTAAATATAAACCCCAAGCCCCTCTTAGAAATTGCTTGCACTCAATCATCCCAAAAGTACTTGTAATCTGCAAAAATATAACTTTTCTGCTTTTTGTTAAATTGTACACAAAGGCACGTTCTGCCCAAGTCCCTTATTTTTAAGTACATTTTTTATTGTGATGTACTGTATACAATGAGAAAATTCATTAATTTCAGATAATCTATTCTATCACATATCCACACAAGCCACACATACTTCACTAAGAATTCACTCTGGCACACAAACTGGGCATAAGGACGCCTGTGTGAATGTTAAGCCTGTGACAAAARTTAAAAATAAATCCTGTATCTACTTGACAGAACATGAAAGAGTACCCCTCTTTATTAAGAATAACTTTTTATAATACTCAAGTGATTTTCTAAGAAAACTGATTTCGTAACCATTTGTCTCCACGGACATCAGCCATGCAAATAACACCACAAGTTTAACCATTCTCATCCTTTAAACATCCTGATATTTTTGTATCTCTCTTCCATTGACAAAAACATCCTTTATGAAAGGATTGCAGTGTTCTCCTTTCCAAACCACCAATTGGATTTATTAGCTTCACAGATTTATTAATAACATGTCACACCATATAGCTTGTTCTGAATTACATGAATATAGGAAATATATCGAAGGTTCTAATCAAGGTGAGTTTACACTTGAAGCAACACTGGGTAAGAGCTAAGAAGAGCAAACTGCTTTTTTTTTTTTAGAAAAGGTATCTTAAAGTATGGCTTTGGCAGATGAAAATTCAGTATCACATTAACTGTACATCTAATTAAATGCAAATTCATACACAGGAGTTTTTGAAATCATTTGCTGAATAGCTGTGATATCCTAAGAATACATTCCAACTATTTTTTATAAAATTTCCTTTATACTCCCTGATATAGAGACCTGAACTTGGAATTGCTGAGATGCATTTTTCTGAAAGGATTATATTGATATTACAATGTTACATTAGATTACACTCAGTAAGTTGGTCATATCTGCCAGATTTAAAAGAAAAAACCTACTATTTTATGTGAAGTTGGTTTTATTTATATACTGAAGATGTAACTTTTCCTAGAACCTAAGTAATTCTCTGGTCTCTGAACACAATTTGTTACAGAAATACAATTAACTTACCATGAGTTTTTCTGAGTCTTCTGAAATACTTCGTCTTTTAATTTTTACACATTACCAGTGATACCATTTTCTCAGAGAAATGTATCTAGCGATGGGCACACTGGAATTAAGTGTCACTCTAAGCACAGCAACCTGAGAATCTGGAGGATTTATTTTTGTCACGCACTGCCTGTATGGCCTTGCCTAACTCAGTCTCCCCATGCCTGAGACTTCCCTTCAGTAAGCAAAGACAAAGCATGTGTCCCATCATAGGTTTGCTGGTGTAGTATTTAACATTTTTATCCCTTCCTTGGCAAGTTTCTTAAAGAGGGAGAGGGAAATCAGGATGCCAAAACAACCAGAAAAGGCATTTTTGCAGCTATCTGGTATGCATAACATCTGGAGTGGATTTTGATGCTGTTTTTCNGGGGAATTTTTTGGGGGGTGCAGAGGGACTTGTTTGCTTTTTGGTTTCTCTGGGGTTTTTCAATCCCTAGTCCTAAAAATCTGAAGAACTCCCTCTGTTCAGATTGTCCCAAGTTTTTCCAAGTTCCTGCCTCACTTATTGTAATTCAATCTGTGTCCCTCCAAGAGAATCCCACAGCAAACCCAATCCAGCATAGTCTGGAACATTCAGACACATGTGCAGACATCGGACTTTCCAAGCTGCACGCACGGTATGGCTCACATGGAGGATCTGGAAACACTCCTGCAAACCCTCGTCATAGCTGGATGTGAAAGGAACAAAACAAAACAAATCTTTCTCAAGAAAAACTCAGCTGTACCATCTGCTAAGGAGCACTTTGCTCCTTACAGCTAGTTAAAACACTGTGCAGTCCTTTACAAAGGCTTTTGCAGACGATGTTCTATCACTTCATACYGCCTTTGCAATAATGTTTTCCAAACTCAGCTGCCCATAAATTCTAAAATAATACTTAATTGAACAAATATTTTAATCTGTGCAAACAGTTCTTTTGACATAAGTGAGAAGGTGTACATCCAGCTAGAACTATTGCAATACACTTGGATTCCTAACTAAGCTCAGCTTCTTTTCAAGTAAATAAACATTCATAGTCCATCACTGAAATAACAGTTTTAAAATATCCAAAGTTTTATGCCTTACATGGATCTCTAAAAATATCAAAACATTCAAAGGTTCAGGCATTTATACTTTGGCAATTAATGTTGCAATTATATTGCATTATATCTTCATATATTATGCACCTCAAATATATCTTGAGACATATCTTAAATGTTTATTTTTGCATGCCTTTTTTAGTTTTCTGAGTTACATCACATTTTTTTCCTGCTTTTCATCTTTTTGTTCCCCACTAATTGATCCACCTGCTGTTACAAACAGGTCTAGGCCAGGTCAAATTAAGGATCACCAAACTCCATGGAAACATTCAGATCCTCTTTACAAGATGGATCCAAGCAAAAGCTCCCAAGGCTGACTCTCACAAGAGGTATTTTACTTCAAGAGGTTTCTTTTCCCTGGAAGCAGAACAAGTATGAGTTTTAAATGAAAACCAAGTTTGAGGCTAAAAGGGACACAGTTGCAGCAGAGATCCTGTAGCCTCTCCTGCCATCAGCAAAGGCTGATATCACCAGGAGCACGAGGGGTTCTGCTACTGCACTGCTCTTGCACCTCATTACAGCTTGCATCATACTCAAACGCTTTCACTGGCCCCTGAAGAACAGTATTTTACTGGAAGAAAAAAAAAGTACAAAACCATTGAAAAACTGTTCCCTTCTGCTTGCATTACCAAGGCTTATCCACTGCACTTTGGGCTCCCTTCCACCTCAGCCTAAATAAACCTTTCCCCCTTTTAATATTTCATGTCACCCAAGGCTGCCAGATACAGCTGGGCCATCAAGTGCACATTCTGAAAAGCTCCTTCTATTGCCTTCATCCAAAACTTTTGGAAACTCTGATGGACACAGAATTTCAGATCTGCCTCCTGCTCAATGCAGACCAAGGTAAGATAATTAGATGAGTCTTTTCTTATAATTTAAGTATTTCCTTTCATCAAACCACCAGGCAAGCCCTTTGGCCTAACCCCACAGTAGAAACAGTATAAAATAAAGGACATGAATTATAAAATGTTATACTAATATATTACTAGCATATTTGAATATTCTGACATTTTCATAATTCACAGTAACTTGTTAGAGCATATTCTCAAGAAAACAGTGAATATCCACTTGCTGCCTCAGCTCCTTTCTTTTTTTCCGTGAAAAGTGCCCTGTTCAGAGTTATTCTCCTGGGAAATATGGATTTTTACCCCAGTCAACTCCCAGCTCAGTTAATTACTCAATGGATTGCAATAGGAGTAAGCCTATAGAGGTGAGGGCATGATGTCTCCTTTCCATGTGTGTCAGAGGGATTTATCCCAGAGGAGCACTGACCCTGTCCCTTGGATCAACCACCATTTAGTGGTTGGAAAGCAGTGTGTGTTCCTGGGGCAAATCTTATTTTACCTTCACTCAAATGGGATCAAGTTCATGTTCTCCAAGGCATATTTGTAATGTGAATGGAAGCCTGATAGTCCAGGAAGATTATGACCTGTGTCCATCTGCAGGATCAGAGGGGAGTAAGCTCAGTCACCCATTCTTATTTGCCATTAAAAGACAGCAGAAATATCCTGTGTTTGCTGTGACAAAGGCACAAGACCTACTGACACTTTGAGCACACCAAATAACTTCCAGGAGACAAGAAGCAAGAGAAAAAGACATCTTAAAGACTAGAATTTTTAATGCCAGGAGAACTCCTAAAATTGTCATTTGTTGGCCAGCACCTTTAGCTGGAAGAATAAAATGGGAAAGAGAATACATTCATGGTTACTTAACTCTACAGCAACAAGCCAGGGAAGAAGAAAATTCCACATAAAGACTCTCCAAAAGAGCAAAAGCATTGGCAAAATTGGTGCAAATACTGTTAATTATCCTCATGTTGAAATTTTCATTTCTTTTATAGTTAATCTAGAGGCAATCAATTAATAATTAACATTATTCAAATCACCTCTTGGGACATCTCAATTAAGACACGGCAATTCACAAAAGCATCAAGAAAAAATAAAACAGATGCAATGATTTGCAGAAATACAATTTTCTAAAACAATATTTGATTGGAATGTAGCTAAAATGTTAGGATCCTATATATCACAGTCCTTTCTACACCAGCAATGCCCAGAGTTTTGCTCTGAAGACAGCTGCTATCATTTTTAAGGCCACCTAATCATTTTCCTTGAACATTCCTCAGATGTAAAAGCTATTTTCCACACTTTGTTTCCATAGATACAGTGAATTTTTTTATTAATCAGAATGGTAGCCTGCAAACTGCTAAGCAAACACATCATCAGCAAGCAGTTAGCATTCCAAGCTGTGTCTGTTAAAAGGGTCCCACTCTGATCACATTTAATTTTGGACAATTAAGGCAGAGTGGAAATGGACAACATGATATTTTCTAAATGGAGAATTTAATACTGTGGCTCAAGACAGAAACATGGGTCAGTTTGCACTTAATGCTAACAGTTACAGAGCATATTGAGAAAAACAATCAGTTGCTGCTTTAGGGAAGAAAAATCCCTGTCAGGGAGACCAAGTAAGAGCATCATTTCATCCAAGTATTTGAMTAAACTGAATTTTAATCCAGGAAAGCTAAACAAATAAACCAAATACTAGAGGGGAAACAGTTCTCAATCTGTGGAGTAAAACCAAACAAATCTGGAAACATGCATCCAAAGTAAAGGCTACAGCATCTTTTGCAGAAACAGTGATTTGGGGTTTTTTCTGTCTGCCTCTATAGGCCAGTGAAGCAAAACAGATGGGCTAATAATTATTGCTGGGTTAAAGTTGTTCCATTAGCTTTCCTAGTCTGAAAAGTCTCAGCCTTACAACTTCAGTATGTAAAGTATCTGAAAGACTCTGAAGAAGCAAAGGACTCAGAAGTATTCAGAGACATTTTAAAATAAAATAAAGATAATTTTAAATCATATCCACAAACATTCTCTTTCCCTTATCTCCAAATATCTGAATTGCTAAAGGGGAAGAAAGATTTGATATCAAGAATATTTGCAGCAAGTAGAAGAAATTAAACAAGGCATGGGTTTGTAACAAAAAGAGGCAAAAGTAAAGGTGTTGCAGAAACACAGTATTAAAACTGGTCCTCCCTGAGGAGCGTTCATGAGGCAAGTAATTGATCCTCATGTTGTGTCCAATACTGAAATATTCCAGCCCATCTCATGTACTTATGTGGTTACATTTATTAAATAAAGCAGCAGAATGTTGGACTTCCCAAAAGAGACACATACCTGTGATCTGAAGCACAATGAAGCTTCATTTACATTTGTGACAGAAATAATTTCCAGTTTCTTGGTGTTGCTGTGGCTAAGGTATCTGTCATTATGTTAGTCTGACAGAAGTTTTTATTGCAACTTCTGAGGCAAGTCCACCACCAGTGGGCAGATATTGCTATGGCAACTCAGCACAAGTGCAGAAACTTCTGAAGGTGTTAGGCAACACAGTGCCATCAGCTGCTGATGTTGCTCAAGTTTAGTGCAGAATCTTGTCCAGAATCATCTAATCAGGAACACAAAATAGAGCTTTCAGCAAACTGACATGGAAACAAGCTGTCTGGGATAGAAAATTAACAAATTACAATACAGAGTGGGAAAAAATGAAACAGAAAAGTGGCTCACTTTTCTCTTTTGCAAAATCCAAAATAAAAGAGTGAATTGGTTTAGTAGTTTTTTTAAATGCAGGGCATGTAATTCTTACTAACATTTATATAATTAGTTGGGAAAATGTAATACAGATTTTTTTTTTAATTTTGTAAAATGAAAATTCTGAGAAGTATTTTTGCTTTAGAACACTCAGTTCCTATCCCTGCAATAATTTTAATTTGGCTTGCAGTGGTCTATATAAAACAAATCTTAGGAACTTTCCTGATGAAGAAAATTCTTCACATAGTTTGAGGAGGGAAAAGCATCAGAACTGCCCTTCATTTTGGCCCCTACAAAAGTTAAGAAGGCTACAGAGAAGTGCTTTCTCTCCCACAGGGCATGGCTCCTGCAGAAGAGTGAAGCACCTTTCCAGAGGAGTGTGGGCAAGCTCATGCTGCTGCTGCCATGGGCTTGCAAAGGGGAGGAAAAAACCTTTGGAGAGGAAAAACACCTTGCTTTTTGGGGCAATGGAGCAACACATTAAAAAACAACTTTTAAAGCAAGGACTAATCAGTGAACTACAAATTATTATCCAAATATTCTGTCCCAGCTGTCTTCTGTACATGCTGAGTATATGCTTACAGGTCTGGAAGGAGGACAGAGGCAGTGCTAATACCTTGGAGAAGTGTTCCTCTACATCCAAAGGGAAATCCTTACTAACAACATCCAGTTAATTGCTAATTGTCAAAGGACATGGAGAACAGGTGATGCCACAAAGATGACTGAGAAAAAGAATGAAATATGCAAGTGCAAAAGACTGAACGAGACAAAATGAAGAGAGGTGTTATGTTTACAGTTCACAGGCACACAAATTATTTTAGAATGCTGTAAGACACATTACATAAAAGTGTCACACAGAAACTAGCTTAGACACTTCATTACATGTGGACAGGTTTCTTTGGGCCTAATGCAGCTAAAAATATTGAAGGATCCCAGCACTACCCTCTCTGCAGGGGTGAGCACAGAAAAACCAAGTGAAGACAACTGCAGATGCACCTATGTAACTCTTCAAGTAAAAATAAGATCAGTAACTACAGTTTTCATCATTATCTCCAAGACTACATGGAACTCTCATATATTAGAGGCCTTCTCTCCCCAGCACCTTGGGACTGCAATGCTCTTAATTACTTATAGTATTCCTGCATACTCCTGCAACTTGTTTTAACTTAACCCAAAACATCCATGGCAAGCTCAGCTGCCCCTGCCTGAAGAGTTGGATCTCTCTAACAGGAGTATCTCATCTGACAAATAGATTTCTTTGAGGAAAGTGACAATTTATTGGAGATTTTCTGTTATAACAATTGAAACACAGAAGCTGACACAGAAAAAGTAATCATGAATGCAATATTGTTATCTAAGGTAAAAATTATTTCAGGTTATAGATCCTGGATAGCATTTATCAAATTCTAACTCAGCCTGACATTATCTCTTCATTTCACAATGACTATCCATTGGAGAAATATCTTCTGGCATTGAGTTCATATGGAAGGAGAACAATTTCAGCTGCATTTCCCTCTAAGCAACACAAAACAAAACCCCACCTTTTAAAAATGTCTCAAAAACACTGATTTTTTTGATTCTAAAAAAATGAGCTAGAAAATATCTAAAGTATAAATATCAATTGATTTGTGCAATCAGACTTCAACAAACCATGAGGAACCATGTCGAAATGTCCTTAATCCACCAAAAAAGCTGAGGGTCAGTAAAATTGTGACATAGTTATTAAATCAATGATAAGAGATATTTGTGTTAAAGCAAGAGGGACTAACAGACTGCAAAGGTGTCCAATACGTTAATATTTCAGTAACTACTGTTTATTTTACATTTCATTAATTATACTAGTTATGATGTAAGCCATGAATCTCTATGTGTTCCATCGGTGACAAAATGATCAATCTGTTGAAATGCAAAAATAATGATTTTTGGCCTTATTTTTTTATTACATTACTTATTTCAGCAAAACAAAAAACATCCACATAATAAATGTTTTCAAACGAAACCAACACTGAGTCTAAACATCTATTAATTTTGTTTAGATTTCAAAAATGAATCCAGGAGGCTCCATCGGCATAGTCTGTTGCTGGACACTCTCCAAACATTTATTTTGCATATTTATTTTTATTTGGCAGCTTGTGTTATTTAAAATATAAGCTAAGAATATAGAATAATATGTAATGTGTGATATTAACTGTTTACTCTTACCTTTTCTTTTAATTTAAGTAAAATCACTGTGACATAGTTCAGAGATCTTTTTCTCTGATCACTTCACAAGGGAAGTAGCTATTCTTGATCAGTTCTGCAGACCAGATTTTCCAAAGGCATCTGCAAAATGCTAGACACCAATATGGGTATTCTTGGGTCCCTTCCCAATTCCATTGAAGTCAGTAATGAAATGCAGATCTGCTAAGTGATAGAAAAATTGAAGTACTTATTTGAAAAACAAGTTTTAGAGAATTTTTTAGTATTCAAGCTATAAATTCTGCAACGAGGGATGCTAAAAACCACTTGTGCACTCACTGAGTGCACAAAGGTACTGAGTGACAGCCATGGAAGCCTATAATCCATTTACAAAGCTTAGCATGCAAAACTGAAAAGTCATTCTTTGCATACTTTTTTCCTCTTGCAGCAAGGCTTCAGTGTGCTGGAGATTAAAGATCAATGAGTTCCTTGTTCAACAGCACAGAACCCATTTTTGGATCCCCACCTTTGCAGTGACCTCAGCCCATAGGCTACTGGCAACATATTTGCTCTCCTCAGGATTTTACATCTTCTCGTGCCTTGTAGTGAACGATCAGTCTTGATCTTCACCACTCCCACCTGATGGGCCTCCAGTTTCTAATAGAAATGCTGGCCCATAAAAGCCTTACCTTTCTCAATACTAAATTGCCTATTGCCATTAGTTTCACAAGGTCATGAAATTACATTTATGCAATATGTTTATGATCATCCTCACTATTTTGTATCTCCTGCCTTTGTAGCACGAATAAACTGAAATCAGTACATTCCTGCTTTTGTGCTATGGCTCCTAGTAAAAGCAAAGTCCAAGACCAGGCTGTAGGCTGATGTTTGGGAGTAGTATCTAATAATCTTACTACACCCTTACAGACTTTGCCTGGGCCAATTTGTGTCTCTTTTTTCCATAGCTGTTTGTCCCCAAGTGATATTGCTTAATTATTCTGTCCTTCAAAAATGTGTTTAAGAGGATTTTGTGTTATTATTTTGATAACAATGGCATCTGCAGTCTGCTTCCCTCCCTTCCTTCAAGTTCAGTTATATTAAACATCAACTCATCAAATTACATAAAAACCATTCAGCTTCCACTGCTATCGGGTATCTGGAGAGGAAAGAATTTTATTCCTTTTGGGTGATCCTATTAAAATGTTTTGGTTTTCCTTTCAGATTTAGAAATCCTCATTTCATGTAGTTGTTTCTGCTAACCATCCTTTTTTTTTGGTCTACATTCTTCCTGAAAACTGAAGCCAAGTATTCACTTAAGTTTGGGGGCAATATCTACATTATCTTTAAACTCCAATTGGAAAATACCTGCTAACAGAGAATAAAGTCAAATGTAAAATTACTTTTTTATGAGGTATTTTGTTTCAGATATAGATTGTGAAGCAAATGCTTTTTTCTCATGAACCTGAAACAATCACAGAGCCATCAGGAATGGATGCCATTGAGATGTGATTTTAGTAATTAGTGAGGACATGTAAGAAATTGCTTTAGGGACAAAAGAATGAGCTGAAGAGCAACAGCTATTTAGTTCTAATTAAATAGAAAGATAAGTAAAAGGAGTTATAGTATAAAGATTCATTTCTAAGTGTACAAACTTTGCTTATTAACAGAATGATTTGGAAATTAAAAATTCAAATATGGAAAACACTAGACATTCCTTTCAATTAATGATTCTCAGACTCCCTTTCCAGTGAACTGTCACACAGTACTGAAGTGTAGAACAGGGTCTCTCTTACATAAGGGGCACATCTATAGGACTGGCCATATGGCTGGGAAAACTGTAAGACATGAGCTGCTATTTGCATCTCATGGATATAATATTTGCATTTTTCTTGATGGGAAGTGTGCATTTACTTACATTTTTAGCAGTGATATATCAAGGATGTACAAAAATACATAAGAAGCTAATTCCAAGAAAATTTTTCTGCCACTCTTTTACCTTCTTCTGATCACCTGTAGACATCACAAGCAACACTTAGGAGTTACTGAAGGTCTCTGCAAATTGTTGCTCCTACATGAATTATAGTAGTCATTGATGACAGGGATTCATATTCCACTTGCACTTCAAACAGAGGCAACAGAAATATCAGCCTAGAATTAAAGCAGATCTAGTACAATATGCAGGTCGGCTCCCTCTATTGTGCACAAGAGAAGGAATAACAAACCTGTGACCCTAGTTTTCCCTACTGTATGACATCAGCTGAAGGCAAGCCTGCACCCACTCTGCTGAGGCTCTAGATCAGTCTGCTCATCCATGGGCATTGATGGGCACAGCCATCACGAGGGCAGGTCCTGCCCCTGCACCATCCTGTCCTGCAGGAACCTTGTGTGCACCACAAGCACGTCCAGGGGCTCTGGACCTGGGCTTTGCCTACAATAATTCATCCTATCCACCTCACTAAGTGACAGTACTGCAGACAAAGCTAAAAGGCATACTCAAATCAGAAATGACTCACTAAAGCAGCAACTGCACCAATCCTGAGTTTCAGGTGAGAGGATCTTGCTGTGGAAGTTAAACCGCAGTCCACACTACAGGAGAGATGAGAAGAGATAAGAGAAGAGGTAAAGTGCTCTCCAACAGCAGGAGCCCCAGCAAACATTCTATGTGAGTCATTAGGAATTATTCTTAAGATGAGTGGAGAAAGTTGAGTCATAAATGACTCATCCACTTAGCAGATGGGAGGCAAGCATATATGAAATTTGGGACTGCCACTTAGTGAACATCATGAGCCACTAATTCCCAGTCTGCTTCACTTCCTGCCATGAAACAGGGAGCATACAGAGCCATGGAAGCAGAAACAATATACACACCTTCTGCTAAAGTGTATCACAAATGGAAGGTGTTTAGAATACAAATTCCATTTCCATTTAGCCACCAAGCAAGCAGGAACATTGACTGGCCTTATCCAAACAAGGCTCACATCTTAACTTTTACACACCTGTAAGAGGTAGAGAGTAAAAATTCAGGAAATGAAAAAGATTTTGTTATGTCTTTGTTGCAGGTAACTTCCTAGCTATTAAATATAAATAGGTGATGTGCTACCAAAGAAAAAAAAAGCTCATTAAAGACTGGAAAGCAAAGATAGACATCTGTAACCTTACAGAAATCTGTAACTGTTCCAATAAAACTGGAAAATCAAGGCAGAGACTAGGAAACAGCTACTCATCTTCTCAGTTGCTTGCCAAATTTTGGGATTATGTGCTTCATGTTTCAGAACTAGAAATCTCAGAAAGCAGAAATAGCAACTTGAGAATGTGGATTTACAGGGAATTTCAAATCCCTTCATTTGACCTCCTATTCTCCCTACTGAAAGCCTCTCTGCACTGCCTGTGTACATTCTGGAAAGTCCAAAACACCCAATCCAGACCCTGAAGCCCTAAGCAGTTTGCTCTGACTGGAAAGCTCTTATAAATCAGCTTCAAGCTGACATCTAAAAATAAAAAGCTCATAGTTGCCCATCATTTTTTCAGGGTCTGACAGTTCAAGGTTAGTCAAGGGCCCATCAGTCCTGTTTTACATATGTCAGGCAAAGCTGTAACATTTTTGTTTTCAATCTTACGGTCCAAACATTCCAGATTTCCACCTGACTGACTAGAGCAGCCTCCTTGACAGTGAGTTATTCTGCAGCTTTAATGGAACAGTAATCACCCGACATAGCCTTGCATTGGGAGTTAAAGATGTAGCTTCTCCGACAATGAAAAGCATTTGAAAATCAGGGTTTGCTAGGTACCACTCTAGACCTGAATTTAAAACTCAGCTCTGGTCACTCTATGTAGCATTGTGTTTTTTAATTGCAATGCATTTCTAGCAGTCAGTTTTGTAATCTTTCTTATTTTGTACTGTTATAGCATATTTTATTCTTGATTGATTGTTCCTTTTCCCCCATGTTATTGGGTTTGCCCTGGCTGTCCATCTCTCCAAAGATCTGCCCTCTGTTCCCTCTCCTTCCTCCTATTGAGTGTCAATCCTTCCCCAAGCCTGCCTCTTTCTGTAGAAATGTCCCTATCAATCTTGTGTCCTTTGAAATCCCACTGGTTTGTTTAAATTATTCTCCTCCCTGCAGTCCCTTATTGGTTTAAACACTGTATTCCCCACCTTGTGTTCCACACCCAATTTCTCCCAATTGGTCTAATCCTTCCCTGAGACCTCCTCTCCCTTATAATCTGATGTATGCATGGGAATTGGCCCTTTCTGTCGCTGGACCTTGGGGAATGAASTTCTTTGGAAGCCATACAGAGGGCCTCTCCCTGATCCTTGTCCCTACCCTCGGCACAGTCTGCAGTCCCCCTGAGSCGCAGAGCTGCCGTGCCCTGCAGCTGCACCCCGGATTGGGCGGCTTGCTGGGGGCAGCCCACCTGTGCTGTCGGTGCCGGGCGCTGGTCAGAATAATCCGGCACCGTGGCAGCTCTATAGATGGCTACGTCCTTCCAGTCACAGTACAGACACCCTACTATAAGCATGTTACAAATTTCCATAATTCCAGTCAAAATCCCCACATTATTACTTGTCATAGGCACAGAAAAGTTTGAAAGATATTCCAGTATGACCTAATACACCATAAARTTCACAATTTTAGCTGGAGTACCATATGTAATTTCTGATAAAAGCATCAGCATTAAGAAAATTCAGCTACAGAAGGAGTTTTCACAGTAATTAAAAAAAAAAMCCCTCCGTTTCTGCTGGTCTGTGATGCTAAATAGCATTGCATATATTCTGACCAATCTGAACACTTAAATTTTTGCCTTAAAAGATTTGAGAATTCATCTGCCAAATGTGAAGAATTAAAACCATTTATTCAACCTTGGCCTCAAGWGAGAAGTTCTCCTGAATTGGAGTTTGCTTAGCAGACTACTGCTAAATTATCCAGAAGATGGTGTTTTATTGAAGCACAGTCCTGGAAGTTAGAAGACCTGGAAGGTAATGCTTTTTACCTCTTCACTGAGCCCTACCTTAAAACAAGTTTTAATGCTTCTACTTCGGATTTTTTATCTGTAAAAGATGGAAGTGTAAAGCAATTCAAAAGCGTATTCAATAAATTCAAATCCATATGTAACTACTGCAAATGGAATATAAGAACAAATAGTTAACACTTTTTTCAACTGAATGCTTAAAAAATACTAGAAATAAAGGTTTATAGAACCATCAGAATAACAAGTTCTCTTTGACTAGTCAAAGTGTTAATCTAGTTAAAATCTTTAAAGATCCATTGAAATCTTCAGGGGAAAAAACAAGTGACCTCTCTGGCAGAACAGGGGACATCAAACTCTGGAAAGAGTTGAGGTCTGGCTTCCTGAGTTAGCCTCATGCTCCCTTGTCCCAAAGACAATCCAGTAATTACTCAATTTTCCTTTAAGGTACCAGAAACTGAGTGACTCTAAAATAAACTAGAGTTTCTTCAAACCTGGAGTGTGTTTTACTAGAGAGCAGATACTACAAAAGCAGCCAGTGGGAGCCAGGTTGCCTCCTAAAGCTGTCTGGAATGAACATGTGCTGCTCAGATTAAATGCAGCCCTTGATATGGCCACAAAAGATACGTAAAGCTACCCAGGATCTAAGGTCTCCTGCTGTTGTTAATGACTCATATCCTGTATTTTTCACATAGGACTGAGAGTTCCAGCTATTTATGGAGCAGCCCATTAAAAATTTCTTTTCATGAAGAAAAAGTGCTGTCAGTCGCCATTCAGGAGTTGATGTAGGAGGCCAGCTAGCATGGTAGAGAAATTACCAGAGAAAAACACTACAATCACAAAGAGCCAAATGTTCTCTCTTGAGCCCTTTGAGATAGCAGATGCATAGTCATAAGCAGAATCTTTTGTCTCTGAAGACTGTTCATACACAGATGACCAAAGAAAATATAAGGGAAAGATATGGTATGAACTATTACAGTCCACTCAGTTCTGTGCTGTGGATCTCATGGACACCTCCATTCTTCCCCAAAATGCAGCATGTGAGCACACTGACACCACTGTGAACTGGATGGGGAAGGAGGGAGTGTATGTACCTGCTGCTGACTCGCATTGTACTCAACATCTTCCAGGAAAAACAGGGAAGGAATGCTACTTAACTACAAAGCTATAATTTACATTTGTTTCATTAAAGCATTAACTGTCTAATCAAAGAATTATGTGTCCAGTTCAAGTGAATTATCAACATTATAGTTCAAATTTTACTGAGTCAAGCATGCGATACACAAGCTTTCTACTACCTACTACTACCTACCCATTTCTCTCTGATGTTGTGCTCAGCTTTTCACTGCCCCTTTGGGTCCTAAGGTCAGTCACTTCTGCCTACTGGAACATTATTGTGAGTCCTCAAAGTCCCAAATCTTCACTGGTGATACAATGTTGATGGGGACAAGGAAGGGGAGAGTCCTTTTTTTAGCAAAGAATGTGATATTACATTGATTATTTCTTCCTCCTCACCCTATGGACCACTTCTGACTGTTTTTATGCATTTTGTAACATGTTTTTACACCTTGTTTTTTATTGCATGTTTCTACCTGGTAGTTATTGCCTATAACTAGTAGGAGAAGATCAACTACAGCATTACTATACTAGAGAAAGTTAAAATAATACCCACAATTATTGATGTCAAATTTCAGTTGTGAACTGACTCAACAGCATATTACTCAAGTTAAAAGACATTTCTAGGTAAAAGTGTTGCCCTTTCTCCACACAAGTGGAATAAATTTTAATAGATGTCTTGTTTATTCAGTTATAATTTTTGACTAATTTATTGTATTCAAACACTTCATATTTCATTATACATACAGCAAGAGTTCCCAGTTGCACCATGCAATTGGTTTCAAGGTAGTCCCTCACTGCTCAGGGATGGCTTATAAAATCAAAATGGCCCTTTAAAAACATCACCAGGTAGTACAGTTTACAAGTGCAGAGCATMAGTCATTTAGGAAATTAAGGGTTAGGAGACTTGAGTATGATATTGATTGACCTCTCCAGGGCAATATTCTGCCACCATTCCCCTTGGAATCAGCAGGAATTCTGAATGTTCATCAATAACAGGACATTATGTCATTATTAAATGCCTTAGGGATGATTTATACAGTGAAAAAAGCATTGAGATCATTCATGACAGGATTATTGACAGTATAAACACAATCCAATACAGGAACTATGGTTCTCTTGTTGGCAGGAAACTTTCACAGAATCACAGAATGATCAAGGGTGGTTGGATGGGACTCATCAATATCATCCAGCTCAAGCAKGGTCACCTACAGCAGTTTGAGCAAGACCATGTCCAGTCAGGATTTGAATATCTGTAGGTACTATTTCTATAATCTCTCTGGGGAACCTGTGCCAGTGTGTGACCCAACTTCTCAACACAAGTGCTGACAAAACTGCCTATTCTTATTAAGAATTGATCCAAGGAAGATAAACTATATATGTCTGTGCTGCCAGGCCTTTGCCCATGCAGTTTCAAAGGGGAAATTTTGATTCTTTTTCRCTGTGAAGCAGTGAAGGTGAGTTCTGACATGCTGGCCTTTAGAGACATAAAGGAAGCATCTGTAACCTCTATGTACAGCCTCTGACCAAAATRTTTACACCTAGAAGTGATGAGGATGGGAGATGAATGAGGAGTTGTCACTATCTACTTGTGGATCCTAAGGATTACTTTATGAGCATAAAATACACGCATTGCTTTTATCTAAAAAAGTTACACAGACTCAAACTGCAAACAGGATAGAGTAGAAAAGGCCAGCATATAACTCTGACTGTGATTCTCAGCTAAGATTATTCATGTCAAAAGCTACAATGAAGGATCAAAGGAAAAGACAACTGCACTATTCAGTAAAATAAATACTTCCATTGTCAAAAACAGTAGAAATCAGTTCTCAGGTCCATTCCACGTACATGACCACTCCAGTTCCTGGTATTCTGCAATATTCTTGACTGTGAAACAACCCAAAAGGAAAGAAAATTTCCTAAACCTGAATTCCTGCAGCCCCATTCTGGGGGAAAATAGATCAAAAATAAAGCCAGGGAAGAAGAAGGAGGAAAAAACAAAAAAAAAAAAAAAGAGAGGTGGCTTCAGGAAGTCTCTAGTCCCCATTTCTGCTCTAATCCAGGTCAGCTCAAAGCTTTATCTAGGTTAATTTTTTCAAAATTAAATTTGTAAATGACTCCTCTAAGATACATATATATATGCAGAGAAACTGGCATTCTATCAGGGCCTAGCTGACTTACAGTCTACAGCTGAACTKCAGAAAAAATACATGGAAAAAGATAGCACTGAGGTCAACAGACAACTCGGGATTCAGACACTTCTGAACTACTATGGAACTTCCTGCATCATTGGAATAGCATATAAACATGGGACACTGAATCCCAATTAATTTGTGCAAAATGCTGGTCTCCAAGGGACGTATTTGAAATACAGTGCTTTAGAGAACTTTATCCTCTGTCATACTAAGAAACTTTTTGCAGCAATAAAGCAATTTAYAAGGCTTAGACTTTTAGGCTCAGACTTTAGGGTTTCTAGTTCCAAACAGATATGCAGTCTAGCCCACAGGGACTCTTAACCTGATATTCTTCCACCACAATAGTATTAATCAGAATAATGCCTTTAGTAAACTTCTGAATCATGTGTTTGGCCAAACCCTATTCAGGGCCAGAGGAACACAAGGCAAAAAGCAAGAATGGGAGAGAGATATTCTGCCCAGGGCCAGAGTGCTTCTGCTTTTGGCCAGATTATTCTGGAGATGTAAACCAAAATTGTTGCATAACATCTGGGAATCCTAACACATACCCATATTCTACCAGAGACTAATTCCAACAGTTTCACATTTAGAAAACATTGAATAAGCAGAAACACTAAAATGTCAAAAAGCATTTGGGGAAAAAACCTCCAGAATTTCCAAAGCTTACATTAGCTTCAGTATGAAAAAAAAAATCGGGTAACATTTGAGAGTTTACAAAACAAACAAACAAAACCACAAGCCACAATACACTGGTCATTGATGTTTCCAGATCCTAGTTCTTATAATTAGGTTTATCTGAAAAATTTACCATTTTAATGTTAAATATTAGGAGATAGCAAAGAATGGATAACTCAATTTTATGTACTTTATTTCGTCTTCAGTACATGTACTTCATGGAAACCATTAGCCACAGCTTAGGTATTATCATGCAAAATTTCCACTGAAAAGCCTGTGCTCATGTGCTTGCAATGAAATATGCAAATATGACTCCTGGGAGCATGCAGCTGATGGAAACAGTGCAGTGTGAAAAATTGCATACATCCTACAGCAAGTGCTTTTGTTAATCCTCTGCCTATTCAATTAATTTCTCAAACATCTCAGAGTCTAATTCTATTAATAGTTCTAACATTTACTAATCATATAAATAAGGATCAAAAAAATGGCCAAAGAAAGTAGAATAATCCATTAGTGCACTTCATTTGACCTTATATTAWCATCCCTCAAAAGATTGCATGCACTTAAATTTTTTAATATCATCACCCACACAGTCTCTAAAACGTAAAAGAATTAAAACTAAAATTAGAAAGAAATCACTAAATAGTTCTTCATAAACGTGTCTAAATTTATCTCTTCAAAAGGTATGAACGAGCAGGAAGGACTCATTTTTAGCAGCACTTGGAAATCCACGTGCCAGAGACTGGTTTGTGACTCTGAACGGATGCCATGTAAATGACCCTTTCTTTGATCCAATTAATTAAGATATAAAATCCCATAAACTGATTCAGCATTGGCAGTGATTGTCTCTCAAGTACTTGGACTTAATCATCAAGATCTTTCTCACATTCTCTTTTGTTGTATTCTCATTTCATTGTTTATTGTTCCTATTACAGAAATTCCACAACTCTAATGACAAAATTCAGAACTTAATCTTCTAAATGTCTGTCTTCATTCCCCAGCTCCTTAAAAACATCCAAAGCTCACATTAATCTCAAGGAAGASCTGATGATATCTTAATGTTGGAGAGAGTATAAAGGGAAAAAATAGGAGAGAAGCATCCTGAGGGAAAACATTCTAAGACTTGCTGCCAAGCAAGTTCAGAATGTTTACATTTCATCATGCATCTTTTCAATTTTTGTTGTGTCTAGCCCTTCATATGTTTGAAAAATTACGATAATAGAAACATCATCTAGAAATATCTGTATTGAAGAGTAAAATATATTTCACACGGACCAGTGATAAATTACATACTTTATAGAAGTGTTATAGCATATATGGATTAAGGGTTTCTACTCAAAAGAATTATCAAAAGTTAGAAGGAATATTGCATTAAAAATGCTACCTGAATGCAAACATATCTAGGCTGCTTTGTGTCACTCTTATGGTTAAATTGAGGCCCTATTATTCCACTTATCTAAACACAATCATGAGTCTTTCTCACCCTCAAAAAAGGAAAGGAATTATTTTATCCCTGGATAAGCTCATGTCATAAGAATAAATACATAAATCAAACTAATTAGAGATCCAGAAAATATTCTGAAAGTCTTAGAGGATTTGCAAACAACAATAAATTGTTGGTTGAAATAGAGTCAGCCACATATTTGTACCACAGAAATGTCTTGACTGAACGAAGACAGTAAATACTTCCCTTTATGTAGGATTTCCTTCTTTTCCACCTGCTCTTAACTTGGAATTCAGTTTTGCCTACATTTAGTCATGTAGGKATAAAGACTTGCATAAAACATTAACTTTTGCACATTAACAAAAAAACTCAAAACCCCGTAATTTAGCTCTAACCCCCCCCCAAATGTTAACTCAGAAACTACTTATTTGGATATACACTGAGAACAGAAGCAGGCATTGACTTTAATGACCAGCACAAACCTTCCAGTTTCTTTTGCTTCTCCTTGGAAATCAGCAGCAAGCAAGGAGCAAACAACTCTGCCTGGCATTGCACCTGCAACAGGTAAGCATTTGCAAGTATGTACTATCACAGACCAGCAGGAACACTGAACACCCCATTTCTACAGAAAGCAGCAGTTCTTCACTCCAGACCAGCTCCATAGCGTCACATATCTGGCCACAAGTTAGTCAGACTGCACTTCTCCATGAAGAGATGTTCAGGAGGTTGGAGGCTATCAATTTGAGTGCTGGGATTGGCTAAGAAACAAGCCTGTTTTAAAAAATAGAGAGGCTACAGCTCTGTTGGATCTTGCTTGGATCTGTATTTGTCACTCCTAAAAGCTACTGATATGTCASCACAAAACTAAAATCCCACTAAGCAAATCAATGAGTTGGGATAAACTACTTCTGAACAAAGGAGGAACAGCAGCAATCCTTACTGAGAAGCCTGACCCAAACGYGCATCTTGGGCTATGGAAGATAATTTGTATGCCTAGAACACAAGCCTTAAATTGTTTCCTTTAAGAGCTGGATACTTTTAGAATGAAAGTTTTCTGACTATGGCAAAGAGCAATAATCAGCAGGCAAGAAAAATGTCTAATATAAGAAATCTGTGTATTAGCAACCAATGACTGAACTACTGAAATAAATGAAAAATAGTATCTGCAATACCATTAATAGCAGAGCTTCTCTCTCCTGGAGGCCAGCTTGCTTGCTCTCTCTCATTYGAAGCTCCTCAGCATCACTGTGAGTGGCTGTTGCTGCAGGAACGAGGTAAAATGCCTGTGCACACAAGGTGCCTCTTCCCCTCACACAGCAACAACAGATCTTTACTTTCAGGAAAGGAAGTTTTCAACTGCCTTGCTTCACTGTGCATCAGCCAAAGAGCCCTGGTGTAATGGACCCCCCAGAGAAAGCAGAGCAGTGTCACTAGAAAAGGTGAGAGACACTCCCAACCCACTGAAGGACCCCAGATATAAGTGATAACAATCACAGCAAGTGTAACCACTTCCATTCTTTAACGGMAGAAAACAAGGCATGCGCTTCAATGGAGCACACAGCTACCCAACGGAGCAAGCTCCTTCCCCATCCCCTAAGCAGTGTCAGACTGCTGCTCCCCTTGTCTTTGTGCCAGCATTTGTGCAGCTGCATGGTGAGTTTGTCAGGAAACTCATTTGGATGGAACTAAGAAGTAAAAAGAAAACCATAAAATGTGGTTCACTTTCAATCAGCATAGTTCCTTRCTCCAGCATACTGTGTGCTCCCTTGGCAACAGCTCCAAGGACAGGACAAAATGCATGGCAGAGGATGAAAGGGAAGGCAGGACCTCTCTTTTTAATAAAAGCTTGGCTTAAAAACACTGAATTTAGAGACATGGACTAAGTCAAACACTCTGAAGGGARACTGTAGCCATGGACTGCACATCTTCTATCCTCAACGAGGATGTGCTGTAAAATAGATCACAATTTCCTTAGTCTTTCACATCAGAAATACTTGGTCCAGTAAAACATATTCAATTATAGAGAAGTGCTTGTAATCTTCTTTAAGCACATCAGTTTACTGAAGTGAAAAGTAACACGGTTCTTGTCTTTCTAGAGGTGAAACTTGGTATAAATGGTGCATACTTGACAAAACAGAAAGCCTGCTCTGGAGACCAAAATAGTATCTCTGCAGTCAGTGTTCCAAAACACGAAAGCAGTGGCTGGGTATGCTATTAAATGAATCATAGCTAGGGAGTGAATTAATCAGTGTAAAAACCTTGATGCATAAAAGAGAGAAAGTAACAATTCAAACTGCAGATCCTTTCATTTCATTGCCTTTTCAATATATTTCCATGGTACAGCCACTCTTTCACATCCTGTCTCTGAGGCATCATAATTGCTCAGGGTTCCTCAGGGAAACTAACCACATTTGAACCGCATCAGTTCCACACCATTTGGACATATCTGCAAGCAAAGCTTTTCAATTTCATTATTGACCAAAGAGCACAATCCAATTTCTTGAATTCTGTTTCTTATGTAGTCATATTTTTATCTGCATTCAAGACCAATATGATAACTTAGCATGCAGAAGTGGTTATGCAAAACTGTCTATTTCTACCATAAGAGGGTGCGGGTAAGAGAACTTGTGCCGTTCCACGAGAAACTTTAATGCAGAAAAACACAGCTTATGTTAAAATGTCATTCCTGTGACATTTTTGCCTTTTTTGGAGATGCGTGGCTTGTTTAAAAGATACAAGCACTTCGGAGCCCACAGCTCCCCAAAGAAATGGAAATGTGAGTRATTCCTTGCAGTTGCAGAAAACCACAAAAACCTCAAACATAAAATCTTAACTTTCTGTTTGATTATTGCTGACTGACAACTTTAGGATCTTTTACTCCTTGAACAACTTCTTTTCCTAAACAATTTTCTCTCCTAGAACATCCTATCAACTTGACTTCTCGTGAAATAAAATTCATCTTGTTCTACTGAACTTGGAGAGCTGCAATGAAGAAGTATTCTCAAACCTTGTAGCTGATTTAGACTGCTAAAAAAATCCTTTATGAAATGTCACAAAACCTGCGATTACACCAACTCCATTTGCAGTTGCTTGATTGCAACTGAAATGAAATTCAGGAGGTATTCAACTATGCATAAGGATTTAATTAAATCCTTCGAATACTTGACATTATAGATATTCATAACACTGAATTTGGATCCCAGAATTTCTTATATTTCAGTTCTCTGTGTCTTGAATGGAATTCAGTTACATATTCAGTATTAGACATGAAAGAAAACAGGAAGAATTACTAGTATAAGTGTCTGGCTTTAGAGCAACCTGCCTTTGAAAAGGATGCAAAAGGCATTTACAGCCAGTACTGAGCTCTACAACATTGACTCAAGCAGGACTGCTGCAATGCCCCTACCTGGACAATGAAAGGCAGCACCTTCAAGGAAATGCATGTGTTCAAAACTCGTGGATAGTTATATCCCCATTTCTTCCCATTCTCTAACTGACAATGGCATTTACGTCCAACGGGAATTTCTCCTTCTATAAAGTGATATCAACATTATAGCATCCACCTGGCACTCAGTAGGCAAAAGAATTAGCAGCTAAAGGCACTAAATCTACATATCCTTTCCAGGTTATAAAACTATTGGTATTTTGTTCTTCAGTACAAAAGTGGGCTGTCTTCTCCCACCTGTGTACACACAGGTTTTCTCCCCATCTTCACCCCACTCATTCTCATTCAAGGGTTAATAATAAAAGTGGCCCTGCTTTCTCCCAGAATTTTAATCTCACCAGCCCAGTACAAAGGTCCTTTAAATGGTAGACAGGTCCCATTTTAAAAAAATGCATGTTTCTACTAATATTGCCATACAACACACAACATTACAGTCACTCAACTCCGGGGCAAAACGGCACACCTAAAAGTGCTTTGCAAAACTAAACATAACCTGTGTATTAATCAAAAAGGGCAAATTTTCATTGAAAGGTTTCATGATACCCACTTTTTTTCGTCTGAGTTACAGAACTCTACATGGTGTACAAAAGTCAACTACTATAGAGGAACAGACCAATCCTATTAAGAATGAAAAAGTAAATGTCAATGTCCATAACTCCATGATAGAAATACAGCTACATTTCACAGATAAWTTTTTTTTTTTTAAATTCTAAAATAACAAAATAGCCTTTATCATTGCAACACTTAAAAAAAGAAGCAAATTAAACATCTATGTATTCCTGTAACCTGTAACATCTAATGCAGCACTCCTTGTCTCCTAATTTCAGCCCTCTTCTTTTGTTCTCTCCTGAACCACTCTGTGAACATTAACTTGCCTGTGATTGCAATTGTATCTACAGAAACACACACCTGTTACTGTGGTTACTCTTCTTAAACCTGCACCCATCACGTCACAGCTCTGTACAGGGCGTTGCAAGGCCTATTGGCATCAAGTAATACTTAGGAACAACTATCCATCCAAAATGATAGGACAAGTGACACTAGAGTTAAAAAATAGGATCTTCTTTGGATAAAAGTATCAATGATTCCACAAAAAGCAGAAGACACCAAGTATGCAGTTGTCTATCCCATGTACAGTTATATATGTGCAAATGCACATGTACACAGATTTGTATACATATGTATCACTAAATATTCTACTTTTTATATCCAGTATGATTCTCTAATGCATTATATCAATGAATAAAAGGATAAAGATTGCTTGCATTCAGCATCTTTAATAGATTAATTCTATTTTTAGAATGGCAACACAAAGAGATCAAGTCAAGGCTAAATTATTCATAGTTTGAGGCTGAACTTACATACATCCCATTTATTTGTACTTGCCAGACAGTGCTGTAGTCTCTAAAGAAAGCACTTTCTCCATTTCTACATGTGCATTAATCTCACTTGCAACATAATGAAAAAATCAGGCTTTATCTCTCATGATTGCTTTTTGAAAAACAGAACAATGATCTGACTAGCAATTTGCTCAGGCTGCAAGTGACACRGTCTATCTGTCCTTTCTAAACAAGCACAGAACACATTTAATCAAGTAACCTTAGACCATGCTGTTAATCAGCACTGGAATATCATTCATCAGTACCCTCTACCAGTTTAATTTTCAAAAAATATTAATTAGCTTATGGAATTACAATTATATAAAGGAGAAACTATGACACTATCTGACAAGAGAAATGCTAGACATAGCTCTTACTCATCTTTGGATATGCAAGATTCTGAACGAATTTTGAAAATCAGACTTACAYGTAACATGAATTTTTATAAAGTGAACAATTAATGTTTAAACTAGGCAAAGAGATACACATTTTTTTAAGACAATCTGTCAGTTTTTGCAGTGTTCCCTGAGCATTTATAAGAAAATAAGTGACCATCTACAATGCATATGGCTAAGAAATATTTGGAAAAAACACATAACCTTTGATTGCATAAGTAGCAATAGGATATTTGCTACATATGGCAGTGGAGAATTCACCTGCCATTATTAGCACTTGGGACATAAGGTGATGATTATAAAATATTAACCATTACTTAATGTTAAGGTTTAGACTATATTAAAATGTTTTGGTCAAATCCTGTAAACAGGATGCTTGATCTAGTAGAATCAAGATCCCAGGTGAGGGAATAAAAATCAACTATCTTTTTGGGCCCATTAGTCATACTGGTGTTGCCAGAGATTCAGAGTATTTGCTAACAACATTGCCTAAGCTTACTGTTACTGTTCTGCATAGTGAGGAGCTCATGCTTACAGAAATCTGAAATTACCTTTAAAGAGCATTCACTCAAGTATTCCTCACAATTTGAGACATGAAAAGTCATTAGGACAATGAAAGCTGGTTATCATTTAGCAGGAGTGGGTCTTTGTTTCTTAAACAGGAAAGTAAAGATTTTCAATAATCAAAACAATTTCATTTTCAAAACAGTCACAGCAACTCCTAAGTTGAATAACTTACCAGGGTAGCGGAGTCGCCATCCCTGGAGGTGGCACTCAGGCTTAGTTGAAGTGTTAGGGCATGGGTTGGACTCAATGATCTTGAAAGCCTCTCCCAACCCAGTGATTCAGTAATATAAGGTAGAACAGCAGAGAATTCAAAACATAAAACTGCATAACTGAACTGAATAATACACAGACTAGACAAGAAAAAATKAACAAGATGTCATTCAGCAATCAAAAAAATTACTGTCCAGTTTCAAAATACTGCAAGTCATCCCAAATCTGAAATTGAGGACATGTAGTATTATAAGAACAAAACAACCACTTCTTATTTTCTAATTAAGTATATCATCTCTTCTTCCACACTAAACCCTCATTGTTTCAAAAGGGTGAAATACAGAAGCCAATTCCATTTACTGCAGCTGGAGAAGGCAGAGAAGAGAAAGCAAACTCTGCTTCATCAGCTAATATGGTGCAAACCAGCAGGCTCCTGCCAGTCTCCTTTGCACTCTAAGTTTGTTAGAACCACAGAGGACATCCTCCAAAACTTACTCTTGCAAGTTCCCAACTTCATGTTCACCACTTCTTCATCTCTCTCTTTTACAGATTCATCCCTTTGGCTTAAGGTAACTTTAGTTTTGATGATGACACTCCTTTTCATTCAGCTTAGACCATAGAATTTTGGTTTTATACAGCAAGAAATAAATTATTGTTCAGTAAAATATAACAGTCTCCATAAAGCATCTGTCTAAAGATAATCAAGGCCATATATTGTACAAGGAATTAAGAGAAGAGGAAAGCACAATTATCTTATAAACTTCTTAGGATGGACCAAATAGGTTACTCTGATCTAAATCACAAGTATTAACTTCCTAATTCCTCACAAAATATGAAACAACTCCAAATGAACCATATTTCATTGAAATTTATTTTGTATTCCTGTATAATATAATAAAATATGATAAAATAAAAAAGAATAAAACATAATTTTAAAATTAAAATGAAATAAAAATCCTTCACTAAATCTTGGCATCATCTTGAATCATCCAGAATAAGACAGCGACTGGACAAAAACTCATCATCCATTTATCCTATATCTCAGGCATTCTGGCCAGCACACTGCCCTTCTCTAAACACAGCCCATTCTTGAGAAGTTGTGTTTATTCATAGCGGTATTAAAAAAGAAAGAAAGAAAGAAAGAAACAATCCACACAAAATCCTTCATCAAAGTCCAGCCAAACAAACTCAAGCCCAGAAACTTTCCAATTACTACACAAGGCAGTAAGGGCACAGGATGTCTATTTCCACCAAACATATTTCTGTAGTGATCCTTAAGTACAGATTTCCAGTGGTGTATTACACATCCAGTGATCTCTACACATCTTCAGGTCAAGACAACTAGTTATAATAACATAAGGTTCTACCAAGAGATCTTTTATTACTGTTGCAGCTCCACCCTTTCACATAGAAAAGAGAGAATGCAAACAAAATATTACTCAGAGTAATCACAAATTCAAAAGAAATGCCATAATAAGGAGTTTTCTCCTTTACATGATGGACTGGAAAGTACATGGAACAAGCAGGCAAGTGTTTGGGACTTGACACACACCACCATCACCCCTTTGTGTAAGTGGAAAAACCCTGCCACGGTTTACTTCTGCAGGTTAGCAATCACCTTTAACACAAAAATGTAAGAATTTTCTGTTTTAAGGGCACTTCAAAATTTTTATCTTAAAATAGAATTGCATACATGGTTGGAAGCAGAGACACCAATTAATTTTCAGTTATTTTTTTTCAACCTTGTTATTCATGTAAACAATTATAGAAAGCTAGAATAATTTTCCAAATGCATCACTGTGATGCAGGACTAACACATTCTTCATTCAGTCTAATGGAAACTTGTGAATTACTAGTGATTGAATTATCAATTATCCAAAGAAGTAAATAGCTTTGTTCCTCCAAATTARGCTTTCAGAAGATTTTCACAGCTATTTAACCTCAGTACCTCACTATTTTTGGGTTGTTAGTTCTGTCCTGTGCAGAAGTCTTCATCTCCAGGTACTGGGAAAATTCTGAGATCCACAAGTCAGTATTTTCCCAGATTCTCAAGTTGAATTTCTGAGGTCTGGCAAGTACAGCCTTTCAACCAACACCTGAACACTGTTTAATACCTCAATCCCAGCCAGGTCAACTGTTGTCTGAAAAACACTTAAAACATTACGTCCACAGCCAGTCCCTCAGCGAGAGACTTTCCCCAGTTTGAGCTTGTCATGCTCCACATCCAATAGAAACAGCTACTTGAACAGGAGGTGCCTTTTAGGTGCCAAACTCCCCAAGGCAGTGGGTAAATGAACACTGAGAAGGCAGGGAACTGACAAAAATCAAACTGGGATTCACATGCCTTTGTGGGCCACATTATTTTGGTAATGGAAAAGTGGTGGGCAGTCATAAAAGATTTCCTAACATGACAGCTTGTTGAGCTGCAAGTAGCCTACCAACCTGGGACTATTTTCTCTTCTTGGTGTCACTGTGTTACATAAAGACTTGAAGYCCTTCTGTCTCTAGCTGCTTATCACTGTACTTCTGCAACGGGAATTACCTCCCAAATCTGCTGCCTATTTGCTGTATGATAATGTACCCTAGCCTGTTTTAATAAGAAAGAAAAGTTGCAGCAGAAGAACTACATTCCTATTGTTTAAACTAACTCAGCTTTTTTTCATTCCAATGGGTAAGGAAGCGCTGATGTCACAGACCTTCAGGAAAACAGGATTGCTGGAGAGACATGCACCTAGACTTCACAATCAGTTTCAGAAGGCTAAGAAGTCTTTGCTTTTCTTTTCCTAAAAGGTGTACATGAAGTTGCTTGTTACTRCAGTATTGATCTAAATGTCATACTTGCCAGTTTCAAAATAGGAATAGAGATATCCTTTTGCTTGAAAGGTGTGTTGGGAAAAATCAGCCGGCAGATACTCAAAACCTTTCTGTACATCCATACTAAGCCCTACAAAGACCAGTTCTGTGGTCTGGTAAAATTACCAGTTCTGTGTTCATTATGTGCTATGGACAGAGAGCTTTAGAAAAAGCACTGACTACTCTTCAAACCATGAAAACAATATTAATAGTAGCTTTGCACTGCATGTATACAAT
>JACDOX010000003.1:10167958-10207892 GCA_014549065.1 Cardinalis cardinalis
ATACAATCTTTCCATTAATATACTTTGATATATTAAAACACATACACAAACATCCATAAGAGCTGCTAATTTTAAAAAATTGTACAAGCAACTGAGATTTATAATTATTAGGAGTAATTTTCTACTAATCTTAGCAAAGATTTAAAAAACATTCCTTGTGATTAGAAGGACAAAACCACAATAGTCCATGAAAACCAATCCGCAGTAAATCATGTGTAGTGCATARTGACAAACAGTATCCACGCTGAGGAAAGATGTTTGGGTTAGTGCTTTCTGTTAGAGGATTCTAAGAGCACACTTAACAGATGGATGGAGAGAGGGTGTCCTGATAAATTACATACATCTCTGCTCCTATTTGAATTGTAAATACAATGTTGATACTACCTACCCTGTGAATAAGTTGCAGCACACACTTACATAATCATTTGCTAATGCAGTGTTGAAAAAAATGCTTGCTGTTAGAAGCATGACAAAGGGATCTGAATGGAAGTAAAAAGCAGTTAATACTGAATACTATCTTTGTAAGCAGATTTTGATGGATTTTGCTCCAACATTTTTAAAATAAGAGACTAAACAAAGTGCAATTAGGATATTGAAGGTCTTCGGTATTGCATCCCTTGTGAATCGCTACATGAAATGTGGAAGTTGTCCCTCAGAATTAATAAATACTGCATTTCATCAAAACAACACATTCTCAACTATCCTTTATGAATAGAAATTTTGAAAACATTACATCTTCCAGTTCCTTGAACTGAAGGATCCAGTGCAGTGAATATAAGACTGGGAAGTTAAAATTAAAGACTGTGTTTAAATGTCATCCAGACTTGCATTCTCAATTCGAGCAAGCCCAGTTGCATCCMGACTGAACCTGGTAATACTTCCTATCTTGTGTATTTGAGTGTTATTTTGACTATATAGCAAGAGGAGACTGGGTGGGCACTGCCAACTGAAAGTATCATGGGCAGGAAGCATAGGCACAGGATGGAAACAACATCATGCAGYACAGGTGCAGCCTTAAGCAATCTGTCTTGGACAAAAACCTTGCTAAATTCTAAAGCCTCTTTATTTAGTGAGGTGAAAACTGCAATCAAAAGGTTAAAGACTGCAGTTAAATAATTCCTATAGCCATGACCCCTGGGCTGCTGTAGCCTGACACAAGGTCCTTTGCCCAGGGGCTGGCACACGTTGCTGGTTATTGCTGCAGGAGCCATCTTTTATGTGCTCGCTCACACGTGGCAGGAAGTTACATGCAACATACAGGCATTCACAAATAAAGGTRAAATCTTGTCTTCTAGCAGATCACAAAAATCTCATGTCTCCATGCAGCCTGAACAAGCAGAATGCCTCAACACACACGTACTCAAGCCTTTGTTCTGTGTTACTGCACTCACAGAGTCTTGAGAGTTCTTCAAAAGAGAACAGCCATAAATTGTTTTCTATTACATAAGCACCGGAATAGATTCTCTATTGAACTCTTTTCATAGTACTCAAAAAATGCAGATAGTGATAAGGGAAAACTGCTTTTATAAATTGAAAGACTGCCAAAAATGCTTTCAACTAAGTGTGCTATAATACTGTGATAGTTTATTTTGTATCACAAAGCCATAAGAAATTTCTTTAAATTACTCATTAGTAGAAATAGTTTTGTCTTAGTGAAGCTATTTCTCAGTGCAGACAACTGTGATATGGGCTCCCTCTAGTGTCTTACCTCTGACACAAACTTGGAATTATAAAAGATTGCATAGGTCATTTGTAAATGCCAACATCCTACTTAAGTTACCTTCCAAAAAAATTTCACTGTTCATTAAAAACAAAAATCACATTCCCAGTTAAACAGGTTTATGTATTTGTACATATCAAATTCTTAAATCGGTGTAGTAAATTTTACTGTTCCATATAACAATCATAAGATCCAAATATTGTGTAATTACACATGTAACTTCACACTGAAGTGTAAAGGAAGGAAAACATTACATGAAATCCATTTTGAGATGTTTTAAAAATCCAAAACTAAGCTTAGAAGTGCATCCTCTATCTGTATATTAAAAAAGAGAATCTTTTTAATATCTGAGTACTTTACATATATGTCAAAACATCTCTTTCCCCATGAACACCTTAAAGTTGTTTCAGTATTTCAAGCAGAACTCACAGCAACCTGGAGTTTGATCTTGCTTGACCYAGGTCAGTAGATGTTTTCCCCACTGATACAAGCATGAGAACATGCAAGTAGATTATTAAATGCTCCACAATAACTAAATCAGAGCAAAAAAGTGTGTAGGTGGATGGATAACTTTGCCATCAATTAGTGATAATTGTATTAAAAGCCACACTAGTGGAAGTCACATTCTTGTCTTYCACTCAGAAGCCCAAGCCTATTCTTTTCCCCACCAAGTACACCAGAGAAGTCAAGCTGAGGCAGTATGGATGGGCCAGCAGGCTGAACCAGGAAAGACTAGCATTGTTTTTCCTCCCTAAGCAARGGGAACCCATATTGTGAATCTCAGGATACTGTCCCTGACACACTGCCATGAGCAGCTCCATGTAAATGTTCTTCCATCTAATACAAGCAGAAGTTTTGGCAAGGCATATAAGAATTTCACAATAAATTGTTTTATTTCATTTTCTGTAAACTGCTAAAAGAAACAAACTGAAAAAAGCCCTACAAATTTTAAATGCATAAAATCCCTATGCAAATCTAGCACTTGCCCAATCTCGGGTTTTTATATTCTTTTGTTTCCCACTTATTGGGGAACACAGAGCTTTGCTGTGAGAAAAATATATTTTAGATATGACAGCCTCTTCTAGGACAAATAAAGCATTACCTATAAACCTAACAATTACACATATGCAATTGGCAGAGCTGCATATATATGATACAACCAAAATAAACCCGTAGATTAGAATCTGTCATCGACAGAAATCAAAAAAAAAAAAATCACTCATGCTTCCCTTACTTCCTAATACTAGTATTCACACTCTTGTTTTGCTCCACAGCCCTCAATTTAAATAACTTTTACTTTAAAAAACAAAACTAAACATTTAGCACATCATTGGATTAAGAGGCCTATTAAGTCCTCTTCAGAACAGTTAATATTTTTCATCTAACATTTTTTCCTTGCAATGTCCATGGGGCATTGCTAAGGCTGGTTTCATAGTCATCCTCTGCAAAGTCACAGAATCACATAGAATCCCAGAGTACTCTGAGCTGGGACCCACAAGGATGATCGAGTCCAACTCTGAAGTGAATGGCCCATAGAGGGAAAAGGTACAATGAGTAGAGTCTGACACCTTCACTATCTCAGTCTTCCTTAAATTCCTTGGCTGAGCACAGAACTCTGGCTGTACAATCTCTCAAACAGTGGCACTGTTTAAAAGAACATGGTGAATGGCATCAGGCAGTGTTTTGGGCTTTTAGTACACATATGCCAGAGTTCAATCWGTTAACAGAACTACAGACTTACAGGAGCTAGATTCTAATAGAGTTCCTCATTTTTTTAATTACCTTCTATTAGTAAGAACCAAGACAAATAGGAAAATATGACATCATGTGTTTCTTTCTTTATTCTTCAGTGCAAAATTACATGGATAATTATATCACAGATTTTCATTACTAATACAGTTAAGGCTTCTTTTAGTTTTAGCTATTAGTAAAACAAGCTAGCTCCCATTATTATGGGTTGGAAAGTATTGCCAAATATTTCATACAACATCACCTAGGTTTTCAAACACAAAATTAATTTACAACCTTCTACAAAGCTCAATTAGCCTACAATTCATATGAACTGCCTTATATCTTTCATGAGTACTACAGGTCTCCACAGGCTGGGTAAATAATGGTGTTGAGGGGTTTTTAGCCTGCTTGGAAGTTAAATTTTTGAAAAATAATCAAAGGAATAAATAGCTATCAATTTAAGTTTGTTCAGGGAGAACCCCTTTTGGTAGCTATGTATTTTATGTCAAAGGGTTTCAGTCAACATTCCCTCCAATCCTTAAAGTAATACATCCCTCAATATACCATCAAAAATCACATTTATATTTAGTCTGTGATTGAAATAATTTTATGGAAACATCCTATACAAAATAAGATCAAACAAAAGTGAGTAATTATTCTGACCTCTGTGTCCWGAGAAGGGCAATGAGGATGGTGAAAGATCTGGAGCAGAAGTCTTCTGAGGAGTGACTGAGGAAATTGGAGTTGTTYAGCCTGGCAAAAAGAAGGCTCAGTAGCCTTATCACTCTCCAACTACCTGAAAGGAGGGTGTGAGAGAGGTAGGGGTCAGTCTCTTCTCCCAAGTAACAAATGAGAGGACCAAAGAAAATAGCCCTATGTTGTCCTCTTATTTCAAAAGTTCCTATAMCTTCTCKGTGATTTCTCATGGGCACCTCCTCACAGCACTGACTCCTTCACAGCCAACAACTCCAACTCCCTTCACAGCACAGCCAACAARCTCCATCTCTCCTCACAGCACAGCCAACAAGCTCCATCTCTCMCYCTCACCCAGGTAACCCACTCTTTTGTAGCACTYRTCTTCTTATTGGACACAGCTGTGGCCTATTAAGGGCAGGCCTGTTCCTAATCTTGGTGATTAGTACAGCTGCARCTCCTCAGGTRTGACACTACCTTCTGCACTGTTTTCTTACCTTCTATCCCTCCACAGCCCTAAGTTATGCCATGGAAGATTTAGACTGGATATTAGGAAAAATTTGCTGTTGGACTTCATGATCTTGGATGTCTTTTCCAACTTAAGCAGTTCTATGATCCTAAACTACTTCTCTATTGAGCTCCTTAGGAAATCAGCAGTCACAAGAGCCAACCCACTATCCTACCTCCAGCAGGKTAACTTTGCAGCTCCAAGCTCTTACTGCAGCTAGTCCAGCAGMCTGTTTTGCCTGGGGCTGAGCCAAAGCCAATATTCTTAAACCAGACCAAGGCAGCTCTTCTGGGAGCTTTGYTTTGTAAGGTGCATGGCATGGAGTGAAAGCAGAGGGATCTGAGCATTAAATTGCTGCATCCTAGCTGAGATGAGTTCCATGTTTTTTCCCTTCATAGAGGATAATAGTGGAAAAACATCCCTTTCAACTGAGCCTGGTACTTTCTGATCCAGTGCTCTTCATAAGCCTACTGTGCTGCTGAGGTCAGTGCAATTGGGTGAGCCCAGCTCCTCTGTGCTACAGCCCAATTCAGACAGTGGCTGAACCCTCACATCCCTGACTTCACCAGTGGCAGTCCCACCTGGAACACAGAAGAAAATCCAGGTGGGAGCTGAGCCTAAGTGGGACCCAGGTCCCGCTGCAAGACCACACAAACTGGCATTGCTCTCCTCCTGCCCACTCYCAGCCCTGCCATGGTCCCAGGGCAGGACAGAGCTGCTCGAGGGCAGACTCACACCTGCCAACCCCCAGCACAGCCAGCTTAAACAACAGCAGTGCTTGAATGCTGAGAGTAAAGTTGTTTACTCTAAAGACAACTACAAAGCCCCTAGTAAATCCAGTACTTTTGAACAAATGCCAAGCAGTTTTAAACTGCTTACATACCTACAATAAATATCAAAGACAATCAGGATTGAAGCATGTTGATTTGCAATGTATGAATGATAGTTTACATAACAAAAATTAATCACAGTAACTGGCTTCAACCATATTTTGATAAATTCTTGCATCAAKTGAATACATTATGGCATTTCTGTAGCATTTAAATCCATGACCTTGATTGCAGATTAAAGTTCTGCCAACATTCACACACACATTTGTTTTTTGAAGTATAAGCCCTTCAGCTTATACTTCAGCTTATACTTCAGCCCTTCATGGTTTGGGTTGGTTTTTTTTCATATGCACATGAATGCAAAGTGCTCATAGAACTGAGACCATGTGTGCTGAACAGTTTCCTCTTACTTTGAAYAGTATTTTATTCATAATAGTGCTACTAATAGCCTTTTCATTTGCTTATAAGAAACAACATATTTTACAACTTTTCRTATTAAACATAAATCAAGAACAGAGTCAAAATCAAACAGAAGCATTTTTTGAAATTCAGATACCACTTAGTAAAGAAGTTGAAATAACACAAGCTGTCCAGGGTTGTGAAGAAAACATTGTGATAGTTCCCAGGGAGTTAATAAAATTACACCAGTTCACACCATAAGGAAAGCAGTTTAGGATCCAGCCCAGCAACCAGGATGGGCATTTAAAACAGTGGGGTTTTGACTTTAGCACATGTGTTTATGGCAAAGGTCTCAAGTTCTGACTGAATTGATAGATGCTTTAAAAGCTACTGTTCCTTAGAAATCTTTGCTTTATTACAATTTCAGCATATAAGTTATAACTATATGATGATTCAAAGCATGAATTAAGAATCTATTTATGGATCATGAATGTAACAGGAGCAGAGGGAACAATTTTAAAGGATTACAGATAAATATAATGCTASTAACATTAGTTTTAAATTAATGAGGCAAGTTTAGTTGGCAGTCATTCCTCAGGCTCATTAAAGATATCTSAATGTGAATCACAAGAAAATTAAAATAATGTATTTGGTTTATCCACTGGGAGTTTAAACATTTTCTTTTCATCAGAAGTAATAAATACAATGTAAACAAAGTAGCAATGCAAATAAATAAGTTTTAAATTATCTGTATCTCAAATGCTTAAACCACAGCACCCTGTACAGTCAGATATATAAACAATGCATATGATATACCAATGGAAATGAATGCTTTTCCTCACAATGCCACCTTCAGAACCAAATTAAGCATGATACCTAATGCAAAACCCCCATTGTATGCTAAGACAGCTACAATATAGGTTGAAGAGGTCATGTTAACACAGAACCCAAGYGTATGCAATTTTGTGTTTTATTCTAGAGCACATCCATAATGGATAAACCTCTACCTGTTTGTAGTGTGGAAGGGACAGCATCAGCTCCCCAGACAACAATCAAACATCTGATTCATTCTTCAATAGTAAAGTATTAAACAAAACCAAAAGAATGACCTATGTGAGAACAGTTATGTTTCTAGTCTGCAGACAAGCTGCCACAGTGTATAGGAGAACACAGACATAAATTGAGGATGTATGGTTTCCACTACACGCTGCATGTTATGGTTCAGGTTAGAAGAAATGCAACAGCCATAAGGAAATACTGAAGGACAAAAAACCAGACTGCAATTCTGACAGACTTGTACACCAACCCTGTGCAAATAACACCATRCAGCTTGCTCTGAAAAGTCACCCACTTTACAAGAATAATGCTGATGATGTCCAAGGCTATTTTTGTGAATAAGTGTTCATCAGTGAGACTAAAGATCACAGCCTGAGGCATTAATACAGAAAGGTACTAATCTTTAAATAACTAAACCAGTATAATCAAGCAGTGCCTTTCACTGCAGGTATAAACCCATCATGTGGGAGCAGAAAATCTGGGTTTCAGCCTGTACCAAGTCATCCAGCCACACATGCACAGACACCAGCAAACCTAACATTAAGGAACMAGAAAGCTTTGCAGTGAAGGCAGGAAGCAGGAGAAACAGACTTGTCTCATTTTGTCCTAACTCATATCATCAGCTTAWAGTCAATAATTGGACTTTCTCTTCATGGGCCATAGCTGTAGTATGCAGTTTGTGGAGATGGGAAATCTCTGTAGTGCAATAGGAATGCTTTGTTTTGTTTCCAAACAGTGCCAGACAGCTCAGAATTGCCGAAAAGGGGCCAGTGCAGCACAGAAAGTGGCAGTAAGTCAGCAGAATTAGAGCAAGCTGCTAAAACAATGAAACCCCCAAAGGGAAGTTTAAATGATAAAGGAGAAGCAGAAAGCTCATCCTGTGTAAAATATTGACTAAATACTGAGAATACTAAGAACATCTTCCATTTTTTTGCCTTTTTTTGTACATTGACAGATGACTGCCACTCTTTTCCAATGTGACGCATCTATCATCATTTTTCAAGGTTTCTGCTTTGATTTAGACTTTTTGAAGAGCTGCAATCTTGGGGCTTATTTCTGTTTTCTTTAATAAAAACTTCTTTAAGGATACTCAGATAGCTCCACCAGCTGCTACACTGCTGTGRTTTGCGTGCCCCTCTATGTGAGGTCTCACTGCAGATGTGGAGCTTTTTAAGATCCAGTCAAGTTTGTGGATACCTTGCATACAAATTAGTCACCCCATCCTTAAATTATTACTGAATTGGGAAAAATTCCTATGCTATTACAGAGGAAGGGAAGACAGGGGTGTTGGAATCAAATCTGTCCACATTTTTACCCTTTTGGCCAACTATAGTGAAGTCATCTCTGACTGTCTCTTCACCTAAGATGCCTGAAAATCCTGCAAAATATTGGATCTCACAGCTTATTTGTCCTACTTTGATTTACAAAAGCACAGGAGTTAACACTCTGTGTTCTTATAACTGTGTCTGTATATATAAAATTGTGCATCAAAACAGTCATAAAGATTTCTGTGAAGCTATTAGGAAACAAAGTGAGATGCAAGCCCCTGGAATGTACAAGGGAAAAACACTTGATAACACCATAGCCAGGAACTCAAAAACCAACAACTAGCAGACCACATCAGACAGAAAGCATGTTTTGGTGTTCAAGGTCTGTAAAGAAACCCGTAGACTGTGAAGAAAACGTTACAGGAAACTTCTGCCCCCACAGCTATACCTCCTTTTATCTCCTCATCTTTTCAAAACTGGCACAAACCACCCTGCAAACAGCTTTCTAACTGCATCAGAGAATCTCCAAATAAACCTGGAAGTTCCAGACAAATGCAGCTTTGCCTGTTCAAKTCACCATGCTCCGTTTACAGATTTTGAAAACCTGCTAACAAGGATACRGAATTCCTTGTGAGCTCCTTTGAATGTTTAGGTTTTAGTTTGGATTTGGCAGGTGGCTTCCATTTGTGCAAGGATTCCCCAGGAATTTTGCCACTGGGAATGACTGAAAAGACATCTCCCTTCTGCTCACACCCCTTCTCCTGCCAGGAGACACAAGTTACGTGATTCTGGGAGTTCATGTTGACTCTTCAGCAGCCTGCAAGACGAGCTAGTCTGCAGCACTCTGGCCTGAAAGAGCTGTGTCTCATGACACTTTCAGCTGCTGAGCATCAAGGAAATAGTTTGCAGAAAAAGGCCCAGCTGATGAATGGAATACAATAAAACCCAGCTCCTTGTAAATTACCCACCATGCAATGTACAGAAAGCATCAAACTGCAGCTTTTGATCTTTAAACTGTTAGCAAGAACAAGAAACTTCMCTGACAAAAATTGGTATGATAAATAAAGTTCAAAATGTGTTAAATGAACAGAATTTCTGTTCAAAGTCCTCTTCATTAACAGTTATTGCATATTTCACTGCAGGGAAAAAATAAGCTAGTCCTTATGAAAGCTGAATACTAATTTTAAAGCAATCAAAAATGCATAGATGTTTTAAATTAAAAGAAATGGCTTTCTAACATCTTGACTCTTTTAACAGAAGCAGATGGTTTATATTGCTTTACTGCTTAATTAAACATTTTATATATTCTGTAAAATGGTATTTGATGGCGCCCTTTCCAACTGGCTTTCTAAATTTAAATTACAAAGTAATTTTAAGTATGTACCATTTTAATCAGATAATTAAATAAAATATTCATATCTAATACCAACTTACTGACCTAGCTTCTATCTTCTAATACATTTGAAAAATCTAGCTGTCCACTTCATTCCTATTTCTTCTGGATGGTAATACTAACTTTTTTCATAATTCTTCTGGTTTCCTTTATTTTAAATAGTCCTTTAAAAGCCAGTATTTTAGGTTTTTCCTTTTTTCCCTTTTACAAAAAACAGGATAAATATGATGAAATACTTTATGAAATGAAATATTAAAACAAACACCAAACAAGATACAGGTTTGGATACTGCTCTAAAAGCTAGACATGACAACTGATGAATGTGAGAGGTTTGAGATAATGAAGAAGGCTTAATGAACTCACTTAGAAAGCATTTCATAAAAGACAAAAAGATCCACTGTCCCCAAGTTCCCCAGGGAAAAATAAAATCACGTTACAAAGCTCCACAAAGCCACAATCAGACAGTTGGCAGTAAAGGAGGGATGAAAAGAAAAAACTGGGCATAGTGAGAAAAGTTTTCAAAATCCTTATTAAGTACAAATTTGATGTGGTAATTCCAGCAAAAGGAAGGGYTTCACAATTATTATGTATAGCTCCTGGCATGACTTTATAGAGCTGATTCAAAACAAACAGTAGAAGGCAGAAATAGACAAAACAACAATATAGTCACTGAGCCAGGGAGTTTTTTAACTGACTACCAAAGACAGCCTTAGACTAGAATGAACTTCAGTCTGTTCTCTGGGTTTATGGATCAAAGAGGTGAAAAAGGTAACAGTGCGTGCACAAATGGCCCTGCTTAGTTACACTGCGGCAGGCTCCTTACACGAGCAGGTGACAAATGCCTATCACACAGTGAAGGGTGAATTTAGTGCCTTGTGAGTCACTGGAGTCATTCGGGATGGGAGTCATTACATCCTTCAYGAAAACCAAAGGCTCTGGCACTAGGGCACACTGGACATTTTAAGCTACAGCAGCTTTTCCTGGTTCTTCCTGGCCACTTGTTCACCATACTAAAGCTCAGAACTCCACTTCAAGAGGAGAACTTCAAGTCTGTCCTGCTCCTTTTGAGCCAAGTCCACACCACTGAGCAGGGGAGAAAACCAAAACATTCATAGATATTCCTTAATCRATGAAATGCTGCTATGTCACAGCACAGTTCTTCATGTATGACCAGCACAGTGTACAAAGAGATCTACCCATCTAGATATGTAGACACATAATTTCATAAAAATCAGCAGCTTAAAAAAAAACACCCACAAAAAAGTCCCCCCAAACAAACAAACAAAACCCAACAACAACACAATAAAGAAACAAAAAATATAGCATTTTATTAAATCAGAACATCAACTTGAAGAAAAATTCAGCAATATGATAAACCTAGGATAGTTAGGTGGTAAAATGATCAGAATCTTCAAGACCATGTAAAAGCATTTGCTCACCATCTCTTTTAATGCTCAAACCAGCTATTCAAAGAYATTGACAAAATGAACAGTAGCGTAACTCATAAAACAGTAGCATTGGTAATTCAGGCAAACTAATATTTCAGGTACACTATACTGGAACATATCTTTGTATTTGTTGATTCAGTAGGGTTTTTCTCACAAAAAAATGTTTCACAACAGAAATTTATTCAGGTAGCTGAAACTAAGGAGCAAGCACAAAATTAATTCCCTTTCAACAATGAGCCTTAGGTASTTCTATGTTACTTTAATATTGTCAGAAGCAAAAGCAGTCAGAACTTAYGATCGGTTCCACTACATAAATGAGACTAAGGGAGTGAACAAGACATTTGACATAATTTCAAACAAAGCAAGTGCACAGAGGGGCACATGGTAAGGAACACTCAATTATAGGCATTGCAATRTAATCCTGAATTATCTTCGAAACAGAAAATACTTGCAAAGACTTCTTACAATGTATATGTATTTCATGACCTGCTTTTTAGGCCTGCTCATTAAACAACGTACTTTTTTTTCTCCCCAAACGGTGAAAATTGTCTAGTTCTTAAACTATTAAGCGCTTAATGGTGCTTAGCCCTATATGAACTTTTAAAAGAAATCCTCCGCAACCCCCAGAACACCCCACCGCTGGCTCTAAGTCCCTAGAGGATCTTCGGGCGGGGAGTGCGCTCAGGGCGCGGACTGGGCAAGAATCTGCGGCAACCTCCCTTCCTCAGCCCCGCCGCCCGCGCCGCTCCCCGCCGGGGCTCCCCCGGCCCGCGGTGCCGGCAGCGGGCGGCGGCAGCCGGGGGCGGGCCCGGCGAGGAAGGGGCGGGCCGGGGCCGGGCCGGCGTGCCCGAGGGAGCGGTCGGGAGGAGCCGAGCCCCCCGGCCGAGGCGGGCGCGGCGGCCACGTCAACCCCGGAGCCGCCCCGCCCGCCTCCGGCCCAGAGCCGGATCCCGGATCCCGCCGCCCTTCCGCCGGCGCCGGGGAAGGCGCTGCCGTCCCAGCCTGCCCCGCGCCCGGCCCGCTCGCACCACCGGCTCCCGCAGCCCCGACCCCGGGGCCGGCCCCGCTCCCGCTGCGAGGAGGGCACAGCGCGGCGGCCGCCCCGCCCCGGTGCCTCCCCAGCCCTCCCGCCGCAGCCCGGCCCCGGCCCCGCCAGGCTCCGACCTGCGCGCTCCCGGCGGCAGCGGCGGCGGCTCCCGGCGCGGGGCTCGCCCGCCCGGCTTTGTCTGCGAGGGGCGTCCGCAGCCTCCTCGGCGGGCAGCCCCCGCCCCGGGGCGGCGGCCGGCTCAGCGGCACCGACCCTTCCCGCGGAATGAGCCCCGGCGGGGCGGCTGAAGGTAGGTRTGAGCCCTCCTACACCCGCCTTTTCTAATGCGATCCAGGTGCGGGGCTTTTAGTGCCATTCAGTGAAGCTGTGCATGATTACCCCGATTAAGGTAACAGTTAAGAGATGGTCTACCACTTCTGTGGTTTCCAGAAAGAAGATAATTAGCTACCCAGAAACTTAAATACTCACGTGCAAGCCACACAAGCTGATGTTGGGGTGTGTCACTAACCTGTGTTTATTGAAGAGGTAGTATTTAATTGTTTTTTCTTCTGTCATYTTACAGGGTGTCTCTTTAGCAAGACTTGTGACATGAAGTAGAACAGGCGTTTTGAAGAGCTCTGCCATAAATACAGCTGTGTCTCTGAACGTTGACACATTYACTGGAGATTCTTCCCAAAGTCCGTTTGAATCAGAGCCTGTGAAATTTCCAAAAGGTTCATAATGGAGTTTTTAGCATCCAAAGGAGATTATATTAGATCTTTCAAAAGGTCTTTATTGCTAGTTTTAGTATGTGTAATAGTTCTTGTATGCACTGATCAGGACTACTATAGTTTACTTGGAGTATCCAAAGAAGCAAGTAGTAGAGAAATACGACAAGCATTCAAAAAGCTGGCATTAAAGTTGCACCCTGATAAAAATCAGGTAAGTTACCTTTTTAACAAGTCAAAGGTGTTGACTTAATGGATCTTCATGTTTAAACAAAAAGCAGTTTTAATTTATCAAAAATGTCTCTCYGTGAACCGCCTGATAATATAGTTAAACTCAGATTTTCTGCAGAGAAAATTTTWAAAAAGTGATAGAGTTGAATTTGGGCTGCATTAAATTGCTGTAGTAAAAATAGTCAAGATTCTTTAATTCTCACTTATATTTTTGTAACTAGAGGAAAATTTATTTGTATACTGTATTACCTTGTTGGTAAGCTGTTGAGTTTTCCTCTTTCCATTTAGTTTTGGGGGACTTGCTGTTTCTCTGCCTTGATGTCTCCTCTAAACATCAAATAAGAACAGCCTGTTCTGAGACATCAGTCTTCAAGTACCAAATGGGACAAAACAGACATCCTGGGACTGCCAAGGGATAATGGTGGAGGTTACTCTGGACTAACTGGAGAGAGAAGATTGGAATGGCTCAGTCTGTGCTACTGTATTTCTGAAATACAAAGAAATCACTTTTAAACATCATCAGTTTCTCCTTGAAATKACGTGAAATAAGCAGAAAGTCACAGGAAATAAAAGGGTTTAGAACTTTGTATGTACACCTGCATGGAGTCCCAAAAGACAGCAGTATTTCATATCAGCTCAGGGCCTGCCTTCACTGACTACATTGGAGCCTCTGACAGAGCTCAGTGAGAAAGCCAAATGTCWGCAAAGTTGGGAATGCCAACTTGTAGCTATGAAATGAAAGTTTTGTTTTCTCTGTTGGTACTTTCAAAATAATGGCCTTTGGGGGCCAGATTCTCTTGTTTCTGAGCATGCAGATACTACTGAAGATTTTTCAACAGGTTATTTTCAACCTTAGCAATGATATATAGAAGATGAGCCCATTAAACAAATTCTGTAATGGTAATTAATTTCCTGTGTTTCTAGCTAAAACAAAAATCTTAAGAACAAGTGTCTTTTGAATGAAATGTGTAAGCAGAAGTTAAAAGAGCAGGGCTATGTGGCACATTTTGCACACCACTTCTACACTGCACCTGTGCAGATCACAAACTTGGATTCTAAATATGTCTGCAGATTTTTCACCATTCTAATTCTCAAGCTACCTAGAACAAAAATGCTTTCTAAATAAAAGGAGGAGGCATTTGTCTACACTGTCAAGACTAGAAGGGATTAATCTGTCTCTAGCAGAGATTTTGAGCTGGTCAAGTAGGGATTCTAGGGGAGTGGAAAAGATTATGGAGGAAATGGTATGTCATCATTCTTGAGTATTTTTTTAAATTCCACTGAAGAGAGAGTTGAAAAAAGAGGGTTCACTGGAGAAGGTTACAGCCTCCTACCAGTTCACTTTGTATTTCAGTTGTACTTTAGTGAGGATGGAAGAARTAAGAGGACACATCTGGCTTCAGGAAAGGAGAACTTTACTGTATTTTGGTTTGAGATCAGAGTGCAATGTCTGCTTCCATCACAACTGACATCCTTAGCAGGGATATAAAAATATTTCCAAAGATAAYTTTTTCAGCATTATATGCACTATATGGTTTATTGATTAATTACTAATTATAGTTTTCCTTACATAGAATGATCCAAATGCACATGACAATTTTTTGAAAATAAATAGAGCATATGAAGTACTTAAAGATGAAGATCTACGGAAGAAGTATGATAAATATGGGGAGAAGGGTCTCGAAGATCAGCAGCAGGGAGGTCGGTACGAGAGCTGGAACTTCTATCGCTATGATTTTGGTAAGTTATGATGTGTGATTGTGACTTGCTTAAAACAGTCACAAGGAAATGTCATATTCAGATCTATATTAGAGCTTTTTACATGTTTCTTATGTACCCTCTCSAGATTTCTGTCTGCTCTGTAGCTGYCACTTTCTCTCTGYTGGCCCAGTATTTTGTTTACCCTGTTAATGGCTACCCAAAGATGCAATCTATTTACCTAGCCTTTTGTTCCTGCTGCTTGCCTTTTTATAGGTCATCTAACTTCTTGTTTATTTTTTTAAAGTGCAAAGATTTTTTTTCGCTTAAATGTCAGTGTTAATATTTCATCAGGATTCTTTTAAACTTTTTAATGCAGAAAGACCTTCTTTGTTTAGTATTCTTCAGGAGGATTCTGAGAGGAAATTTTTGCACTGTCAAGCCTATTTGATATGCAGTTATGCAATTAGACGTCAGTAAAGAGGTAGCAGAAACTGAAAAAAGAACAGAATCATACCTAAAATKATCTTGAGACAAATTACTTAATGTTTGTCTCAACAAATTTTAGGTMGTTGTAGGGAAAGTCTGCAATGAATGATTCTCAGAGGTGCTGTAACAGGAGTAAACTACAACAGGGAACTGAGGAACATAGTTGGACTGGGATGAAAGGAACGGCTGAAAGGAACCTCTACCTTGGCAACAATTTTTTTCAAGTGTTGTTTTATTTTTTTAGAGATTAGGACATATTAAATCATGTCTGTGCAGATTGAAAATKAATAAACCAGTGGCACAAGTATCACAGGAAAATATGGAAATTAGCCTAAAACTTCTTCAGATTTAAATTTTATCTCACTGAAGTTTTACTGCTTGATTGAGAAACAGTATTCTGAAATGTCTATTAATCAGTGATTTAGGGAGCATCTGATTTTATATTTTATGTGTGTGTGTATCAATATGAAAGTATAGCTTTATAAATATTTATATGTATGGGTGAACATATGTACTATATTATGTGAGATATAAATGAAAAGTAATATAAAAAGTAYCTAGTCACCTGTAGATATTAATTTCTCTCATTATTTATTTGCATTTGATCCTTGTGTACTTCAGGTGAAATGGCATCTCACCATGTTAGGTACTGTAAAAATCTGCAGCCATAGCAGCATAATATAATGCTCTTTATTAGTATTTTTGGTACTCTGCACTGCCTTTCTTGTGTAGTTGAAGTAGTGGAGTGTTTTGTAGTGATGCCCTAGGTAGGACTGGTTAGCTTTGTCTTCCTTAACTTCCTTTCTAACTTTTCCACTAACAAAGTGTGTGTGAATTCATTCCACTGCATTCACACACACTTTGTTGGTGGAAAAGCCTGTGGCTGGAAACACCTTTGTGATCTAAATGTTTAGGTGACCAGAGGCTGAGAAAGTGTGGAAGCTTCTGGACATTACATAAAGCTCTCAGTAAGAGCTGAGGCTTCTTGAATCTGTCTTTAATCTGACAGCTGAATGATGTTATTTCTAACATAATTTCTCTTGCCATAACAGCAGTAGTTTGAATTCTCTGCTTGCTCCATGGTTGGTTACTAAATTATCAAAAGAATGTTCTGATAGTGGCTGTGGTGGCATGAGAGTGAGTGAGCTAGCAGGAGGTTAAACAAGGATAGCATTTTTGTAAAACCTCTGCCAGTTTTCAACTTAAATCTACTGTCTTCTGTTGTGCATAAGATGATTGTTTGTTTTAAAGGTGGAAAAATAAAAAGCAGTTGTTGRTTTTTTTTAATAGGTATTTATGATGATGATCCCGAAATTATAACATTGGATAGAGGAGAATTTGGTAAGTTTTTTAAATAAATGGCTGTTTGATAACATGACAACCCAAAGTACTCTTTTTACATATTGAGCTGTGTCTTAGTAGGCTTTTCTTACCTATCTTTACTAACACATGTTGGAAAATCATCTTCACATGAGAAAACAGACAATACAAAAAAACCTTTAATGCTTCCTGTTAAACACTAGTTAGCAAATCGATCAATATCAATAAACAGCTTACATTAAGTTTTAGAGCTATTTTGTGAGGTCTGGAAAAGGAAATTATTTGAATTAAAATTTTGTTACTCCTAATTTGTCATTRATGTTTCTCTTGTATAAAAATGCACTTGATACAACTTTTCTAATATAATTTTTTTCTGTGAAATCCAGTCAGTTGTGTGTAGTTCAAAACCAGAAGGTGATACCAGATACCAAAAGCACAGCTAAGGAGAACAAGGTGTGGAAAGATAACAGTTTCTATGTGAATATTGTCCAGTTTTTTTTTCTTTTAAAATTACAACTAAGTTGCTTGTAACTAAGAGAGGCTGGAGTAAAAAATACTGGATTTTGTGTGATTTTTCATTTGCATATTGAGTATGGATTCCTGCGTGCAAGATTGGACCTATATGCTGAATTAGTCTTGTAAACTGTTCTAAGAGCAGACCCTCATGATCTCCCTGAGACCACAGGCTTTCTTTGGTTAATCTATTTGCAGGGTCAACATACTCCTTAGTTGTCTTTTTTGTGAGGATATTTTAATACAGTCAAATAAAGGTTACAAAATCCASTACATGAAAATTGGACAGGCTGAAAGCCAAGTAATTAAAACTGATAACTGCTCTTTGTGTATATTTTGTTGCTGTTKTTTGCTTTCATAAGCAAGATGATTTATGTTTCCCTTGACTTTTCTAGTAATTACATTAACTTGGATTTTTAAATTACATTAGACATGATTTCTTTATAAAAATACTGCCAGGTGAGACTCACTAAATGCATAAAGTAATATAAGGAAATGGAAAATTCTAGTGGGTAAAAATCTTTTAGAACTTGTATTTTGCAACTAGACTTACACTATCACACATTTCAGCTAGAATAATCTGCAGACAGTACGTTTTTTTCTTAATTAATAGAACAGATGCTGAAAGTCAGAGTGCTGATACCTTCTGAAATAGGATTTTCATGCACCTGCCTACAAGAGTATGTTCATCAGAGTTACTGTTACTGTGCYTGACATTAAATACTTAATACAGCTTTTGGGGAATATAGTATAGCAAAATGTACATCCTCAATGTTGCTACATTGCACATGTGCATGATTTACTTACAGTTTTCTTCTCTCCACCTAGATGCTGCTGTTAACTCGGGAGAACTGTGGTTTGTGAATTTTTATTCTCCTCGCTGCTCCCACTGCCATGATTTAGCACCTACGGTATGTAAACCAAGTAAATGAACTCTGAAAATGCATTGGTTTTAATAGCCTAAAACTTAATGAAGTAGATTTTTACACTGAAGCTGAAACCAGAGACAACAATTCAAAATTCCAGAAATAAAGCATGTGTTCATTATATCTTTATAGGCAAATAGCCTCTTTTAAATTTTTTTTTTAGTGGAGAGAATTTGCTAAGGAGCTGGATGGAGTAATACGCATTGGAGCTGTGAACTGTGGAGATAACAGAATGCTTTGTCGAATTAAAGGCATTAACAGTTACCCCAGTCTGTACGTTTTCAAAACTGGAATGGTGAGTGGTAAGACTTCAAGTGTTTTTAGAATGAAATCTGGAGAAGTATTTCTTTAATACTTGTTCAGTCATTGAGATTTTTTATAAAGATCTTGCTTTATAGTATGTTATTTCCTTTAATAATAGATATAACTTTTTCTTTACCTTGGTTGAATTATTTTACAAAGTTAACATCAAAAAAAGTATTTGTTAATATATAATTTATATTTTATGTATAAATAAATTTGAAATAAATGCTAATATATTTTTACAAGGGTTTTTCTGAGTAATTTTTCTGTGCAACATATCGCTTCTGATTGGGAAGCTACTGTCAGCACTGGTGCTGYAGCAAAGCAACAAGTCTCGAGCAGTTTCCCTTATAGCATTGTAAAGGACTTTTCAGGTATTAAGCATAGTCTGTGGTTTTGAGTCTTAAAGAATATGACCCTATGCCTAAAGAAACTTRGAAATTCCTTCTGCAAGATTCCCTCCATGCTGACTGCATGATGTGTGTCACTCTTTCTAGCTGCTTGCTAAGTCGTGGTGCTGGGGTGGTGTACAAAGTGCTCTCTAATAGATGGGTACATTTTGACAATGATAAGTTTTAAGAAGTTGAATKCTAAATGGAGTGATGTAAGCAATTTTTATTTAAATAGAAATACAATCATTGGGAGTTGGTGTTTCTAAGACTAAATTATCCTCATGTTGCAGGGTTTGGAAAGAAATCACGTTACAAAATTTAAATTAAGGTTACATTTCAAACATTCTGATCGGGGAGGGAGAAAACAGGGTGGYAGTGGGGGTTGGTCCTGCAGTCGCTTAAGTACTCTTAGAAGAGCACAGTAGGTTTTGGGATGGGGTTTGCCTTTTTGTCTTTCTTAATTTTATAAACTTTACTTTTTGTCTTCTATAGCAACCAGTGAAATATTATGGAGACAGGTCAAAAGAGAGCTTAAAGAACTTTGCCATACAGTATGTTACAAGCACAGTCACTGAGTTATGGGCAGGTAATGTTCATGTGTTTGCCTTGGGGGGCTGTTGTTGAAATTGTTTTTACTATATAAAATAGGRCAGAAACTATGCATATGATTGAATCTGTCAACTATTGCTAAGTCTTGTTTTTGAGAATAAAAATAGTTCATGTAATTTGCTAATACAAATAGAAAACCTTGTTTCATGGCCGTGTTTAACTAGTCGCAAACTGATGCAAATTGTTTCATTCTTAGGAAATTTTGTAAATGCTATTGAAACTTCATTTGCATCTGGTGTTGGTTGGCTGATCACCTTCTGTGCTGAACGTGGGGGTAGGTATATTAAATACTTTTTAAATAATGTGACAAAAAAAGGACTTCTGTTGATAGCAGCATAATCCCTTTTGCTGCTAAAAAACATCTTAGGTCACCACAGTGTTTGGCCTGTGGGTCATTTAAGCTCTCTGTTAAAAGCAGTTTGGCAAAAGGACATTAATGGAAATATTATGTTATTGTGCTTCTGTAATGTCCTGTGAGTCATTAAAGCAGCMCTGGAATGTAACCCATCAGGAGGGGAAGTGGCAGAAAAAGTTTCTCCTTCAGTTTCCAGCTCAGGTGACAGCTACTGCTGAGGCACATGCCAGCTTCTAATCACAGCTGAGCAGCAGAAAGGCTGTGTCTCCCCCTTAAACCACCAATATTAAAAATTGGCTGAATAAGTTCTAAGTCAGGTTTGCACACAGTAATTGCCTCTTACCACTGTTTGTCCCTGGCTTTCTTGGGATCAATACTGGATACAATATATAAGAAAGTTACCTTGSTTAGCTGGTGGAGCTAAGTAAATGCGCTACACCTTGGACAAATAGAGTTCTCAGCCTTATAAAGAGACCTTTGTTCTGAGAACTGAATAGCCAGAGCCTCAGTCTTGGATTTACATTTGTAAATACCTTGATTTCAAGTTGCAGCCCTTTCGTTATTAAGTTTTCAGTTTTGTTTCAGTTAAGGAGAAGTTGATGCATCTTATTTTTTTAAAAAAATCTGCATCCAAAGGCAGCTATTCAAAGTCTGGATGGATAATTAAAGCATCTGCTATATTTATAAGAGTGAATTATTGTTTGTATCACAAAAATGGATATTTCTGTTGAAATATCATTCCAAGACTCTATGTAGATACTTAGATTAATTTTTTTTAAACAGTGATTAACAAAATTTGAAGGTCAGTCTTTACAGTAAAGAAAATAGTAAAATTGTTTAAATGAGGATTCTGTGTTGATGAAGCAAGAGAATGTTATTTGTGGGGGTTTTTTAACTTAGAGTAAACAATCATTAAGTGCTGAATATTAGATATGACAACTCTAGGAATACTGGATGAACAGCCAGGAAGCATGCCATAAGAAATGGGCATGTTTTTTGGGAGGAAAGGGGCAATTCTAAGTAGGAGTAGATTAAGTGCATTAATAAGGTGAAGTTTTATGTTTGTAAATAAAAAATTTTTGTTTTGCAGATTGCTTGAGTTACCAAACCCGCCTTAAGCTAGCTGGCATGTTGGTAAGCAGTGTTTCACTTTGAAAGCATTACATGTTCTATTTAAAACAAAATAACAGAAGTGAAAGTATCAAATTGTAGCTAGAACTTTCACTGAGTTTAGTAGAACCAAGATATCACCCGTTAACTTTTAGAAGAATTCAATACTTTGCCCAAGTAGCTTTTGAAATAACTAATTTTTTTAAGAATTTTATAAAATAAAATTAATATTACATAATAAATTACAGTGTTGTTTCTTTTCATTTTCTAAGTATTATAAATAATTGCCTGTGTTGGAATTTTCAAAAGTATTTCTGTACCCGAAATTTAAAAATACTTTTCTTTGGATTTGTTTTATGTTGTTTTTTTCCTAATTACAGGAAGGTCTTGTTAATGTGGGCTGGATGGATTGTGGCACCCAGGGTGAGCTTTGTGATAACTTGGATGTCTCATCTAGTACTACTGCATACTTCCCACCTGGAGCCACCATAAATAACAAAGAGAAAGGAGGTGTTTTGGTATGACTTGTCTTTTATTATCTATTTAGATAAACAAAGTGATAACCATGCTAAAGGAATGTATAAATCATTTCCAGACTGATGATACACAACTGAAAAGATTTTTTTTTTTCTTTTCTCTTCTAAGCTGGTATGCTCTGCATGAGTTTATATCCCTGTGTCTGCTCAGGCAGTGATTCTGGAGGTGATTCCAGTTTGCTGGGAGAGTGAACAGCAGCCTGTGACTCTGCCTGGCCCCTCCCCAGGAGGCTCCCTGAGCAGTTCTGGGGGCTCAGGGCTGGGAAGTGCTCTGTGACTGGCCCAAGGGCTGCTTCTAACACTGCTGTCCTGGGCAAGCCTGGGAGCCTCTTCTCCCAAGTGAAAACTGACAGGACCAGAGGAAATGTTCTCAAGCAAAGGAGGTTTAGATTGAATATTAGCAAATCTTTCTTCAGCCTAAGGGTTGTGAGGCACTGGAAGTGCCCAGAGGGATGTGGTTGAGTCAGTATCCCCGGGGTATTTAAAAGAAACATGTGGATGTTGCCCTTGGGGGATGTGGTTTAGTGTAGTGAATTTGGCAGCTGCTTACAGCTTGGACTCAAATGATCTTAAAGGTCTTTTCCACCCAAAATGGTTCTATGGTCTTTGATGTGCCCCTGATTTTTTATTCTAGAAATAACACGCAGCAGGTATCACAAGTTTGAGAAATGCTACCCTGACATGTGTGATAAAAGTACTCCTACAGTGTCTGTCAGTACAAATTTTACTGCTCAGTTCTATTCTAAAATTGCAACCTACATTTGTGTGGTAGTTTTAACTTCCCTAATTGATGGGAGACATTTCTGTTTGAAGCACGACTTGTTCCTTTATTGTCACTACCATTACCTGTATTTTTAAAAGGAGGAAAATAAATTGCAGCCTACCTACTTTGAACCTCTTAACTTACCAACTCAGTTACTGATTCATATTACTTCCAAAATTTTACAAGTTAAGGAAACCTAAATATCTCTACAGTGCAGTTAAGGAAGGCTGTAATACTAAATTGGAAATCTTGTAAACTCGATTGTTGGGTTTGGTGTGAAATTTGAATTTCCCACTCTTTGGTCCCTGTCTTGACAAATACAGTTTCTTGAGTTGAATATTGTAGGCAAGTGAGTTAAAAGCAGTATTCTGAGAGTGATGTTTGTGAAATCAGAATAAATTCCCTGACACTTTGAGTACTAATCAGGTTGATGTTTGTAATTCCTTGTAATAAAGACAGTTAATTTTCTATCCTAGTTTCTTAACTCCTTGGATGCCAGAGAAATATATCAGGAAGTAATGCAGCATCTACCAGACTTTGAAATCATCTCTGCAGCATCACTGGAGGTAATTTTTTAAAAAATATGCTAAGATTTCTTCAAATAATGTATTTTTATTGGTTTTTTCTACGTTTTTCAAATCCTGTTGACACAACAACTTAGCATTTAACTGAATATTACTTCTTTTTATCTCTACCCAAAATTATTTAACATTGTTTGTCTGCATTCACTTTTGTTGTTTAGCAAAATAACAAAAGTACGAGGAGGAGATTTCATAGGGATGTAGGAAATCACAGAAATTGCCATTGCAACTCCCTCTGCAACTGCAGTTTTCTAGTCATTTTTTGAATCAACTACATTGTAGAGAATTTTGGTTTAAGTGTGTTTTGTTTGGTAATTTAGAAATAAGAAAATACTTGTTAATCTGTGATAATTGATGTATGAACTGAAATTGAGTCTTAAAAGTAGGTCATGTCTTGGAGGAAAAACAAAAGTAAACCGCTTTCCATACTGGTAGTTGCACATAGCAGCATAATTTACAACAGGAAATCCACACAGAAACATTAGAGTGCAGCTTGTAGCCAGCTTGCTCTCAGATTTTTTTCCATTTCCTTGATTATGATGCAGTAAAAGGAAGTTTAGTGGAAGGACTGCATGAAAGAATTTGTTTAGTGGAGGTCTTTTGGAGATGAATAACTGGACATTTGCCTTTATAAAGCACAAAAGAAGTTTGTGTGTTGGTGTAGTTGGGATTAATTTTTTGTGGTGTTGTTTGTTTTTCCCTGTGATTTAAAGGACCGTCTGGCTCATCACCGGTGGCTGCTTTTCTTCCAGTTTGGGGAGAGGGACAAATCAAATGTGCAGGAGTTTAAGAAACTTAAATTTTTACTGAAAGATGAGCATATTCAGGTAAGAGTGCTCACTCATCTAATGTTAAATGCTGTTTACATTCCAAGAACAAGTAATGGTTTTCATTGATATTAGCTTTTACTCCACATGCCACCTCTGGTACTGGAAGAGATATACTATCATATAGCAGATCTGCAGTAAAGTTTTTTATTTAAAGCAGTCACTTGCATTTCCTGTATGTTTTTAATAATTTAAAAGTAGAGAGAGATTATATTTTAAATCTGCTTTGTTGTTGGAAATGTTGCTGCAGATCTCATTCTGTTAATAATTATAAATTAACATTCCAACATCAAATTTATGCATGGGGAACTATATATTAATTATTGAGAAAACCCTGTGATCATGTTGATTATTTTCTTCATAAAAAGGAACCAAGTTCAAGCTTTGCACTAAAGGCCTACAGATTGTGTTATTCTATAAAGTATGTATTTTTTTTCATTGTTGCTTTGACTAGAAGAATTTTAATGTTACATTTATTTTAGGTATCTTCTTGCTTCCTTACTGTTGTATTTGGGGGGAGGGAAAAAAGAACTCTTAAAGTTTTTATTCTCCATTTTGGCCTTTAAATTAAAAATTAGCAAGCAACCTAATATAGTTATGCTGGTAGTTTTCTTGAACATCAATTTTTCTGAAGATCTCTATTGTTTATAAGAAAGGCTGTCAGTTTTCCATATTTTTACCTTTGTTTTCTAACTCTTACTTCCTTTCAAAATATGTTAATTGATATAAATTRGGCTCCTTAATTAAAATGGCATTGTCTGTTAAATATAGGTTGGGAAGTTCGACTGTCTTTCCTCACCAACCATCTGCAACAAACTGTATGTTTATCAGCCTTGTTTAGCAGTCTTCAAAGGAAAAGGAACTGGAGATTATGAAATTCATCATGGTAAGGGAAACTTTGGCAAGTTTAAATCATGACCTAATTCCTTTGAGATGACACAATCTTTGGCAAACCACTTTTTTTTTTCCCAAAGATAAGTTTTGTAGCTTTAATATTTGCTATCTTTCCTCTGGCCATAATGTAGCCTTACACAACCTATTTATAATTTCCTTTGGTTTTCTTTTTTCTATTTTTCCTGGGTAAGCAGTCATGAGATGCTGAGGGATGTAGTTTGTCTTTGCAGTCTGTTTCAGCATCATTTGCATAATGACATACAAATGAAATCTCTGAAGCTGATCAGGACAGCTTCTGCTTTAGGTAGGATAACTAAAGAATGTTGTAAGGCACACCCTTCCGAGAGGCCTGACATGCTGGTTACACAGTGCAGCCAGTTTGACAAACCTGGATTTGGTTTCATGTACCACTGCATTAATTCCATGCTTTGTTAATTCTGTCCAAGATATTGAGACTTTTACTACTTACTTTCATTTCCAGCATCACAGTTTCCTTTCAGGAAAGGCTGGAACTATGTTACTGTTTACTGCTGAAAGGATTCAGTAATGCTGGTTGAAGAAGAAGAGGGCCTGAAGCCAAACTGTAGCTTGCAGGAACAGGTGTAGCTTCATCCAGAATGTGKCACAAGGCAGTTAGGCAAGATGAAGTTCTCATTGTTCAGCCTCTGAGGTGTTAGAAACAGCCTGCTAGGATTAAGCCAGAACCTCAATACTGTTATAAACAGGAAAAGTGGTAAGTTTTTCACTGTTTAGAAAAGATTAGGCTTATCAAGGGGGAAGGATGATCCCATACATCTAATGATTGGTATATAAGGAAGAGCCTTATATACTTCCAGTATATACATTGCTGCAGAGAGGGCAGGAAGAGGTCACAGCCATGCAGCATTTTTATAATGGTGTGGACTACAGTGGAAGAGAAGTACATTGGACTTCAGTGCATACAGGGGTTTTTTTCTGAATGGTTTGGTTTACTATTTAGAAAATAGATGGCACGTAGAATATTTATCAGTAGGCATCTCACTCCAGTCTTTGAAAAAGTAATCCTCAAAAGATTCAGCCTTTTTTATATGCTATGTTGAAGGGCTTCAACAGTTTAAAATCTAAGAACAGTAATAAATCTTGGTAAGTCATTGTGCAGTGACTTCAGATTTTATTAACCTGAAGTTCTTATTCTCAGACAAACTCATTTCTGCTGACAAATACGTATACAAAGGTTATGAAGAGACTGGATCTTTGCCCACTGGAGCTGTGTGAGCAGTAATTTCAGTTACACCTCAATAGCTGTGATTTATCAATATAATTTATTTTGCTTGAAATTTTTACCTTGTCAATCCCTTTGCCAAGTCAAGTGTATCTAGAATTGTACTTTCTAATTCCAACMCAAGATGGTAAAATGACCAATAATCCTGTCACAAAAGATTTYATCATTTTGTTTGACAAAAACATGTTTTGTCTTGGATACCAAGTATTTATTTGGCTAATATTGGGTAACTGTCCAGTTTAGTATTTAGCCACATATCAACTACAGTATGTCCTGCCTGTGTGGGTTTGGACAGTTTAACATTGTCCTCCTAAGGAAAAGCAACATTATTTTATGCTAAATTTACTTAAGCAGGCTGGGTTTAAAGATTGGACAAGACATCTGAAATATTCCTATTGCTTTCAAAGAGTTTTTTAATTACACCTCTCATGGGTAAAAATTGAATTTCCTTTCTACATTGTTTTTTGAAGGAAAGAAGATCTTATATGACATTGTTGCATTTGCCAAAGAAAGTGTGAACTCCCATGTCATCACACTGGGACCTCAGAATTTTCCTGACAAAGATAAAGAACCATGGCTTGTAGATTTCTTTGCACCGGTAAATATTGGATATCTATATATTCCTTCTTCTAAAATCTGTTCTGTAACTACGTAACAAGGTACTAAGGAGTAGCTTGAAAGTGCCCTTCAGCATCATGAGAAGGTGTTCTAATTCCTCTTTCCCTGGGCGCTTTAGTTCCTRGCTGGGTTTTGTGTTTAGTGGACTCTGTTGTCAAAGCAGCAATGATTAATCTCAGATGTTCTCCTGAGAGCTACCTGTGGGAAAAGCAATTGCACTTACTTGCATTTTGTCTTCCAGTGGTGTCCTCCTTGTCGAGCCTTGTTACCAGAGCTGAGAAAAGCATCTAAACATCTTTATGGTCAGCTTAAATTTGGAACACTAGACTGTACTGTCCATGAAGGCCTTTGCAATATGGTAAGCTGCAGGAACTAAAAATAAAGAAATACAARTATAATCCTTTCAAACAATATAATTTTCTTTGAATTGGGGGTAGGAGGATATGGGCAGACAGTGTTTGTCCTTTAACATTACTTTCCTAAAGGGTAGTAAATTGAACAGGCATTTGTATCATATATTTTTTTAAAGAAGCAAACTATATAACCACTATAGATAATGTATCAATGTGGAATACAGGCAGATTTTATTCTAATTTCATAGTGTTACTCTGAGACTTCAGAAGTCTCAGAATTTAATAATTCTGGGGGCTAGGGTTAATGTCTGAAAATGCATGGAAAATGAGCAAAAAAGGACAAACTTTTTCAAGTTTTATTTAGATGTGTTTATCCACTGAGGAATTCAAATGATGGGAACTGACTGTGTTCAATGGTAAACAATAGTTATTCATACAGTCCAAACATTCCATCTGAGGACTGGGAATAGTTTTAAAGCTAAGGCTTAGGAGGCCCATGGATTAATTGCTGTATTTGTGGAGCATGGCAAAAGAATTACTGGTTGGTTTTTAAATTGAGAACACACTATGCCATCTCTGAATACAATTGGCATCTTCTCTGTACTGATTTCTTATGGTGTCAGATTCTCACTWGCACGTAAGCCTGAGCACTTGTACTGTACACACTGAACAGAAGAGCAGCTTGAGCCACCAGTACCAGGGACAGTTAGAGGCAAGTCCAAGAGCCTTAATCATTCTGTGGAATTTGTTATTGTTTGTTTTATCAGCATAACATTCGAGCTTACCCAACAACAGTTGTGTTCAATCAGTCTGATGTTCATGAGTATGAAGGACATCACTCAGCTGAGCAAATCTTGGAGTTTATAGAGGTATGTAAATGATAATGTTGGTTGCAGTCTTGTTCTCTGCAGTTCATACACAAATACATTCTTCAGCTGGAAGATGCTAAGATTTTTTTTTCTTTTCATTGGACAAGGAAAATAAAAAGTGAAAAAACTTCAGGCAAGAAAAGTGATCCAGCAACTGTCAGTCAGACTTGACAACTAATGGGTTAATTTCCCTAATCTGTCACATAATTTATTTGAGATCATTAGCAAATAAAGAAAGATCCCTTCCAATCTGCAAAATAATGATAGTTATTTCTATCTTATGGAGACAATAAAGGAATTAATATTATAATACTTCCGACTTTTAAGGTTGAAATGCTTCACATACACACCTTGATATAGGAGGGGGTTCACATTTTTGTCAATTAGATTGCTGCTGTCCAGATTTTTCAGCTGTCCTTGAACTTTAACTGCAAATTACTGGTATTGATCACTGTTGATACTAGAATTCTGGCACCCAACTTGGCTCCAGCATTCAGGTTCACTGCTATATCCACAGGCTGTCTTTCACTTTTTCAAGAGACATTTCTCTCCAGGTAGCTCAGAAAAAGCAGCTTCAAGAACACACATGCAGAAATGGGTGGAGATTAATCTTTCAGTTGGCATTCAGAGGCCAATAGTGCACTATATGTATTCTTTTGCATTCCAGCTTAAATAGCATGGCTGAGTTTTGTAACACCTGGTAAGCTGGATTTCTTGGTTTTTACCTTCTTTTATTGAGAAAAGGCAGAAAACCTCCCTTTTGGAGCATGGGTGTACTTTTTTGATTGTTTTTCTCAACAACTTAGGCTTTTAAAATTAGATTTTTGGGTTGAAGGAATGTCTTTTGGTGCTTCTATGCCTTTCAGTGGTGTGGAGTCTTCCCTACCAGAGCACCAAGCAAATTTCACAGAACATTCTCGAAATTTGGCAGTGTTTATACATGATGGCCCTAGATAGAGGATACACTGTGCAACAATGAGTTATGTCTATGAGCTGTCTTTATTTAGGATCTTAGGAATCCATCAGTGGTGTCCCTAACCCCAGAGACATTTGCTGAATTGGTTCAGAGAAGAAAGCGAGAGGAGATCTGGATGGTGGACTTCTATGCTCCATGGTGTGGACCTTGTCAGGCCTTAATGCCAGAATGGAAGAAAATGGCCAGGGTAAATCACATTCAAACACTTTTCTGCTTTTGTTCCTCTTCTGGGAAATTGCTGAGATGGCACAACTGCTTTCTTAAGAGAATTGTCAGCAAATTTAGAGTCTAATACTGCCACCAAAACAGGCAATTCCTACCTGACAGTTTCGTATTGTTCCAAATACAAAGTTTTTATTCAGCTTTTTAAAAGCTTCAATACACTGATACTGTAGTCCAGTTTTTCATGTTGKTTATAAGTGTGTAAGGTCATTACAGTGTTTTCTCATTTGCAAAAGTAATATTATTCTACTGACATTCATTCCTGGAGATGTTTACAGGAATTGGAACTAGAAAATTTTGGAGAGAAAAGAAGGGCTTTGGAAACAAGCTTGTGACTTTGAGACATTTAGAACTCGACTAGGAATTATAGCCAGGATTTACTATCCTGTTGGAATGTCTGTGAAGTGCTAGTAGCTCTGTAGGACACATTCAGTAATCATCAGCTTCCCTTCCCATGCTGGGTAGTTTGGGCCTTTGCAGCAAATAGGGTGTGTTTAGGACAGGCCCCCAGTGACACTGCTGGCACATCTGCACTGCACCAGCATTGGCACAGTTACTGAGGTGTCATGGGGCACACAGGAACAGGGCATTCCTTGCACTAAATAATGCCACTCCTGAGTGCCTTTGAGGTAAGGGAGGTGCCTTGTGAGCCATGTGCATGCAGCTTATACTAAATGTGTGCRTGATGGAAATGCACCTGGGTGGATRGCTCTGGTACCAGTGATCTGTTYACAGGGAAGAGGAAAGCCTTGTGATAATCTTGTCTGTTTTCTTGAGATTTTTTCCCCCAGCTAAACAGTATTACTGAAATTGTAGCAGTATTAGTTAACATATTTGATGGTAGGTTTTTTTCTTTCTTTTTCAGATGTTAAATGGATTAATCAGTGTAGGCAGTGTGGATTGTCAAAAATATTACTCTTTCTGTCACCAAGAAAGTGTTCGGGGCTATCCTGAAATCAGACTCTTTCCTCAAAAATCAAACACTGCTCATCACTATTAGTAAGTACATTGCTTCAGTTTGGGAAGCATTCCATGCTGTGAAACAAGACAAATACAGTTCTTCTCTTGTGTAGAAGAGGTTTATCACRGCTATTAAAATAGGCTGTTAGGATATTACTGTACTGGATACCATTGGCTTTGTTACTTCAAACTAAGGATTTTATTTTGCCATTTCATTTCAGTAATTTGAAATTACACAGGAATTTTAGTTTTTATTTCTTCTTTTTCTTGTCTTGGTCCTCTAGTCCTTAATTTTATAGGTTTTAATTCTATCTGTGAGACTTTTCATTTATTCAGATTTGAAAGCAGGGTAGAAATATATCCTAAAACTTACCCATTTACATTCTTTATTCGATTATCACCACTCTTCAGAGTGGGTTGTTTGTAAGGATTTTTTTCAGAATAATACAAACTATTGTGCAACTGGCTTTTTGTTTTTTCTTTTACATTTTTATAGCAGCTACAATGGATGGCACAGAGATGCCTATTCACTCAGAGGCTGGGCATTGGGGTAAGTTACTGCACTCAACTTTATTCATGAGCTGCTTGATAGGATAAATAAATATTTAAATACTATGTAAATCAAGAACTAGAAATACTTGGGTATTGCTTAATTTAAGATGTTCAAGTTTCTACATCTTTTCACTTACTGCTTTTAAAATTTGGAGAAATAGCGTATTCCTTGCTGTCCACCCATCTCCTGAAGACCATATTATTTTGTTCACCACATTAAAGAAGTTATTCTCCTATAGTACAAAGCGTGAAATAGGGATTTCCAGACTAGTCATGTTCTTAATTTCAGAAGCTTTTCTTAAATGCAATTTGCTGTTGTTTAAAGTTTTGAATGTATTACGATTGTTACTCTTCCTTTACACAGATATTTGCCACAGGTGTCTGTAGATCTCACCCCTCAGAGTTTCACAGAAAAAGTTCTGAATGGGAAAGATCATTGGGTCATTGATTTCTATGCTCCTTGGTGTGGACCTTGCCAAAATTTTGCTCCTGAATTTGAGATGCTTGCAAGGGTATGTTTTTAAATTTACTGGTAACTTGTTATAATTGTAATGGTTAAAATCTTACTCATCAGCACTTTCTTAGCAGTCATCCAAAAACCACAATACTTTCATGAGCCTCCTACTCAGGGAGTGATACACACTTTAGGTCCCACTAGACAGTGGGTGTTGTCTTCCACAGACAGACACACAGAGATCCTCTTTTGAAATAGATTTCAACTTTTGATGGAGTGGCCTTTGGAGCTGTGGTGTGCTTTTGTGCTTTGCTCTGAATTCATGTACAAGTGYTCTCTGAATACGCAGAGAGACACCTGGCCCAAGGCTGACAGTCTGAGAAGCAAGCTAGCAACTACTCTGAAATATTTCAAAGATTTGAGGAACACTTTTTGTTTTTTTAGCCACACTGCTGGCTTATTTCACTTACTTGCTTTTACTCACCCATGGAAACTTGTAGTTTGTTTCTAATAAACATTTCTTTTCAGGCTGTTAAAGGAAAAGTAAAAGCTGGAAAAGTAGACTGTCAGGCGTATGGTCACACCTGTCAGACTGCTGATATCAGAGCCTATCCTACTGTTAAGTTTTACCCCTACCAAGGAACAAAGGTAAAGTGTTAGTGGTGAGCAGTTACTGTTAGTAAATGTATTTCATTTCACCTTAAAACTAAAAAGAATACTTCTATAACATATTAAAATGAATTGTTTATATATTACTGTGTCTCCAAATAATCAGTTTCAGTAATACCTAAAATAGTAGGACAGTGATACAATAATAACAAATTGCAAATTAATAGAACTAAATAGAAGTAGAATCCTAATAATAATTAAAATGTGGGCTTAATTTGCAAGATCTTTGGTGACAAAATGTTTTTTAACCTTTACCAATTCCATCACCAACTACCCAAAAGTATGTAGTCTCTGTCTAAATGAAATTTAGACAACTTCATTTTGGCTAATGAGAACATATATAGTGACTTTTTAAATATATTAATGCTGAAGAAAAAGTATTCAGTGGTTTCTGATAGAGAATTGGCTTAACTTACTTCCCATTAAAAATTCAGTTAAAAAAAGGAAAGTTCTAGAAATCTTTCATCACACAATCCCACCAAATTGCATGAGATTTTCTGTGGTGAAGTGTAAAGACATTCTAGGTCTTCAAAGTAGCCACCCACAGCGACAGATTTCACATAGATTACAAAGTGGCAGACTTATAATAGCTGTCTAGCTTAAACACTCGCCTCAATAAATGTGAGAAAATTGTAACTATTTCAGGTTTCTTTAATGATCAGGACAAAATTAGTGTTGTTCTGAAAACTAGCAGCTAAGAGTGGTTCTTAGTACAATGCAAATTAGCATTGTTTAAACAGAGACAAAAATATATCCATGAATCATAAATCAAGCTACCAAGGCCATTGTATTCTGCCCTGCTTTTCTCTTGAATTTTGACTGAAAATTGTGTAACATATTACCCATGCTCTATTTTTATTTTCTTTTAAGAAAAGTGTTCTTGGGGAATACATAGACAGCAGAGATGCAAAAGGTATAGCTGACCTTTTGAATGAAAAATTAGAAGCAATGGAAAAGAAAGAAAAAAGAAAAAAATCTAGAAATAAGGTAAGAACACTTACTGTGGAGCCTTTGCAAAAGACTTGCTGTAAATAATAACTGTTTAAAATAGAAGATATTAACACGCAGCTGCTTAAGAAATGTTTTTCCAATTGAAAAATTGTTGCTACTGAAAACTTTAAAATAAGATGAAAAAATATTTTTGTTTGTAGTTTCAGAGAAACTCCATTGTTTATTTTCTTGTCACTAGGATGAACTCTAACTGGTACTGAAGGTAGATACAATTCAAAATATTCTGAAGCTGTGAAGATAGAAGACACCACAAGGAAAATATAAGGATAGTTACATTGGTGACAGGACAAGACACATGAAAACAAGTTTGAGTTCACAAGCATACACAACCGTATGAGTTCTGTTAAACTGTGGGGAGATGAAAACATTTTGGTTTTGGTGGAGGCAGTGTTTCTGCATGTCCCTCTTCTGATATACCAGCTACCTTCTTCCTGGCCAAACACTGGAGTTGACCAGAAATGTGGACTCTATCACTTTTGCCTACCCATTTACTAGTTCCTTATATTTTTTTCTGTCTCTTCTGAAATGCTTTTTGAATGTGGCACTCAGCCTGTGGCTGAATATGCACTCGAAGCACTCTGCAATGCAGAACATAATGACGGATTGTCTATTTGACAGACAAACAGTTGGACCTGATGATTATTCTGCTTTGGGGTTGCATTATTGTCTAGTCAATGGTTAAGAAATAAAATCAAGAAGTGGTAGGAGGATATGTTTATTGAATTAAATTGCTCTTGCTCTCGARTGGATTACTCTGTTGGTGGCAGTGGTGATGCTACCTGGATGAACAGAACTTTGAAGAGCTTTAGTTGCTTGGTTTGGTTTTGGGACTGTGTTTAATCTTTTTTTTAAGGAAGAAAGAAAAAATAAAATAATTCAAATGTGGTATTAACTTTCAAAGTTTAAATTATGCAATAGAAGCATCTGGTTAAGTCATTAGATCATCACTTTTATCATTGTCTTTTTAAATATGAACGTATTCTGTGGACATATTTAACCTCTTTTGGCATTACCACTTTCCCTTTCCCTGCAGACATATTTTTAGGTGGGTTTTTTTGTTTGTTTGTTTTTATATAATCTTCAGGCAAGCAGGAGAGCAAGTGCCTTCTTTAATTTAACAATGAACACTGTACATTGCAATGTCTCCTCATACTTCTTACTAGAATTCCTGCTCTAAAGAGTAATATTTTTCAGAGCTTCTCCATAGACAAGAAAAATTACATCAGATGACAAAATGTCTGCAAACAGCTGTTTCATGATTTCAGTAAAATGCTCCCTAGCTCTTGACGGATGGAATTTCCTCCCTGCTCTCTACGTATTTAGACCTAGCATGACCGGACGGTGTATTATGAGTATTACAAATTTGTAAATACATTGTTATTGACAAGTAACTTATTTCATGAAGAAGGCAGCAAGAAATGAAGAGATACAAGTAACTGAGACATTCAACTGTTTTTCCCCTATTCTCAGGGTTGCCTCTATTGATTTTTCATTTTTGCAGCATATTATTCTAAAAATTGAGACTATTGCATCTATTTTTTAATAAAGTACATCTTCCTACATCCAAATTTAACTTCAAATTCAATCATAGTTAAAAATTAAAATTCTAAAACAAACAGTTTTTGTCACTTTTTGCATATCACTGTAACTGTGCTTCCTGCCTTTTACGCCCTTCTTGGAGAATGAGGTCTAGGAAAAGTTTTGAAACATATTTAGGCTGTGGGGAAGAGGATTTAGTTTCAATATCAATAAAGTTCATTTTGAAGATATAATTCTGTATCAAGGTATTCTCTTTGTATCCAGATTTTTAAATTTCTGAGAGACCAAATGGATGTGTATGGGTGGGGGAAAATATTCTTCCAAATTAGATGATGGAGATTTCTAAGATTTTCCATGTTTTCATGGATTTTTTTATAAAAATACTTACAATGTTCTATTATTTAAACTTTTCAACAGGAATGCACAAGAACTTACTCCATTTACTGAAACTTGGCATCTGAAAACAGTGATGTTCCAATCCCCAATACTTTCAACCTTGGTCTTCTCTCTCTGCTAGAATTCAATACTAATTTTATATTCCCATATATGTAAAGCCACCACAATTTTGATAATAAACACCTAAAGGCAAATCATCAACATGATACTAAATACTTATCCCTAACACTGAACAGACTCCTTTTACTGCCAACTTTCTAGGATCTAATACACTTCTCTAGCTGCCAACAGATATTAATTACAGTTAGTTGAGCAAAAAAGAAGAATGCTTCCTAAATTAATGTATATGACAGCTGTATTCTGCAGAATATTTCTTGACTAAGATTACAGAACTCATATTGGTTAAAATTTGGAGTGTAATTCTGCAGAAGCCAATACTTCCTGTAAGAAAATTACTACTTTACTTAAATGTCAGTTTCAAGACAACATTCAAGAGCTGAATTAAGTAGGGGTTGGGTTGTTGTAAAGCCACATTAGTTCTGGTGCATTCTTACCGTACAACTGAGCTGACATGGAAAATACAGCCTGAAGATGTTCTGCTTTTTAGGGCTTAATAGACAAAAACCAGAATATTGTTTTTCCATAAAGCAGTTCAAATTAACATGAAGAAGATACAACTTCTGCATGTTATAGGCTGCTATGGAGTCACATAAAGTTCCCTTATTCTTTTTCTACCTTAACAGACACATTAACAAGAATACACTTCAGTCAGAATTAATTACAGATCAACTAGGAATTCATAGAGCTGACCTGATTTGTTTCCAGAAAATAGTTTTCTCCCTATAATATGTATTTTAAATAATATCTATAATCCTATTGGAATAAGAAAACATTTTCTTTCCCTTGTTATATGCACATGTGTTCATTAAGCAATCCCAGTTGTGCTGTTGTAGATATGTAACTCTTTCACCTGGCAGGTAGTTTATTTTAGTTATGACACAAGATCTCAGCTAGTCCAGTAACAAGCCCATACCCAGGATACTTCATTTTTTCATACCCAAGGTGTTTCATGTTTGCTTAAGTTATAGTAGAAGAATATCCTATGTAAGCAACAGAGAAAAGTTACTATGAGTTAATATTCCCATCCTGTCTTTTCAACTGTAATTCAATGCTGTCTTTGGTAATTGTGTTCAYTTACTTTATTATTCTACCTTTGGTCATGAATCACTATTTCTTGAACTAAGGCTGCATTTGTGCTTCTCAACTTCATGCCAGAAGCTCCTCAAGTCCCACCACTAATCTTTACACCTGCAGAAGGCAGCACTGCCCCTGAACTGAGTATCCCATCTTTTCCTTGCTCATACCCCCARGGGGACAGGTTCTGATGCAGTTTCATACTGCAGCAGATGAAAGAACTCACTTACCTGGCAAAAACTGGTGATTGCACATAATACAGGTAAAATCCTCAAGTTTTAGATAGAGTTTTATATTCTAAGAATGAAAAAGTTCCCTTCCCAGAACTAATCACAAATTATTTTAAGCCTTAGCAAAGAGGTTCATATATACCAGGTTAATGTGAAACAATCCAGAGMGTATATTTTTTTCTTTATCTAGTCCACTTGAAAAAAAGATTATGGAAATACCTATAATGTGTTCTACATTGTGGCAGAACTGGGCAAAGGCACACCAGCACCTGCTGAACAAAACTGGATCCCTGTCTCACACAGCACTGTGGTGAACAGCAGCTGCAGGGAAGACAGAACTGTGTAAAAGGTTATTTGCACATTCTACTGCCACTGCCCTGGGGAGCTGCCCAGAGGTGCTGCTCCATCACAGGAGACAAGCTGTGAGGTGCAGAGACAGGACAGGCATCTTACACTGCACACAAAGCTGGCACTCTCCAGCACAGCAATCCCTGCACAGTAAGCAGTGGCCTTGCCTCTGATCAAGAAAATGGGGTGCAATGAGACCTAACTGCTCCACACATGGAACAGACTCAAGTATACTTTAGTCACTTTATTTGTATCTATATACATTACATTTTGATTCTCCAAGTAGTCAAGGCAATTGTTCTCAAATAGTTTAGTACATCAATTTTATAAAATACAGCTGAACCAAGTTAGAATAGAAACGCATACAATATAGTACATTAAGTGCTTTGAAGAATGACTAGTCTGGCCACCAGCTAGTGAGCAATTCATTTGGTTTTGGTCATTCTCACAGAGGAGACTCCACAGGTAACTCCCCTGAGCCCACTAGAACTGCTCTACCAGCAGGAGTCCCTCATGTGGTTTTTGGGGACAGAATGCATCCCTGGGCCGCTAGAAGGCATTCTGCTGTCCACACCCTGACTCAGTCATTGCTTCTGACTTGGACAAGATTTAGACATTTGTCTCAAGGCCTCAGATCAAAACAACAGAAGAGTCAGTGTAGCTCTGAAGAAATTCAGTCTTCATATTTGCAACTGGAATTTACTTACACATATGCTAAAYCTGTGTTATAAACAAAGAAATAAGCTCTGACCAAAGGGTTCATCCTAAGAAATTCTACAGGGACACAGACTGAACACAGCCTCCCAAGCAGCTCTCAAAGATTTGTTCTGCATTAAGTATTGCTCTCCTTCTGAGAAATTTAAGCTTGGTAGTAATTGAAATGTCAGGACAACTATCATATTGAAAATGGAACATTTGAGGAGACCCATTCAGCTGCTGGGATTTGGACTGGAAATGCTTACAGCTTTATACCACAGGACATCCAAGATGACCCAACTGCAGCTGATACTGCAGCTACTGTGATACTCATGACCAGTAGTTTATACTCCAGTCTAATCAGGACTAGTCTATCAGCCACATCCTGGCCAAAAATTAACTGTTGATAGCAGCTCAAGATCATTCCTACAAATCTCTCCAACTGCTGTAACTTCAGCCCAAGAAGTTGGGCCATGACCATTCACATGTCTCTGGCTCTGTTCACAGGCTGCAGAACAGTGGAAGATTCTCTGTCCCTTCTGCAGTGCTGAGGGCCTCGTGCTGTCCCATTCAGGAGTACCAGCAACTGTCAGATGATGAAGCTGCTCACAGCCATCTGCTGTATCAGGACTCTGGCAGACAAGCAGCACGGAGCAGCCACACATCCCAGGATAAGAATGAGGGTTACTGGTGACAGACTGGGCTAGTACACCACATCAGCMTAGTGCAGGTGCTATGCCCATGCTCGTGCTCCATCCACCAATCCACATATTGACCAAGGTGGAAGGCAACATAATCAGCTGCTGTTGGGTCACCTTAGCTGGCCAGGACAGTCAAGTTTTGCCTGTAAACTTTAAGAAGGGAAGGACRAGAACACATGTAAACTTCAACTGAGACTGAAACACAGGCTGTATGACAGGTTCTTTCATACTGATGAACCAAGACAGCAGGCAGAGGCCACAGAAGTGGGAGTAGCACTGAGCTGATGGACTGGTTGACCTCATTAGACAAGGTCACAYACACAGCTAGGCAAATTGGGAGAACATTTCAACAAAAGAGGCAAGATGTGTCCCAGAGGTGATCAGCTGTACCTGAYGTGCTGTGTTGGACTGAAGCAAGGAGTACTGTGTCCTCTTTCCACAGCACACATCACTGCAGCCTTCAACAGTGCACCCCCAGAAACAATTCTCACACTGTACCGAGGAAATCAGTACACTGGCTTTTCTGCTGCTTCAAGGCCAGCGTCTTTGCTCATCCTCTAGTACAGTGTTGCAATAGGGTGGGGAAGGCTCCTTCCAACACAAATGACTGTTGCATCCTGGCAGCTCAGACAAGAGCTGCACTAGTTGGTTTTGGAGCAAATAGTTCAATTCTCACTGGTGGCCTTTTCCTTTCTYAGTGCTGCCTACTGCTGGTCACTCCTAAACAGCCACCACCATCTGCTGCAGAAAAAAATACTGAACACAGAAGAACTGAACCAAATGCACGTTTCAATCCATAGTTACAGTRATGAGTGCATTATGAGGCAAGTGATCACTAAGAGCTATCCTGTCCCAGATTCCATGTTCATTTGATGTTCTTCCATCAGAGACTGGAAGTCAGAGGACAGTATTCTTGCCTTTCAAACTCATGAAAATTCCTCTTATTTACTGGCCTGTATTATAATGAAAAGAAAAAGTAAACTCATCACCTACAAAAATGAGTAAAGTTTTTTTTTTTACTTGAAAGAAATGCTTATTGTAATGATATAGAGACTCACAGATCTCTGCACATCTTATGCATCATACAAGACACCTGTTAGTTCAGGTTTTCCTTTTTGCAGAAAACAACAACTACATTCATCTCTGTGACCAAAAAAAAATCATGTCATGAATGCAAGAAAAACATTCTCCTGGCAAAATTTCACCATGAGGTAATTGCATTGCTTGAAAGTAAAGGGAAACTGAAATAGATTTGAAGTGAACTGCCAGGAATGATTGTTGCATTAAGAAGTTGCAGTATTCACTTTGTCTAGCAACTTAATACCTTTACTAAGGAAAGGGTTAATCTGCTTCATAACTATAATCAATCAAGTCTTGTTAAATTAAAGGGTATATTAGTTACCTGTTTCCAGGAATTTGAGCAAYATTCAGATCAAAGTACTGTTTAAGAGTGAAGGGACATGCTTTGAGTTTTGCAGTATACTGATGACTGACAACCCATTTTTATGGGATTCAGCTAAAATGCAATTATGACAGATAAATCCGAGCTGYAGTAATATAACTTAAAAGATGGAGTCATAGGGCATTATTGATGTGGAGCTGCCTTAAAAAAAATACTGTTTACAGAACCCAGTAAGAATTAAAACTATGAAGCAAAAACAGCACAAGTTATTAATGGATCCTAAATAGGTCAATTACAGACCTTGCAACAATAGCAGAACTCATGAATTAACTTCATTCTTCTCTCCCTCATCCATGTTTGGGGAGTTTATTTCACATTTTCAGTACCAAGTATCCACTACAGAAACATGAGCTGCGCGTATTCAACACCATTTTGGCAGTGCAAGACTTCCAGAGATCGTGTACTTCTTCACCATCAGGATCTGGATAGAATGTCAGTCCAATACTTAGAAGGAGATAGCTTCACCTTCCCTACTGACAGCAGGGATGTCACTTATCAGTGCTGTTCAGTGGTACCTTACAGTTTAGATCCTTACTGAGGCAGGTTTGCTTGTTATCCTCCAAGAGGGGAATAAAGTGCAAGCAGATTTCACACTCTACAACATGATGCACGTGGTCAGTGTAGACATGGTACTGCAATCCTCTTGCTGCTGGACAGACCGCTGGAAGAGAGTGGCCTATAACGTCATTGTCTTCTTGTGCTTTCCCAATATGGGCTTTAGCTCAGCAATTCAGGCCCAGTCCTGTCCAATGGTCTGGCACCATCAGGAAATACTTGTCCATAGCTTCACAAAACCTGGTCCGGTACAGCTCTGGAGAGACCACAGTGGGCATCTTACCTAACGTGTAAGAGCCAAGAGCAGTTAGAAATGGGCTAAAGACACTGCAGAACAGACAGATGTCACAYGAGATTACACCAGCAGACAGCATAAACTTGAAGGCCACAAGATAGAACCTTATAAAGTTCAACAACAAACAAGCGTAAGGTTTTGCACCTGGGAAAACATAATGCAGGAGCACAGCACAGGCTGGGATCTCCCTGGGGAGCAGCTCTGTGAAAGGGACCTGAGGATCCT
>JACDOX010000003.1:10208028-10311828 GCA_014549065.1 Cardinalis cardinalis
AAAAAAAGGAAAAAAAAAAAAGATGTGGACAGGCTGAAGAGGGTCCAGAGAAGGGTCAAAGGGTCACAGAGATGATCCAAGGACTGGGAAGCCTGCCATATGAGGAAGTGCTGAAAGAACTGCGTTTGTTCAGCCTTGGAAAAAGGCTGCTTAGAGGAGACCATATCACCATGTTCCAGTATTTATAGGGTGGCTAAAAAGAAGATGGAGACTCATTTTACAAAGAGCCACATGGAAAAGATGAGAGGTAATGGGTATATCTTATTCCTGGGCAGATTCCAGTTAGACACAAGAGGAACATTTTTCTCAATGAAAACAACCCAGGTAGACACAAGAGGAACATTTTTCTCAATGAGAACAACCAGCCATTGGAATTGTCCTGCCAGTCAAAGGATGGATTCCCCAACAGAGGGGATTTAAGATTCAGCTGCACAGGGTATTAAGCCATCTTGTATAGACTGTGCTTTTGTCAAGAAAGGTTGAGGTCCCTTGAGGTCCCTTCCAACCTGGTATTCTATTATTCCTTCCTCTGTTCTCAACAACTTAATCTGTCACAAATTTCAATGGTGGAAAAGTTGTGAACTTTAGCAGTGTTACAGAAAGGCTTCCATGTAAGAAGGAAACATGATCAAAATCTTTGCTTTCAGTCTGAACTTACCTTGTCCTCCCAAGATGCCAGTTGACTTTACCACCATTTCAAGCTTTTTGTCCCAGGTAAAAGTACGAATATAGTCTGTTACAATAAAAAAAATCCACACATAAATATGTTTTACTTGTTTTAATCCAACTAACACTGTTTTAAAATGTTATCTATTTCTCCCCAAAGAGGGCAGGAAAGAAGCAGTGCTCTATAGTCAGAGCTTCAGTGTTTTCCCTACCAATTGCCTCATTTTCTGTATTATGTTTGGGTAGGGTGAATACAGTCTTTCAAAAGTCCAGCAAGATCACAATCAACTCTTCCTTTCTCCACAAGAACAGGCTGCCCAAGCACATCTGTCTTTATCCATGMTGGAGGGTCAAGGGCTCATCTACAAGGGTCACTTTTCACTCACCCTCATCCCAGAAACCCCACTAGAAGCACTGAGGCTTGGACACCTCTCCATTTAAACCAGTATTTGTCATCACTGCAGCCACTTGCAGCTTTGATAACAGAATGGAAGGGATTGCCACTTTATGATAGGGAGGACTGGAAACATCACCAGTGACCCTGACTGGCAGAGGGGGCAGCAAGAAGACAACTTCTGAATCGTTTCCAAGCCCTTCCAGAGAAGGCATGCTCAGTCACAAGCACATGAACATGAGCCTGCAAAGCTAAATCTGCAGTAAGATCAGTTTTCACAGACCAAACTTACTTGTTTCCTGTATCACATAAGGACCTAAAATAGGTAGAGATATTGACCTCAGGTTCAAACACAGTCCACACTAAAATTTTTTAGTTCCAATCCAACACAAATTTAGCTCAAGTACTTAAGTTCTCAGGGTATCATCTAAAGAACATTCTGATACCCTGATACAGCAGACATGTTYTCCCTTCTTGATAATATTTGTGTTAAACGCTGAAGGAAACTGGTAGCTTTAACTATCACATAAAATATATCAGATAAGACTTGGCATACGGCAACAAAAAGCCACACATACAGGAGAAGCACATGGTCAGTGTTAACCCATCCTGTTTGTTCCAATAGTCAAGAGTCTACAAATCTAGAAAGGAATAACAACTTGCAACAAGCAAGAGCTTGCTTTGTAGGTGGGACTTTAATTCTCAACTAGAAATGTTATTGAAATGGCTTTTGAGCTTTATCAGAATAAGTGTAATCCAGACCTCCTGTCCTGAGATCTCATCTGGAAGCATTTCTGAGCTGGGTTTCAAAACCATTTCCCTAAGTCAATTCCACATCCTGCAAAACTGCCTCATCTCTGTGTCTTTTATACTACAGAAGTTTGTCTATCTAAACCATCTCTTTTCCTGTCTCTACTTTCCAGTCACAAGTCAGAGGATGCAGCAAGGTAATTASTGCATTGCCACCCACATTATCCAGATCAGACTATATGATTATATGAGATCCCATGACGTTCAACTTCTTTCTTCCAACCCTACCAATACTGCTTCTCCTCAGAGCCCCTCCACACAAGATTTAAAAGCCTATGTAAACATGACTAAACTAAAGTTTACAGATTAAACACATAAAAGCATACAAATAACTCAACTGGAGTCAAAGTCGAGGTTAAACTACCTTTGAGGCCTCCTGCATATACTCATAGCAATGTAAATGCTAATCTGAGCCTATGAGAGACCTGYGGAGAAGACTTACTGCCTCCACTCTGAATACCTGCAAGAGGTGAGGGTGGTGTTCCACCAGGGAGAAGACAAGATTTCCTGACACACATCTCTCTGATGGGAGCATTATGAACATCTAAACCAGAAGGAAACCATTTCATCATCTGAGAGCAACAAAAGCCAAAAGACAACGTACCAATGATCCCAACGACCAGCTCGTTGTTGGTATCATCACGCCCCACCAGCAGGGAATAGTCGATGATGAGATGGCTGGAGAGGAACTGGGAATCGCTGTGTATGGAGGCTTTCAGCACAGCTTTGCAATGGGAACGGATGTACAAAGGGTTGTCCCGAACCATCTTCAGAAGGTTTTCATCCAGCAGGACCACATCACAGGTTTCCTTGCCCGTCTCTGTTTTAACATTTCTATTCCGGAGGGAGCCCTTCAGGTCAAACACCTGCAAATGGAGAATAGCACTGCTTTGTTTCATTTTTCTGAGTTAAAGATTTCAGTACCTAGCACTTGAGAAGGCAGCACAGCTGGGCAACTCTTYCCTTTTCTTTAGGAGGAAGACAATTAACAAAAAATATTTTGTAGAGAATAGCACGTAAGCCTAGGTGAAAACTTTGCCACCTCAATTCACAAGTTTTAGGCTAGTTGTTTCACTAATATTCAGTCTAAATTAAGAGAAAAAGGGTGCCTCTACTTTTTATATTGTTTAGGTAAACTAAGTTTTCCAGMCAGTTTCTACAGAGTTAATTGCTGACAAAAGCAAAGCCAATGAAGAGGGAGGTGGGTGGTGCATGAAGCACCAGTTAACATGGACAAGGCAAATGACAGACCCATCATGAGGCTGGAAATTATCTCTGAGGCTCACCAAAGTCCTGCTTCAAGGACTTCTCCTGCTTCTCCCTGTTAGAGAAGGTTGTTCAAGTTCTGTCCAGTCAAGATTTCACTATCTTGCGTGGAATAGACTCCACAGTCTGTTTGGGTTTCTGTTTAGTAGTGCCTGAGCCCTYCTCATGACTTAAACAACAAACAAGMAAAAAGAAAACCCACAACRTCCTTTAWATCCATCTAGAATTCCCTCCATATACCTCCTCCCACAAATATTCCTTGTTTRAGGTCAGGCACTGAGAGGTAAAGTGGAAAGAACTGACAATGTCTAGGTTTAGAAGTGATGCTTGTTTGAACTTCCTTTTCAGCTTCAAATCTCTATTTAAAGAGTATTTCCCCCTASTAATTTTAATATCTTCATTCCAATGCCTGAAAAAGATGGCTTTTCCTTGACTAAGAGCAAGACTGAACTAAAAATCTTGTCCCACACCTGAAGTGGTTCCAAGAAAGAACAGTGTGTTGAAAAAATAATTAATTCCCCCCACTACAGAGTAACTCTCTCTGAGTGAGGCTCTCATTCTAAACAAATTAGTCTGTGATTCCAGTCAGTTCCTCTGAAAGTTTTGTAAAAGGATTTTACATTTTCATAACCAGGTTAGTAATGTTTTCTCTCAGACACCAGAGATACAGGGACAAACAAGACTTCTAAAGACTGAACCCTGCACAACAGCTAATCTGAACTAGCCAAGAGAGGCATCAAGCTCCTGAGGATCCCATAACAMGGAAGAGGCACAAACTGTCACCCTTGAGCACTGTGAGAGGTAACAGCACATGCAAAATTAAAAGTCACCTAGATGGCTACGAATGACCCTGCTCTTTCTTCCAGTCACAACTGCACTGCAAGGAACAGAACACTTTGCTCTTACCTGAGCCATTTTCCTGCCATAGAAAAGATTTTCCATGACAAGCAGATCCAGCTTCTTTTCAGTGTTGTTTTGAGAGTTCTTGTAACCGATTCGATAGACCCCAAGGATTTTAGCCAGTGCTGTGGGCTTCTAAAGAAGACAAGACATGGGCTAAGATCTGTGCAGAGACAATCAGCATCCCCATACCAGAAGCACCACTGTTCTGTCTGACTGTGTATTACAGCTCAGAAGTCCAAGCATAATTTCCACTTTACATCTTAAAAAYCCATTATTAATGTAACTCACATCCTCCAAGATTTTATTTTATTTAAATGAAAAAGGCTAATAGAAACTTCTACTTGTCTTTAAAATCCAGAACACTGCCTAAAATAAAAAGCACTTTTTTTAATACCTTCTGTTGAACTGCATTAGTGATGTAAGTGAAGTAGTGTGGAGCAAAGTCAAGGAATGACTGGACTTCCAGACGAGGCATTTGYTTCAAGATGAATCTATCATCTGTTTCAACATTAGACACAGGCAACAGGGTTACATACAATAAGTGATGTATATTTACAATTTTTTAGGACTGTCACATAGCTGAAATGGTTAAAAAAATTAAAGCACTACAATTCTCTTAAATCCTTACCCTCGGAAGCTCATTTCTAGATTCTTTTTACTTCACATATTCTGAATTTCAGCCTCYCTGGATTTCTACCTTCCAGCAAATAATGGACCAGAGACTGACTACACTAGATCTACCTCAGCTATACAGTCTTCCTATATAGCCAACAGAAACTGCCTACAGACCATTTTGTTCAATATTTGTTTTACACAGAAGTCTAGAAATGGTCAAAGTTCTAAAAAAAAAATTAGATTAACAATAGCACAAGAKATTATAAGAAATACTGTGTTTTTAACAAGTTTTCCTTGAATTATACTCAAGTTTTTGTTTTCTGAAGCCYGCCTGATAGTACAACCCTTCTGTTCCACTGGCCTTCTTAGCTGCTACTGCTGAAAAACAGAACTGTATTTTGCTTTCCTKCACATACAAAGAGACAAATAATTTGATGCTGAAGACTCCAGAAAGACCCACTTAATTTTCCCTTCTCAGTGACCACTTCACAACCAGCAACCCTCTGGACAGAGGTTATCAGGGATTAAATGACACACTAATCACCACCATACAGAAATAACAGCCCTAATTACAAGGGGGAAAGGAGCTGCATTTACCCTCAGTCACATAGAAYGCAGCTCCAGATTTGCCACCTCGTGCCTGCCAGGGCATGGAGTGAGAGAGGGATCGGATGAAATCCTCTTCACTGCTCCCCAGGATCACTTCACGCATCCTGTGAAACTCCCCAGCGTAATAAATCCGGCAGTAGAACTTGGCATTCGCATCTGAGAACTCTGCAAAAAATGGTTTTCCTCAATAACAGCATGCACTGACTACCCAAGACAACACTGAGATTCTACTCATGTCTACAGGAGTATTATTGTGCAAAACATCTCTCTCATACTTACGGTAATTCAGAAGTTTCAAACAATGAGATTTGAACAGAAAATGACAGGAAAGTCAATTTCCTCTAGATAAGCTCATAGTATATGTCATGGGGAAGTGTTCGGACAAAAGAACAATTWAAAAAAGTTTATGGAGTAGTTTTGCAAAAGAGATTGATTGCAGTAAGTAAAAATTGCATTGCTATTTTCTTGATTTGCTTTTCCTTCATGATAMCAAGAATACCAAGAAAATTATGAAGAAAAAACAACTATTAACTTCAAGATTGCCACTTCATGTTCATGAAGAAATGAGTTTGCCAGCTAAGACTAAGTTGTTATTTACAACTACTCACGGAGTTCCACATGGGGATTCACCACCTGTTTCTTCTGTCCATCTCCTCCATCTCCATCATCTGAAGGCATAAAGGGCATTTGGTCAGGGCTGTTCACTATTACTACCAAGAAAGCCACATTAGGTACTACTTGTAAACTCACTTTACAAGAAAAATATTTTTTTTTTCCGAGAATACAGAGGGAACTATACACAGGGAATTAGAAATACAGCTATAACTGTATCATATAATACATATGCTAGAAGGGCACTGCTGTTTATGGACACAAACCCAGCCTCTGTCTTCACTCATTTTCCATGAGCGAAAACAATGAGAACGAAAGTGAGAAACTAAGAACTAAGTGAGAAAGACAGGGCTGCTTAACTAGAGCCAGCTCAATCCAAAGGCATTCAAGACCAGACTACTCCACGTTCCTATAGCTTGGATTTGAAAGATTCTGTTTCCCTTATTACAAAGAAAAGGAATGTACATAGAAAAAAACATATTTGATATTCAAATTATTCATTTTCCATGCATGCTGAGTAACCTTGGACTGTTGAAAAAGTACAAGCAGGAGTACATTTGGGGCCTTACATGGATGAATGAGGTCTGGGAGAAGTACCAACCCAAGAGAGAAGATGAACTCTGCAGTCTTGTACCTTGTGCCTCTGCTCCTTGGTTTTCTGCTCCTTCCTTGCCCATCTGTCCAACCTGGTAGTAAGCACTGTCAGCACCACGTAAGGTCTCTTTCTTCTGCGAAGACAGGTCTGGGCTCTTCCCTCCCGTGCCACGGAAGAAAGACAAAACACCAGATGGTTTCTTTGCTATAGTGAAAAGGAATAGGAAAGATGGTGTTGGCATTTCCACAGGCAGTTTAATAACAGCATGACTCCTATGAACATTCCACATTCMTTGTTCTATGTGAAGCAATGATGCCATTCAACTACAACTCATTTGCAGCTCCATGCAACTAAGGTCTATGAGGGTGGATGATCTAGCGCTCTCAATAGCATCCTAGGGCGCAGAGACATTTGAAAACACAGACCAAGAATAAGTGTCTTTAATACAGTAAGAACTCCATGTCTCCATTTCAAGATATTTTAACTGCATCTCTTTAAAAAAGACAATGCCAAAAGAAGGGCATTATATCCCACTGAACAGGCTGGATTCAAGAACAACCCTAGGTTCACTGCATAATAACATTAAATAGGGAATGACAGTTTGATCTCATAATAGTTCTCATAAGAACTATTGATCTCATAAGATCTTCATAAAACTAAAAAGCCCACACGCTCCCATCCCTCTCACGTGTTACATTAAGTCAACACTAGTCACAATTTCAACTCCGAATGCTGCTTTTTTTTCCCCACATGAACTAGAATCCAGGTTAAATGGACTCAAGCCGGAGCTGAGATTAGCACCATGGACAATTTTGGCAAAATGGCCTTACGCTGCTCTGGCTCTGCACTGCGAAGGGGACACATGTTAGCCTCAGGCAGGCGGACAGGRCTGCTGCTCTTGGGTTTGCTGTCTGACATGCTGAAAGGAGAAAGAACAAAGAAATGATGAACCAACAAATGCTGCCACTCAAAACACTACTGCTTTAAGCCTGAACGTTTATTTCTCTCCCCTGCCTAAACACTAAAGGAAAARAAAACACCATGTAAAGGTGTAAGAATGTGGGACTCTCCAAAGYTGTCCTCCTCCATCTTCCTAAAAAATATCTCTCAAGGTCCATAGCAAAGTTCCATCCATGACCACAGCAAAGTAAGCAGGCCCAGTATTCCTACCATGCCTGCAGCAAGAGATTAGGTGATGGAGCCAGCACGGTCCATAATGTGAAATGGAAACTCACATACTGAAGTATGTGATGGTTACATGGAATGAGTCAGATTCCATCAGAAAGCAGACACCCTAACAGGGGCGTATTTTGAGGGTTTTTCCCCATCCTAGTTTTGGCTTATTCACTACCATCACTGTGTCTTCACTCTATGTACTGTAGTTCCTGCATGTAACCTGTTTGGTTGTAGTCCTTCTTCAGAACTGCTCTTCAGAGAAGCTTTGGACAACTCATCCAGGGCATTTCTGTACTCCTTGCAACTGATGGGGAAAGAAGAAAAGAAAGGGAAAGGGAAAGACTCAAAATAATTAAATGTTCTCTTGGAAACTCTGAAATACCAGCCCAAAGACTTAGTTCAGAGACAACCGCAGGAAACAAAACATCACAGTAGAAAAACCTCTGCTTKGTTTTTTCTTATTATTAGAACTCTTTTTTCTTAGAACAGAAGCTGCTCTAGACAATACTGCAGGAAAAATATCCCCTTATTTTTCCCCACCCATAATTTAAGAATGCACTTCTTCAAAAATCTGCTGCCTTGTGATATGCAAACCCGAAGGTTTGCTGAAGCAACTGGYGAGAAGAGCTGAGCAGTAACAAGAGCTGCTACGACCAAAGGTAGGCAAGAAACAGACTGCAATATCAATACAAATAGCTGTTCCCCAACTCAGTTGCACTTCCTCCAGCTGGAGAGGCTGAGCAAACCTTAGTTGCACTTCTTTCTCTAGTGATAGATATCTCATTAAAAGAAACACCACACAACTAAGTCATTTTTGCATACTAGAGTTCCACTAAAAAAGTCCAAAATCCAGTTGCACTTTCATTATCTCAGCAGTAAGAGGAAAGAACCCCATCTCTGAYRGAAACTCTAACACGGCTTAATATAGAAAAYCTGTCATGCTTGTTCCCTATCATCAAAATTTWATTATTCCTCAAACACAAAAGCTGCAAAAGTACAAAGTATGTCAGATGAAAAGCCAAACCACACCAGTACCTGAGAGCAAAGGCTATGATGGAGCTTGGTTCTTTCTCACAAACTGCAATAGGTACACGTTCATGCTCATACATTAAGTAGTGCTTATCTGGGTCACTAAATGAAAACAACAGACTGTTAGCAGATCATAAAAATTTGTGCAAAGAATAGAAATTTTGGTCAAAACCCAGATATCATCACTGCACTCCCCGGAACAAGCTGCAAGTCTCAGCATAGAACCAAAGTTGCCCAGATCAGCTTCTCCAACAGACACATTCATAACTATGTGGTTAATTCTAAATGGTAGAGTGTTAGGGAAATCAGAATTTCAAGCAATCTGCTTGGATCAGAAGATGAGCTTTAGGTTAGAATAAGAGTCTATTTCTGTTTAGCAGCCCCTGTTTCCAATGGCACCAAAACCCGCCTKAGTTTGGTTTGACTATCCAGCAGCATAGCCTGTAGACTGAACTTAGRGGATAAACCTGGACTCTTTTCTAAACAGGCAGTTTATCACAGAAAATTCTCCAAAGCCTCCTGGATTCTTATATGGTTTTTTTTCACTGATCTGTAGGGTCAGTCATTTAGCTTTTACCTCMCAGCCCAAGGCCTGTGCTCCTACACTGGGGTGGGATTCCCAAGTTAAACTCAGGCTGCCAAACGTTAGGCTCATGTCAAACGAGAAACACTACAAAGCACGCAGACCAAGTAGCTGAAAGACTTTCCAGCCTGCCCATCTTCACACCAGAGGGACACTTGAGGGCACATGCAGTAACCATTGAACCTGACCTACACCCAGACAATGCCAATTTGAGTCCAACCCTTGGAAGAGCTCTGGAAGCAAAAACAAGATGCAGGCATGTAGCTTTAGTTAAGTCTTTGCTAAGGAAGGGCATTTCCACTCCCTCCCTGCAACAATGGAGCTRGAAGGCACCTTTCTCCCCTCTTGCCCACCCCTTCAACTCTCACAAAAGCTCTGARGAGGCATGCATGCTAGGAGGAAACTAATACTGGCTTTACCCAAGGGCAGATCATTCATAAGAAAGGTGGTTAACCTACAATCACCTAGAATGGACACAGAAAACTTCCTACCTTGACAAAGTTCTCTATCTTACTCAGGCAAACTCAAGTAATGGTTTAAATTATACACCGAGCAAAGGAAGCATGCATGGTTCTGCCTGCAATCTGACAAGGTTGCTGATTTTTTACATTTTATGTATATTATGCAGTACTTACAAGGGAAAGGGAATGGGGTTATAGTTGTTTCCAGGCAAAAAGTTAGCCAAAATAGCTTTCATAGTAGACTTCTCCTTCACTTGGCTGTCTGTAGATCCCAGTGAGTGTCCATCAAACACATCTGGAACAGACACATGTCAGGTCTGCATCACAATATCAAAGCTTAAGCTGTAAATTCAGAAGGACGACTACAGACCACAGAGTTAGCAGTTATTTGTCACTTCCTAAAGGATTTTGTGGACTTAGCACAGAAAAGCAAGAGAAAGAATACAAGATCACAACTGAACTATACCTTCTGAGCTGCTTGTTGTGTCCTGTTCAGAGAGTGCRTTGGCACCAGTCATATGCTCTGATGCAACCTCTGGAGAGGTGGGCAGCTGCAGGTGGGTGGAGCCTGTGGAGCTCTGACTTGATAAAGTCGTCAGGAAACGATCCTCTGAGAGTACAAGGACAGTTAAGGACAGAAGAAATAATTTTACAGGACTGTCAGAAGTGATACTGTTTGCTCCCAGCCCAAGCTATAACCAGCACCTACTTTCAGAAAGATTTTACTTAGAAAGCAGGTGAGGCCACACAAACCAAAGGACTGGGCAAGCTCATCAGTGTAGCACCTTCAGAAAAYGTGTACTCTTACAATCGCTACTACCTTCAGCTCCCACAAACTCCCAGTATGCCTCACAGGTAAGAGATCTCAGCACCCATRACCAGATAACAGAAGAGGCAAAAGGCATTTCCCAAATTCCATGTAGTTATTCAGTTAATTAGAAAGCTTCTGAAAGTTTTTAAACTAAAGTTCAATGGAAAATTCTTGTGGGCCAATTTACTAATCACTAGTAATTCAGCTTCATATTAGAAGCAGATGGCCAACTTTCTATCTTACCACTAGAAAAAACAAATGTGACATGATGGGGATTTGGTATTTCTCTGATCTATCAWATTTGAAAAAAGCTCCCATATTATGTCAGGAAAAGGGCTACAACATGCTTCTATTGGCATATTATGAAAAATGAGTCACAGACCTTTCTCTCCATTTTGCAGCGCTGGAGAAGCATTGCGTGGGGAAGCATCCATGCTGCTGATCTAGGCAGAATAAYAAAACAACAATGTTGGTGCCAAGCTCTTAACAGTTCTATTTCCTCCTGTGTGGAGCACTTACAAAAGCAGATGTATTACAACTGAGCACTCCCACCCACTTCTCAGCCTCTGTATGTCACTGTATCTGTTACCATATGAAAAAGACAAGGCAACAGCAACTCAAGYTCACAGGATGCTTATGATGGCTGTTACCTGTGTATGCTGCTTTAAACACTACACTCCCTCTCTAAGAACCTCCTTCCTGCTAGATCAAGGTAAGGTTTGCTTTAGCACCTAACAAACATGTGTTAAGTGGAAGGGGCATTTGTGCATGCAGTAGAGCAAATCCAGGGTCTCTAGGAGTTTTTAGTGCATCTTGCTACCAMAGAACTATTGGGAGTTCAGCCTCTCAGTATCATGCTTATATTGTACTGCCTTGCAGCCCAGACATTTCCTCAGAGCTCCAGCCCCTCGAAGGGTGGGAATTCAGCATGCTGGCATGTGTATCCTTGGACAGAGCTCTTGAGGCAGCAGTCCAAAATCCATCCCTTCGGTCAGTTCCCACAGGATACATCATATCCTGAAAAGCCATTTTCAGTCCTTCCTGCGTCATTTGCTCTGTTATTTGTCAGTATTATTTGTCTTTTCTTTTTCACAAGTGGTGCACCTGATGGGCAACAACCTAGGGTTGAAGGACATGGCCCAGTTCCTATCTAGGCACACACTCGACAACGACTGCAACTCTCTGGTGGCAGTGCTCACACCAACAGTACACAAACATCACAGAAAAGCAGCATCTCTTTAATAACTRTTAAAGAGAACTCAAGCCAGTCTTAAGACTACTGTGCTGCCCCAGGGAAAAAAAAAATGTTTAAGAGGTTTATAGCCTGTTAGCCATACCTTGCTTTCTTCACCTTGCCTCAGTCTCCCAGGGCTGGGTGGTACTGATGGACGTTTTCTCCCTTTCTCTTGTTGAAAGAGATCCTGCAATCTTAAACAAAAAATAATAATAAAACAAACAAACAAMAACTACCCACACAAAACCACCACACCAAAGAAAAATTAATCAAAAGGTAGGTTACTGGTGTTATCTCTGAATGACACAAGTTATGAAGTTTCTCCATAACAAACTCAGATTGCTGCAAACATGTGCCAAAGATCCAAAGAAAGCACATTTTCTTTAGTTGTGCTCTACATTACAATGCTTTTATCATATTGCCTCAAATGATTTTCTGTTCCAACTGATCAGCTGTGTGTTTTCAACCAGCAGAACACATTCAGCACAAGCTCTATACWGTAACTGCTCTACAGTGAAAGAAACTACGGCTGAACCTCTTCCCTCCCAGAACCAACACTGTATCAGTGCTGCTCATGATTCCAGCATGTGTCCTCTTACCTACTATTCCAGGCTTGTAGCATCTCACAAAGTCCTTGCTTTTTAGCTATAAGAGACTCAAAAACAGATTGCAGCTGTTGAGGTGTGTCCAGTGATGATGAAAGCAGCCTTGCTTGGATTTTCTCAGTCCAGTTTCGAAACTCTCCTTCTTCCATCTGCCAAAAGGAAAACTGTCAGTGTTATCTCACCAAGACAACACAAGATCTGAGTAGCTCCTCCACACACTTAGCCTATGGACCACTGATGTACAAACAGCCTATTACCTCCTTTTGGGCAAAGAGGTCTTCCATCTTCTCTTCCCTCGTTTTGCTGAAGGTATCTGTTTTCAGAGATGCAAGGCGATCATCCACAGCAAGATACACTTGTGACACCCTGCCAACAGCAATGCAAAGAGTTAAGCTGTGACTACTTGGAGCTTCTCAACATTCTTTAAAATAGTCTGAAYGTGTTGAAGGTTAGCATTTAAGAATACAAAAGACAATATATGAGAGCCTTCCTGCATAGTAAGCTATCCAACTGTATTCACAGAGAAAGTTGGGGAAACTTTATTAGTAATAGGAGAAATCTAGAAGTTGCATATGCTGACATTCATCTCYACAATTTATTCTTAGCAGTGGAAGTTGTCAGAGAGCAATACAAATGCCTCAAACACATTACTAAAATAGGGGAACTATTGTGTTATGTGTGATTAGGAAGAATCTGGGTCTGCAAGCTATACCTCCACCAGCAGGGCTTAGAAAAAATGAGTACCTSTATTTCAGCTCTAAACAAAGCTCCACAGGTTTTGAAGTCAGATGGCCACAGAGACATACAGCAATACAGGAATGCTGTGACCAGGCAGAACACCACTCTGGCTGGATTTTACAGAGTTTTCATCTCGCCTCAAAAAGGTCTTCCACMTTTTTGTTCCTACATTTAGAAAGTGTCCAGGCTCACAGTACTTCACCTTAGACTACAAGGAGGAAGAGTCTGCCTGCTCTCACCATATTCAATAGCTAATAAAGGCAAAGACTTTTATACACCAGAGTTCTGCTGCCACATGACCAAAAGAATGACAACRGTTCTGTTCGGACAAGAGATTTGAGCAAGGTCTTTGCAGTTTTTTGGGGCTGAAGAAGTGAAACTCAGTCAGATATTCTATTAAGGAACATTAGGGTAAGAGTACGAAGTATAACCTGCAGATATCAGTGCAGACTCAGATATCAGTGAAACATTCAGGGATAGAGATGAAAAGAATCTTAAGTTTCTACTGGCAATGTTTAACCTGACTTGCCACCAGACAGAGTTGAGATATTAGAACAGACAGAGCAAGCAAAGGTAACAAAGATTTCAATACTGCTCTCCCTTGGAAGTATATACGCATACATGTTTTAAACTATTAATTTTCTATCAAATAATGATTATTTAGCCAAATCTCATCATACTAGCAAAATTGTTATGTGTTCTGGTAATAAAAATACAAAATACAAATAAAATTAGTAAGACATTAAAATCAAAGCCTACTTTTGTGAGAAATCCTTGAGATCCTGCAAAATAGTAACTTTTGAYGGAGCCTGTCGTTTGATGTAGATCTTGGGGAGTGGGACACACACTTCCAGCAGCCGGATTGGAGAGTAGCTGAGAAGGCAATACAACAGCTTGTAACAAGACCCACACCACACAGTACCAGTTCTACACCATACCAAGGTTTGAGGCCCTTATATGAAAAAGGGCACTGTCAATGTGTCCAGGGCTTTAGTTACTTTTAGTAGGAATAACACTGTTCATTCTCTCAGGCAAGAAGTAAGATCACAAATCATACTGCAAAATCAAAATTTAGAAAGCATGTGGAATTAGACAGGGAAAAGCATTTCCCTTCTGTATCATGAACAGGAATCATGCACTCTTGGAACACTGCCCACCACAGCTAGGACAGTGGTGCCACCCACAAAGCCCTCTGCAAGCCAGCACACAATCCTGCACTTGAGATTATGGTACAGTTATGCTAACCCACGCTATACTCACARTGAAGAACAGAACTGATGAATCCTTACTAGAGCCACATGCTTCATACAGTACCAGAGAGAGAAGGAAGGTTTTAGCAGTGGAACTCACCTGAAAGATGCCACCATCTGATTATAGGAGAAATACTGGTGATAGTCGTGGTGAATGGAATGCCCACAAGGCTCTGCGTTGGCCCTTCGAGTGTACTGGTACCCATAGAACCTCAGYTCAAGGTATTTTGCAAAAGACATAGACCAAGAGTCATTGGAAAGGGGAACAACTGGTGTCACCTGAAAATTYGAAAGGCAAGTGTCTAAATTTCTTCCTTCAAACAAGATTAAGGAGAGGATAATCCAGGCAGCAATCTAGTATTTCTAGTACCWGAGGCAACCATAACCCTGAAACATACTTAACAACAAAGATAGCATTTATGCACAGCTAAGGCCAACACATAGTTAAAATAAATCTGTTAAACAACTGCTAGCTGATGATGACAGGTACTAAGCTGGGGGAGTCCAAACATACTGCTGATGGAAGCTTATTTCTGGGATGCTATTTYTCTGTAGAGAGTCAATTTCCAGCAGCCCAGCCAGCAGCAGGGCCATATCATATACTTTTCCCTGGTGATTCTGCAGCTACAAATGCACTGGTACTGCTTTGCAGTGCATTTCAACTTCAAAAGTGCTTGCTTCCAAGCTTAGAGCAGACACTTTACACATACTTAACAACCTCAACCACATAAGTGTTTACAGGAGCACACAAAAATAAAAGGTTACAGRGCAGCTGTATACACAGCAACACAGGGCTTGCTGCCAGCAACTGCGTCAACCTCCTGCAGGCATCTGTACATCCAACACCCACGTCTAAGACAGTGTAAGTAGGTGACCTGAGTCATCCATATGGGTAATTCAGATGTTTTGCATTTCAGGTACAGCATGAATCTTTKTTCATTATGTTTTATTCCCATTTCTTTGAAGGCTCCTCATGTTTAGCTAGACATGAGTATCCAGTTAGCAATGTTTTCTTAGCTAAATTACAGAACAAGCTCCAGATAAATACACAATCTTACTATCTTGTGGGCTTTTCAAAGCAATTTAATATTTCTCTAATGAAGATGTTACTTTCTAATGACTRCTAAAGGAACTCCAGACATCACATTGACGCAATCAAGGCTGTTCAGTCCACACCAGATCAAAGAACAGCAAGTAGCTTCAGCCAATTACTATGCCAGTAGGCCTTGGTGTCTGCCCTKTCCCATAAGCTCATAAAGATTCACTGCAAGGGACCATACTCTTCACCTATAAGTGAGCAACTCCATTTTTTCTGCTTAGATCTATCCTCTCAGAGTCAGCTTTGACACTTTCTAACAAGGCTACCTCACACAAGATTTTTCACCCTGAATAGCCCCAGTTCTAAAAGAGAAATTTGTAGGTAACATGAGAACATATGTACCAGTAACAGGTTTTCTGCCAGTTTAGCCACAGCTCCAGGCATGAGCACTTYCTCAAAAATGCTGCTTTTCCCTACAAAGCCAGTCACAACAAGAATACTAAACTGGAATATAAATGATTCTGAAGTCCACATGCTTACCTGTTTGCACAGTCTGCACCAGGAGTAAGTAAGGATGGTGTGCTGGTACCCAGGCACGGGGGAGTCCAGCTCCTTTAACACGATCTGCACACAGCCCTGCCCATGAACAAAGCGGCGGATGTGGTGCACCATTGGTGTTTCACAGAACATGCTGGGGCATTGGTAGGAAGGCCTTACAGAGGGAAATAGAAACATCTATAAATGATCACATACCAGCACTGCTGAAGAACTGATTCAACAGATCTAATATGCCTTTTAATATCATGGTACTATTTATCTTCACTGTAAAAGAGTTTTCTACGCCTGTAGTCAAAGTTGTATCTGCAGAGCAATTTAGAAGGAGCACGTAGTGGACTTCCATTTACAGCAATGGCTGTGTAGGTCCCAAAAGCAGTGACTGGGTACTGGTTGCTATCACCTTTTTACAATGTATCACCTTCTACCAGTATATTCTGTGTAAGGACCAAGGCACCTGTGGAAGTCCTTGGCACTAAATTAAAACACTGCTTTGGCAGTGTACCAAAGCAAATATTACCAAGGACAAAGAAGTGACAAAGAGCCTTAAAATGGCAACGTTTCAGCTCCTGAAGGAAAAGGTAAGCAATACACTACCAGAGAACATCTTTGAACAGTAAAACCCATGATCTTTCTTTGGATRGGTTTTCTTTAAGTCACAGAAAAAAAGACTAATACCAGAAAAATAAAAGCTAAATTGTTGAGGTACCAAAGTCAGATGAGTTACTCTTCAAAATCAGAAAGAGCCTGAAAAAGCTTAGATTCTCCTTGCTCAYGTGAAAAAAAATAAAGAATTTTAATTACTAAAACTATGGAGATTGAGAAGCATTCACTTTAGCAGACACTACCTAATGAGCAGAGAGAAGCAGGAATTTAAAAGTGGGCAGCTAAGCTCCTTCTCACTGATCACCACAAGGAGAAATACTTGCTCCTCCAGAAGGCTGAACACTGAGAGCCTTCTGCTACTKCAAGTGGCCAATGGAGAAAACAGAGTAAGCTTGTCTTTTGAGCAGGTTACCTATCCAGCTTCACAGCCTGCTGAGACTCTGCACAGGGTTGTGACAGCACCAGTTATTACAGAAACATAACAACCTACACCTCTATGAGATGAAATAAATGACGCAGTACTTTTCCAGGGCTCAAAGTGCTCTAGACCATTTACATTGGCCACCTTGCACATATGACAAAGACTTACTCTGAGACACTAAATAAGTAGTGTTAGCCAACACTTGTATAAATTTTCAAAGAGGAACCTCAGAAAACTGTGACCAGAACAGTTGCTTGTCTTGAAAGACAGTTGGAATACATGTTCAGGCTCTTCATTTGGCGCTTAAACCCTAATTGCTACAGAAAGGGCTATGTGAACACATTTGCCTTTATAAGCTTATAAACTTTGTTTCATAATCTGTTTCACTCCATCATGAAGGGAAGTAAGAAGGACAGGGCCAAAATAGGAAAGCAATGGATGTATTTGTTTGTAACAAGTGAGCATGAGGGAATTAGAATAAATTCCTCCTTACCTGAAACAGTAGCGCTCCAGAAAAATCCCTAGAGTTAGGTCATTTTTCCCATAGAACTCCATGGTCACAATCCTAAAGCAGAGAAAGAAAAGCTCTAGAGACTGGATGCCATCACCATTAGCTGTGCAATGGCCTTTAGGAGCACGGATCTACACCCACTGCTGGCTTGTTTACAGCCCTGTATAACCTCAAAGATTTTTTTTCCACCTGACTACCCTTCCTAGATCCCTGCTGTCAAGGTTTGCTAATAATGAGATCAAAGTCCTACTAGAACAACTTTTAACTTGACATTTAAAAGTCCARTACAATTCAACTGCACTTCTGAAGATTATTTTCAAAAATATCTAGGCACAGAAGTCTAAACAGTTTTAAGCTTCAAGCAGTAATGTTTAAACAGCTACAAAAAAGGATACATCCAGAACATGAAAAAAGCCTCAAGAAATCCTTATTCTTCTAGCATATTTAATAGCAACTTTAGTTTCCCCAGAACTTGAGGTGACCAAGCCACTTAAACTGTGTATCAGTTTAAGTGTCATAATTCAGATATCCCTAACTTTACTAATTTACATCCTCTCATTGTTGCTGCTTAGTCAGCATATCACCAACTTCTTTGGTTTATTTCTAAGCTTTTACAGGAACTTTAGGCCTTTCCCTGTAAGAGGGCCATCTCTTTATTTTCACCTAAGTTAAACAATTAAAATCACCTAGGCTAATGATTAAAGACCAAGACCTGTCCTGTTTAKTAGAGATAAAAGTGTGTCATAAGTTGCACACAATTAGCAAATTACAGCCCCCTAAGCTGGAAATAAAGCTCTTAATATTGATGACTATAGTATGAAAAAGATAGCAATGTATTCCAATGCCACTGTTGGATAATACAATCTACAAGTATTCCAAGATTCTCACAAGGMTCACTTCTGGGCTTGGACATTGTCCTGTGTTCATTTACACTAACTCTTCTCCACAAGTCTGCATGGAGTGCTCCCCACACAGAGACATTACTCTGCAGTGAAACACCAACTCAAGCATTTGGTTTCAGGCTGGCCTTTCTCTTTCATGCCTTGGGTATTACAGAGGTTGTGCAATACTGCTGAAGATTCACCTGACCACRCAAGATAAAAGTCTTTTGGCAAAAGTTCCTGTTACAGGATGAGCACAACCTACCAAGGAGTCCTCAAAGAAATACTGCCATGAGGCAGGCACTGACTCTGACTTTGGGAAGGAAAGAATAGCAACTATCCAAGCTGTAGAGAAGTAGTTTTTATACCAGGGGCTAACACAGGCACTTGGAGCATTGCTGGACTGAGCAGAAGAGCTGCTGAAGAGAACACAGAGCCTCTGATGGTTTACTGGACTCAGGCAATCCACCTAGTAGAGAGAAAAGAACTCATTCAGTGCTTACAGACACCTCCATTCACACACAACTTCTGTTGACAAAATTCTATTCTAGTAATTTTATTCAAAGACAAGTATCTGCTTTGTCCTTTTGTACAGATGAACTTGGCATTATCTCCCAGCCTCAGGTAAACCTGTACTATGTATAATTGCTAAGTGCCATTTTTAGAACAACATAACTCATAATGAAACCAATGAACATGCATGTGTTTCTGTGGAAATTAAGCCAAGAGAAACAGAAAACAACAAAAGCCCCATGACAAACATCCAGACATCTTTAAATGACAGTAYGATGTAGGACATCTTGGATTCAAAACTCTGCCAATATATTATACTTCAGTTACTCATTCAGGCTATAGAAAGATTTCCATCTTTCTRTTCTCTGGGAAGAGATGTACCACGCTGCTCTGGAATGGAGCTGTTTTCCCTTCCACACCCTACAAAACTATGATCTTACAAAACACTTGTCTTTGATCACTGAGTAAATTTAAAACACCATCAGCCAGTCTGATCCAGAGCAAGGGCTACTCTTACAGTTTCTAAAATTATGGCCTGTGAAGCTACAGAGATCTACATTTAAGTGCCAATTAAAATGTGACTTCTGCTCATGAACACAAGGGCTGATTGCCTCAGGGACCAAACTGTTGACTGTTCAACAGATCAATTCTTCTACTCTCTGCTCATAGACATTTTTCTTAAACAGGTCACAATTCAACAAAGTCTACAGATCTCCTTTTCCTCAGATACAAGTTGGTTACTTTCATGCCAGTTTAYCAAAACTTTAAATATTTTTATTACAAACAGATACTCCCTTGCTTTGAAAACTCAAAGAAGATGCCTTTCCATTATGTGATTCTCACTTTTCTTCAGACCACCCAAACTTTTACAATTAATCAAGTACTTCAATGTAATTACAGCCTACTGCTGTTTCCATGACATAAAGCCCTCTGAAAATGAAAGTACATCTCTACAAATAACCAAATACAAGGAGCAAGGAAGTTCAGTTTAAGAAACTTCTTAAGGTTTGCTCCCTCTTCATGGACTCATTTTCAGAAATCAGTTAGGTACAGCCCAGTTAAACAGGCAAAACTGATTCTGGGCTGACTTTGTGCATTTCTCAGAGACATTTTGCAGTCTCTTGTGCTGAATGATTGCAGAGTACCACAATCTAAAATGGAGATATGACCCAGTCAAAAAAAAACAAAACTAAAAAAAACCATAATCAAACAGAAAGAAACAGACAGAAAACATCCCTTCTGGTTTAATATGAGACCCTACACCTTCTGTATACCAKGAAAAACTGATGCAACTTGAGTTTTGAGCAGCACAACTCAATCTTACCTTATGAGACCATGAGGATTCACTCTGAGCCAGTCCCTTCTCCTCCTCTTCAGTTCTGCTCCCAGTTTTTCCAGTAGGGACACTAGACACATCCTTATTTTGGGCAAAAGGATCAGTGCTTTTCTGCAGTATTCTGCCTCCTCTGGCCCGATAGTCAGCCAGCATTCTGGCTAAGCTCTGGCTATCACGTAGATGCTCTGCTATTCTAGTATTGACCAACTCATGAGAAGGTAAGATTTGGATAGCCTTGGCTTGGACACTCCCATTCCTCCCTTGTAGTCCAGAGAAATCCCGCAACAATTGCTTCTTCCTTCTGCTCTCCAACTCCTTGTATTCCTTATTGAGGAGAGGAGACCAATAAACTTGTTCAGGAAAGTATTCCCGGGCAGGGCATCTCATGCCTTTTTCAGTCAAAAGGAATGGCTCACGGAACATCAGCACTGGGGAAATGCAGAGAATGACATCTTTCAGCTCCTGCTTAAACGCTGCAGAGTAAGTTTTGAGACGATCCTCAGACGAGGTTACCTCTTCTGTGACATATAAACCAGTATCATCCTGGAGAGGGTCTCTGAAGACTCTCATCTGACTCCTGGATTCCTGTAAATCATCTGCTTGTGGAAGAGGCTCTAGTGCCTGGTTATCCAGAGTGGCCAAGTGCTGGTCCATGCCATGGAGGGGCAGTGGGGATGTTTCAGGTATTGCATGAGGTACAGAGCTGAGCACTGCAAACGGTGACTCCGCTTTGTGGKGCTCTTGCTGCTTGGAGGACACCATTTCCAGCTGACTGTTTTCCTGGTCACCTCTGTCAAATACACCTCTTGGTTCAGGCAAACTGACCTCATCAGAGGACACTGATTCAGAGATTACAGGCAGCTTTTCAGAGGGTGGTTCAATGTCTTTGACTGCTGTGCTGAAGTCCTCACCATTGAAGAGGTTCTGTTGTTCATTTTCATCTCCTGGCTCCTCAATAAGGGAGTGAAAGGAAGTGTTTTTGGTGAGAGTAGGGGGCATGGCAAACTCATCCATAAGAAATGAGATTTCCAACTGGGAATGATAAGCCACACAGACCATGAAGATCAGGATCTCCTTCACACGAGCCAGCTCGTACTCTGCAGCACCACACAACTTGATAGTGCAACCCAGGTGCTGGGGACATCCTTCAAAGAACATCAGGGGTTTTGTCTGATCTAGAAATAAAACATGGGAGTTAGGATGACAACTACAGTTAATCTGCTTTTAGATACCTCACACACTYAAGAGACTGTAAAGGAGACTAAGAGCAAGTAACATTAGTAGCTGCAGAAATATACTTATTTTAGCAAGAAAAAAAAACATTGGGTATAAATCTTCTCCTGTATTATAAAACAAGCCARCATAAAGTCAAAATGAAGGCCATATGGAACACCCTGACCTAAACAGAGTATTCTAAGACCACTGTAGACTCTACACCAGTGGGCAAAAGAATGACTTCCCTTCCAGGCACATTTGCTCATCCTTTTCAAGTCAAAAGCCTACRRCATTCTAAGGGCAATTTAAAGGCTRGAACAGGCAATGAGGAAGTGGAAAGGAAATTCTTCAAGGACAGATTTGATTGAACTTYGAGCACCTTGGTCTAGCGGGAGGTCTAGTTCCTGCCATGGCAGAGAAGCTAGAACTAAGTGATTTTTATGGCCCCTTCCAGCCTTTTTGTGATTCTGTGAAGAGATGCAAAGACTGCATCTCCACAAAGATCTGCATCCACAGCACTTCTGTGTGCCAGCACCACTGGAAACCTGTCAAGCAGCATTTCTCCCTTCCTTTGTAGATTCCCACTGCCTAGGGGAGTTACAGAGAAAAAGGAACCTTTCTTAAAGGTGCACAAGGACTGGACATGGGGAAGTGTGCACAACTTGCAACAAGGCAAATTTTGATTGGATTTGCTAAGGTAGGGCCAGATAATCTTTTCAAGTCCCTTCCAACAMAGGCTGTTCTATGATTCTCTTACTTTAATGCAGAAAAGTTCCTTACAGTGAGGATGGTGCCCAGACMAACAACGAAATCTCCAGTCTGCAATATTTTCAAGAGTTGGCTGACAAAAGAAATCTGATGCTGCATTGAAATTAATCCTTCCTGTTTTTAACAGGAAGTTGTACTAGACAAACTACAGCATGTGGGAAGAGAAAAAACAGTTTAGAAGAAAGAAATCAGTCTAATTAAAACCTRTAGTGTCTTTTCTTAGTAAGATCATACTTTTCTTTACACAGGCAGTTCACTGTAGTTCCAAAAAGTAACAGAAATGAAATGAGTAGGATGATAAACAATCACACAAGGAAACCAACAGGTCAAATCTATTTAAAAAGGAGCARAGCATTCATCCTTTCACACATATAGGCTAAGGCACATCAAGTTTTACTCACCATTGGGCAACTGAAAAACTTGCATATAAAATTTATGACAGGTCCCCAGCTGTGGTTTGGTCAACAGTTGATCCATTGACATCACTAAGTCTCCCTGGGTCATTCKGCTTACCCGGTCTAACACTTGCTGTAAAATTGGAAAAAGCARTAAGAATCTGCAATGCAAAGAGGACACTGGCATCCTTATCTTGCTCTTAACAAATCAAAAACACCAGTGCAATTTATAAAACCTCTCACTGAAATASAAACTGTCAGTCAAACCCAGTCCCACAAACCCACATCCAAAATATACAAGAATCTTAGAAACACAGTTGGATAAATAATTCTGGTGAGATTAGAACGTCCTAGAACATCTCCCTTGACTAGATCCAGATACCTCCAGGAGGTGCAGCGCAGTCAGCATAACRCTGGCTCTGCCAGGAGCTCAGCCAACTCCCACAGCTACTCTCTGTTTGGCTGTCTGTACTCTGCCTCACAGGGACAGAGGCTCTCTGGCAATAGCGGAGGACCCATACATGATTTGCTATAAATGGATATCAAAGTCCAAACTCTCCAGATTCACCTGTCTTACCTTCTTGGAAGAGAACATTTGGTTAGAGACGAAAATAAGACAACTGGCTTTCTCCAGGGAGTTTGCTACAAGGAGTCATTAGAAAGCTACCACAAGGCCAAGTCTAACTGTGATCAAAAATGCTCACCGGCTTGACATTGATGACCAGAGTGATTCCATGCTCTAAGAGCATGTCCTGGGCAATTCTGGACACAGTCTTCTCAACAAGGACCAAATTGGGCTGGACGTCAACTATCCGCTGTACGTAGTTCTTCAAAAACTCCCTTTCCTGCAGACAGGAACAAAGTATAGCACTGAACTACTGCAAACCCATCTGGAAAATAAACCCACTTTAATGCTTAATATCACTTCTCACTTCGTTTACATACTGTCCTTTCCTATAAAACGGGGAAAACAGCTATCCAGAAAACACCATCAGAAGTCCATTGTGAACATTTGCCTACTCTCACAGCACAACACTAGTTTAACAGTAGTATTTTATAAGCATTACATTAAGAAAAGGTGTGTGTACTTCAGTGTTTTCATATTTAAGGCACATCCCTACTCAGAGGGGCAGGGCACCTGTTCCAAAGTGACATTTTCTAGTTCATCACTCCATTAGGTTGGTGGTTGTTCCATTTTTTCAAGCCTGACAAAAAATAACATGGGTGTGACCTAACCCTAACCTACATTAACTTTTCAAATATTTCTTCACACGCCTAAACCTTATCTTTCTCTAATACTGTATAAGGAACATACAGTTCAGAAGGTCTCAATAAAAAGAAAAGTTTTCTAAAATGCTGCATTGTGAGAACCAAAAGCTCACGTGTTCTCAGTGAGGACAAAAACCCTCAGTGCAAGGCTACAAGTTTGTACTGTATTTACTGCAGCAGCTCTCTTAGCTAGCTTACTAGAAGAGGAAAGTTCTTTCTTTTCTATGCAATCTCATTCATTCAACTTCACCTTACACACTGAAAAAATATGCACTGGTCATGCTTTTGTTGGGGTTATTTTAACCAAGAACAAAAGCATACACTGACCTGAAGTACTATAGGCTCTATGCAGGTAAACTTTGTTTCTTCTCGATAGAGGTACTCAATTGAGCATTTTAGCAGAAGAATTCTGGGATTTTTTAAGCAAGAGTTCATCTAAAAAAGACACAAAAATAGTTAAAACAAAAATACAAATACCCAGAGGAAGAAGTACACAAGAAAAAGAGACAGACTTCCCATGATTGGTCCTTGCTACCCCCACCTCCCTTTAAAGTGGCTCAGCTATCCCGCCCTGCAGACCCAACTACACATGCTTCCTTCTTCTGAAGTTGTTACACCCAGCTGTTGGAATTTCACAGGTACTGTCCATAAGCAGGCAATAATAGAGAGGATTTTCAGTCCCTGCTAAGAGCCCCAAAGTCTTGATACACTTGATTCATGCAGTTCTCTTCTATCTTGCCTTCCTGCCCTAAAGACCCATTTTACTATATTACTCCAAGTTAGAACCACAAATGCCTTTTTCTGCCTAAAAGTTGAGATAATTATTAGATGCCTCATGCTGCGGTAGGGATGGAAAGGCTTTTCTATACATGGATGAGGAGAGTTTCTCTCCCAAAATCTCTAGGCCAGAAAACAAAACAGCTTGGAAAATAAATGCTTTAAAAGCCATTCTTTCTGGGGGCTCAAAGCAGAGAAAGYTCACAAACCTCCAAGGTGGTGAGAGAAGCTTCCTGGCACAAAAAGCAAGCCAGAGCACCCTTGTTTCCACAGTATGCATTACAGTAAGATTAATCAAGCTGCATTACCTTTTTGTGTGCAACATTCTTAGTGCAAACAAATCCATTCACCACCATGGAGTCAAATTTCTTTCCACCAGGGATCTAACAAAGCAAAGAACACTTTTAGAACTGTCATACACTCCCACATCTTGTAGTACAGTAAAGCTAATATATAGAATACCTATTGTAGGTGATGTACAAAGTTCAGCTACACCCTCAATTACCAGATGAAAGATCAGATACACTTATGCTGGACACATAAGTCTTTCCCTTTAAAATCTGACAAACTTAGGACAACATGAAAACTAGTACTGAGTTCTAGGATTTCTACACCCCTCCCAAGAGATGCATAGTTGTTAAACCAGTATACACCAGCACAGGACAAGGGAACCTAATTTGGATAGGCCATGAGAAGCATATAGCTTTGCACATGCCATTTCTATTACCAACAAAAAAATTGTAAGCAGAGGGAGGAAAAAATATAAAGAAAGAAAATCAAAAACCTCTCTACCTACCWATTGAACACATCAAACTGGTGTGCCTGCAGTAACAGGCAATCTCAGGCATAATAAACAGCATGAAACAGGTTTCTGAATAACATGCTTCAGAGGACATTCATACTACCAGCATGTGAAAATAGCAGACAGCTATGAAGAGCTTTCACCTCTGAACAACTGCTCTTCGAACTGGAGTTTCAGAAGAAGCAGGAACAAGTGGTGCTGCCTAAAGAGATGCCACAGAACTACCACTAGAATCATTAAGCTCTCCTCAAATCTCACATGGCTTTCAAACAAGAGTAATGCTGAGGTGAATTTGGCCAGAGACAACTAAGCCCAAATCTTCCGTCCTCAGCCACACTAACTCCTTGGATGTTATTTTCACATCAGACTCCCAGAAGGAAGTTTGCATGCCAGAACTCCAGACTTACAGTTCAACGGCGTCAGCACTAGGCCATCTGGCAGAACTCGATACACCATTCCATAACAATKAAGTTTTGCTCTTGAAGAAAGTCATTGTACTTGGCATGGGAGGAGTTGAATACTCCATAATGGATAGGTACAGGGCAACAGATTGCTGCACAATGTCCTGCAAGCTACTTATCCAGCATTTGGTATATCTCCAATTCAAGAGCAAAACAAGCAGAAACCAAAAAATGGACCAAGTAACTACAGAGGTGCTACTCTTYGCTACCTTCTGCAGCCCACAGCTTGAGAGAAGAGGTCAGCCCCAGCGCATTAAAGCACTTTTCATGGAATGCCAAGTTCCCTCTGTGCACCTTTTTCCAGAACCCCACCKCATCCAAAGGCCAAGCAATCCCATTACAGTACTGAATATGCTGGGGGCAGTGGAAAGGGGACTATTCTCTTCAAACAAGGTGTACTGCCAACAGCTGCACCCTTTTGTTTCCCTACATCCACTGCTTGAAACTTACTTTTTTGATGTGGACAAACTGGCGGATATCCATGTCATCATCTCTCTTCTTGACATCCGGCCGTACCGTTTGAACTACCTGGCAGACCACGGGTACAATAATGTCCCTCCAGGACAGTGACAGGGACTCATTGTATAGAAGCTGCTGAAGCAGTGCCATCATGTGGTTGTGATTAGCAGACCTATAAAAAAGGCAAAATAAACAGATTTCTCATTTWAAAAAAATATAAAAATACAGTGCAGTGATTAGCTGAAGTAAACTTCCTAACATTTACAATGCAGAAGTCTTCTGAAGGAACAGTTGCCGAGACTGTTCTACAGTCAGCTTTGGTCCTGTACTCTATAAATAAACATCACAAGATAAAAAAACCAACCAAAATATATGTACAAATGCTGCGTTCTTAATGCAAATTATTTCCTTGTATTGCCTACTGTAGCTCAAGTCCCACTGAAAGTTGGTGGAATAGAGGGGCTTCAGAAATTGTTACTCAAGATTTGCAAATTCCTTTTTCTACATGTTTCTTACAGCAGCCTTTCCATGGCTTGCTTCTCCCCATTCTCTTCTCTCAGCAGATCCAGAYTGCTGTGGTGCCAGCCTAGGGGTGTGAATAAGAGCTCTTTGGACTTCTCCTCCACCCTCCTGTTGAATAACGATTCTGCAAGAGACAAACAAAYGTTGTTAATGTAAGGTCACAGTTGAATGCTTGTGTCTTTCTGAAAGGCTGCTTCAAAAAGGAAAGAATTTACTAAGATGTAAGTCCTAGTAAGTACTGAGTTTAAGGTAGATGTCATGGTCCTCAGTATGAGGGGAACTGACACTTTCAATTACTATACTGTGTAGTAACTCCTTAGAACTGTTCTCTGTTTTGCAGTACCAAAATTAGAGGTTACTTCAGCACAGTCCGTGCTTTGAAAGAGTTACTGGGTTATTTCCTGCAYGGTTATTATGATATTATAGAGGCAAATTATAAACTTCCACATTGGCTGACGATATTATAAGTCATTTATACTAGTAGTGTATAAATGTTCATCAAGCAAGTATGTAAGCCTTCAGAGATCAAGCTTAAAACTCCTCAGCRTTAAGCAAAATCTTTAGACAACAGCAATCCAAGGAGGACTACTGAAGAAAAAGTCTCCTAAAAAATAACAATTAACTTCTTCCAGATGCTTCACATGCAAAATTAGCTGTGTAGAAGATTAATGGAACCTACACTGATTTCCTCCTTCCTTCTGCAAAAGCTCAGCTAAAAACTAAACACCAGTTTAATCCAAGACTTTATTTTTCAGGCTAGACAGACACTGGGGTTTCTCCCTTATTTCCTCCTCTTCTGAGGGCACCAAAATCAATAGCATTAACTGGGAAGAAGAAAAAAGCCCACAAGTGCATCGGCCACAATACCGGAAAGCACGTGGGTTTAAAAACTCATAAGTGCATGCAGTGGCCTTTCATTTCAGAGGCAGTGACTATAGTGGTGATGACAAGAAACCCAGAAAGATTTAAGAGAAGAAGCTTTAAGCTACTCTGTAGAAGTGCAATCAATTGTATCACATCTTCATTTGCTTGCAGAGGAAGTTAAAAACCAGTTACATAAATTTGTTGGTGTAGAAACTGTGAACAAACTTGCCACTTATACTCATTTTTTTTAAAAAGTGAAAGCTTTAAGAGTCTTTCTAAATGCAGGAATCTGAGAAGCGAAAGAAAATTAAGCTTGAAAGTGCATTCAAAAAGTCTAAGTATAGTTTATACGTCAGTTTTGCCACAAATAAGTTCAGATTTACTGTCGAGTAAATATTTTGAAAGAGTCAGTGCTTTATTAAAGGAGTATTAAGGAATTCCCATTATTATATTAAAAAACACACAACAGCAGCAATTGAAGTTTTTCCTTACCTTTAATAAAAGCGTCACTTATAGAGAACATCTGCTGTCCTCCGTTTTCAGGATTCAAGTACTCTGAAAGAAGAGAGAAGAGGGATATAGGTGGAGACAAAAAAAAAAAAAAGAAGACAGGTTACACTGGTGCAACCATATAATTACAATGTACACGCCCACAGCAGAAGCAGCAGCATTACTCATCCAAGTGTTTAGTCAACAATTTAGCAACAGCTTGGTGAGTGGTTAAGACAAGAATATCCTCTCATTCTTGTTCTATCAAAAATTCTACGATGACAAGAAAACAGTGCTTACTAATGTGAAGAAAGAAAACAAACAAAGTAGACATGAGCCAAGACTGAACTAAAGAGCATTTTCCAACTGACATGGACCACTCTTTTCTAGACCAGAATATAAACATGTTAAGATGTGATCAGACACCATGGGAATGGCCTCCTTGCTCAGGTCTAAAAATGCAGCTACAGAAACCATTTTGGTCACCCGCTCCATTGAATCATCTCAGACTGAGGGAGAGACCAGCCATAAGGTTTATCACATACAGYGCAAAAACAAGAAGACAGCCTGCTTCTCAAGAGCTGAAAGTCTCAAGTCCAGAACAGGTCAAAGTGTTTTGAGGAATCCATGCTGACAGAGATGGACTCCCAGAAACAAAGCACAGTAAGAGACAGATTGCTTTACATGTCGGAAATATAGTTAGAGCTAATAATGTCAAGGTTGTAGATTCAATCCCTGTATGCACCATTCACTTAGAGCTGGATTTGATGGGTCCCTTCCAACTCAGAACATTCTGTGATATCTGTGAAATAAGTTGAAGCTCCACCTGCTACCCTCATTTAGCTTGCTAGGTCTTGATGCTTCATGCAGACAAAAAGCTTGTTTTCTCCAGAAGCCATTCACTGTTGTACCTTTAATTGGCTCCTCACTCATACAAAAAGGGATTCTACAACGAAAAAACAAAAGCAGTAGCCTAACTGCTTATACAGCACAACTACCTGAAGCCCAAAGCCAACTCTTTCTCACCTTTCCTGACAATGCTCCAGACCCATCACAAACAGAACACAAAGCCAGGCTGCTTTCAGACACCAACAGAAAACAACAGAAAGCAGACGAGACATAAACAATCACAAGGCTCTGAGCAGCAGCATTCAGGAGACCCCTTTCATGCCACCATTTAAAATATCTGAGCTTGTTTGCAAATAGATACTCAATAGAGGATACCTGTACCAAAGAGAAGTTACAAGCCTCCTTTGTAGATTCCTGGTTATTTGAGATTTCTTTCATCTCTTGCTTAGTTTTAGAGTTCAGCATTACAATAAACTACTGCTTGATAAAAGCTAGCCCACCCTCAGCATTCATTCATTCTCTGACTATCTAGATGCTCTACCTACACAAGAGCAGGTATACTATCACCTCTATCCCTCTCCCTCTTGCAACAGCCTCAGAGCGTAAGTTCTTACTATAAACACACTTAAATTAGGTCTGGCACAGACCCCTGACTGGCAAGCCAAAGCACAAGTTATTCCCAGCTGAAATCTAACCTTAGTTATGCTCTGGACAGACACAGGTAGCACCTCCAAGTCACTTCTAGATTTGTAATGATCTAGGTTCTTTCATCTAGGTGATCTTTTAGGTCACTTACCACCCAAACCATTCTATTATTCTTTTCAATGCAACTTCAGCTCCCATAACTTCACTTCTAATTGGTTCCCAGGGAAAGTTCCTGACAAGGTAAGATACCATACCCCTTCTTAGCCCAGACAGATAACACACTCGTAAGTGTGAGCCTGAGATGGTTTAGGGTAGCTAATACACGCATTTCTTACCTCACATCATCCTGACATGCATCATGCTCCACTAAATGAGGAAGGGCGATGGGGAAATGTTTCTGTAGCTTATTTTATAACGTGAAAACCCAAGCACCTTCTCAAAAGAAGAACTAAAAGGAATCCTGGCAACAGCACACTGAGCCTTGGCAAGCAACACTAAAAAGGAATTGCATATGGTTACTCAAATCATCTTCTCTTTCCCCCTCCTAACTACTTTCAAGCATCAAAAATACCCAAAATACCTGGTACCAACCATGGTCACGGATATCTGTCTGGAAAGGTGTTTATAAAGTAGAATTTTGCATATTGTTAACTGAACCTCTTCCAAAACAGCAACTAAACCCCATATATAAAAGTTATCATGTAATCTTTTCTCCCAATTTAAATGCAGAAAATAATAATAACTTTGTTTCCTCTTCTGATACATACTATGTCTTTAGGCAGATGATACTATACATGAGTCACTATTCTCAGCTAACTTGGAGTAACCCAAATTTCATGGAAACACACCCGACGTTAGTCAGCCTGTAACACCACAAGAAGTTCTGCCATTAGAGTATATATAAACCACTCCATGCTAAATCACAGCTGGTGGATACATCATGGCCCTTGCTTCAAAGCAGCTGACCTCTGTGACTCTGGGAAATGGCATATTCCTTAATCATTTGAGAAACCCACAAATTGCTTAGATCAAAGCTGACCTGAACTTCCAACACTTGATGTTTTCTATTGTCAGTTCTCTCCACAATGCAATTACTTGAATTTACACAGTCCTAAGGAAACTAAATTACAGCTTCAAAAGAAGGTGGGATCTTCAGTTTCACTTCATTATTTCAAAGGAAGTCAAGTCACTGTCACCCAGTCTAAGGACAAGAGACAACTCCAACACAATCAAGCTAAATAAGTGTGTCCATAACAGTCACAAGGAAGTTACTGATGCTGACAGTGGCAACCACCTCATGTCACTGATTAACTATAGAACTCTGTCCTTAAAATAACCACCCATTTTACACAAATGTTTAAYTATCCAGTTTTGGCTGTCTAATCACTGTGATAGTCTAGCATCTTAGACAGTATCTTTTCTTWAAAATAGCCAGGWTAATCAGAAAAACAAGGTGAAAATCTTCATATTAACTTTATTATATAAAGCSTCTGACTTTAATATTTACAGAACAAAGTTTTAGAAGTCATGTATTTCACTACCCTAAGCACTACAGCATTCACTGTAGGGTTTTGTCCCTCCTCGCTACCCACAAAGTTTCAATCTGTCTATTGCCAAGAAGTGCTTCTTGCTATTCAAGATTTTGTCAYACATTTTAATTTGTTGCCCCCTGATTAGGTCTTTTCTCCAGAGATTCTCATGCCAGGAATTATAAAATTCACAAACAAAATAAAAAAGGTTCACTAACTTCTCTGTATTTGCAGATACAGATTTTTCAAAAAGCTGCAGCATACCTACCTTCCATGATAATTCCACCCTATCCCAGTTCTAGGCCTATTACTGGTACTATCCTCTCAAGGGAAACCCATTCTCTTGGAAGAAATTGTTACCAGTTTTCTACTGCTAATTACACTCCAACAGAATAACCTGGTTAAGAGACCACAAGTTTCAGGAACATATACCAAACACCAGCAGAGATTCACCAAAGACATCAGAGTGCTGCCAGAACACACAATTCAAAGGCAGAAGTCTTGATCTTTTCAGTCTCCTCACCATATGCCTTTTCCGCTGATCTTCTCTGAGCTCTCCACTATTAAAAACTTTCCCACAAGAGCTTTCTCACAAGAACTCACAAGAGGTTCTGGCTCTGAGCAGCCTTGATTTGGTCAACAGTTTCCAAGAGCAAGAGGCTCTCTTACATTTCCCCTTCATTATGTATTGCTCCTTGTATAAAGAGATAAAGAGTGAAATATGTCTGAAACCAGACAACACTCTACAAGTCCTTTAACATTTGGCAGAGCCAAACTGACTATTGCCTGCTTTACTGTCATCACACACTGGTAAAGAAACCAGCCACAGCTGCAAATTCAATGGATACTGCAGCACACCTGAGCCTGTTTCAAGGTCACTTAATCCAGTACCCCTCCTTCCAAAAAGGAATTTTTTGTTATAGCTCCTCCTCAGCTTTCCTTCCCTGTGGATGCATTAGCTTTTCATTTGATTAGGGCATCAGCTGGAAACAAACTGAAAGGAACCAATAATGAGCTGGTGTCAGTTGCTGACAACCCACTCCCAATTTTGGGTCATCTGGCATCAACTCAAACTTTTGAAACTGTTCTGCTTTTCTCCTTGGCAGAAAATAACCAATTAGAATTCCTTCCTTCTAGATATATYGTTAGCAAATAACAAAAGATGACTACAGTAAGCACCAATAAATGTCCCCTCTAATTTGTCTCATTGTGCCTCACATGTCTAGCACACTTGGAAAGTCAGCTATGACTGCTTCTCCTCCCTCACTGTCTTCAGAGACCATTTCCGTTTCAGAATAGGCAATATGTATGCAAGCTTAAGGCTGCTGTTCCATTCTGATTCATAGCAACACGAGATCTGCTAGACTTTACAGAAGAATGAATTAATTAGGATTGCAAATTATTTAACAYTGGATCATATTTTAAAGTCAGAAACACTGAAAGGGTGGGGTGAAACAATAAAGAAACTATTTAGAAGCCACCAAAGAMACAAGTCTACAAAGCTGATGTAACCTTACGTAAGGAAGCAGAGCAAAGACACCCACTACTACCCAACATGTAAAGCAACTAAAATATACTAGACCCAAGGCAGTGGCAAGCTATAGTTTCAGACAGGACTTGAATCATTTAGAGAATGCAGCTGTTAACATGCAGGCACATTATTTCTTCCATAAGGATGTTGCTTATAGAGTCTTTYAATTTAGTACTTTAGGGGAAAATCCTTCCAAAAGCAGCCTTCAACACCAAGTATGTGATTTCTTCCTACTTAAGTGGATGATCTCTTTTGAAGAAATGCTATGTATATGGATTAAATTAGGCCTTCTTGTTTATCAGTAAGATTCTTCTGGAAAATGTAAGCTTATTAAGGTACAATTTTATGTCAGCACAGAACTCTTTCAAGTTAATCTTGTTCTTTTGCTCTCTGGGGTTTGATTTCTTGCTTGCTGTTTTAAGTTCCATCTCCAACTGTAGAGTCACGTATCAAACTGGTTTATGTGTGGATTATTTTTCCACCCCAGTTAGCCAGGACACATAGGTGGATCTGTCTATTATGCATGGGCAAGAGACTTTGCTTCAATGRCAAAGAGAAAGTCACAGGGGAAGTTACACATTCTGCAGAGAAGGCATTTCAACAGGTCTATTGAGCCTCCTCAGAGGTGAGCACATCAAAACTGCAAGCAAGTGCYAGTTAAATATCATATTTTCCCCTCTGTAAGACAGCCATGTAAGCAGTGTCCAAATAAGTCAGTAATATTAGGGCCAGCTCTCCATCATGTGCAACTCCAGCTGGTGACTACCTCGTACCTTTTTGGTCGGCAGGGTGAGGGGGCACATGTGGGTACTTGGAGTGCTTCTTGATATGGAAGTTGACGTTGTCCAGCTCCACGTTCAGGCTGATGGAGGCGGCCGAATCACTGTCCATTGTGGACTGGAAGCTGCTGACTGAAGTGCGCTTGCTAGGGCTGGCGGAGTCTTTTAGTGTTGGGTGAGGGGGAAGATACAGGGAGGAGAAGGGTTCAAATGGGTATTATGAGGGTACCAGAGAGGAGAAAAATTGTCTTTAATACATAAAGACCAGTGTGCAATAATACAGGAATACAGTATTTTCATAGCTCTAATCTTGTCTTCATGTGGGCATGCTGACATATTGGACATTCTTTAGTGCACTACTACAGGGCCCAAATCAAGAAGAAGTCTGCCTGAGAAACAGAAGGCAGCAATTYACATGCTTCTCCTTCATTAGAAGTATGAAGTTTGACAATTTCACTAAATTCAAACTACWGTATCCATTGTGAGAAAGTGGAAGACTAGACAGGCTAYAGCTCTCTTAGACCCTTACRGCCCCAAGCACRCGCACAGAAACACACACAGATAAAGCAAGACATGGTTAAACTAAGTCCTGAAGCACTGGGGACAACAGGGGAGAAGGCACAGTGAGAACAAGAATCAGGTGAAACTTACTGGCTGAGTTGTCTTCCCCTTCATCAACAATCTGCTCGTTGTCACTGTCATCAAACTTGATGTCTTTGAACCAGGATGGCTCGGAGTGGCCCTCTACAGAGTTCACAGAGTCACTGTCTGGAGATGGGGTTTCTGAGAACTCTGTGCTCTAGAAGACAAGGAAGGGAAAAAAGTTATTAAAGTGCAGCTCTGCTGAAATATTAAGCAGCCTACCRCAAATGCAGGTAGGCATTTTAAAACCAGAGGACACTCTCAGTGGGCTGAGCCAAGTTAGTCATAGAGTTATCCCCTTTGGTATGAAGTAGGAACTCTTCGGGACAAGAAACAAGTACTTGTTTACAACTCCCAGTCTCTGCCTGCACTCTGCTCCTAAACAAATTGTGACTAAGTGGCACTAACGRACAAGTTTATCCTACTGCACATTTTCTGTCATCACATCCAGTTAAGCAGCTTTAAAAGCTTGTTGTCTCCAGCCAAGATGGGTGACAGCCTTATCCTTCAACCAGAAACCAACACATGCAGCTTTTGGTGGAGCCTAATTCTAAGTTACTGGAGCAATTCTTTAACTGATCAATGAAGCCCCAAGAGCTTCAATCCAAGAAGGACTCTAGCTGGGCCTATTGTGTCAAAGCAAAGACTGGCCAGATTGCCAGAGAACCTGGAGACTACCTAAGTAATTTCCATCAGCCTTCCTCATGCCTCCAGGTACCTCAAAACAGAGTTATCATCATCATGCATTTGGCTGCAGTGAGTGCAGCAAGCAACTGAATCAATAACACCATTTCTCCAGACTCTTGTCCAGAAGAACTGAGACCAGACAGTGCTTCCAGCTGATGAGCACAAGAGTTTACTTTAAACATATAACATAAGCACCTTCCAAATAGGGATGCATAAGGACTTGCTAGCTAAGGGCAAGCTTTCACCAGGACACTGAGACAGCTGACTAGCTAAGATATCAGATGAACCCAGAGCAATCTCAAGGGAAGTCATGTGACTGTGTCCATATGACTGAAATGCATGAGGCAGACAAATGCTATTGGCTGCAAGCTTTCTGTCTGAAGCCCATGGGACAGCTAAGCCATTTGCCATTGTAAGAAGCTGAAGAACATGAAAGGCTTTAAACTGAAACTGAATGTTTTCAGTTAAGAGAGGCTACAGAGCTATCTTGTTCAAGCTAAAAAACCAAATACGATCTCTCARGCCAGTGACTGCTCTTACCCCTCACTAGGTTTGATTCCATTGAAGTACAGTAGGACAGAATCTCTGGTCACTAGTTCCTGACTCCCCTCAGGTTCTGTTTGAGAGGCATGAAAAAGACCTCATCCCAAACTTGGATCATGTGGCTGAGGTACTGAATTCCTTATTACTCCATCACTGGAGATCAGAAGAAGGTTGCCAATACAATATATCTAAAATATTMATGTGAAACTTTTTTTAAGGAATTTTGAAACAGAAGATCACCATTGTGTCTCCATCGCCAGTAAGTGCACACAGATTCTGGATTCTGCACATGACAACATAGCTGCCACAGGCACAGACTGTGCCACCTTCAGGCCTCTGTGGAAGATGTCCACCACAAGAGGCCTGGCTCTGAAGACCCTTTCCCTCACTTTAGGCAGCACCACATGAAACATCTCATTCTCCAAGGAGGATAGCCCCAAAGCTTTCTGGGCAAATGAAAATTTTTCGGGCTTCAAACYCACTAGGGAAAAAGGCCTGGCCCCCTACTCTCTGTACAGGGGACCTGATTTAGAAAACATACTACAGCTGTTGAGAGCAGGATTARAAAATATTCTAGTCAACAGCCAAATCCAAGAAGAATGGTATCTTTCAGCTTTCCCACTCCTTTTACCTGCAACGGTCTGTAAAGAGCATATTCATCTCTGAAGAGCTGATCATGATGACTGACACATTCCAGCCAACGTCCATCAACCAGTGCCTGCCCTATGGCAATGGCCTGGACCCTGGAAGTATAATAGAGATGGTTTTCTGTGTTTTGCTCTAAACACATATGGTTTATGATACAAGCACACTACAAAAGGGAAGAGTCATTTGCTATGCACCATTTGACCTGTTGGTATTCCATTCCCATGTTTAACAGACACTATTTACAATACTGTGGTGAGGCAGCACAGTATACTAATTCATGCATGGAGCTAAAGAGACTGCCAGTACTCTGAGCTCTGCTGAGGTATCCAACATATGATTAAGACATTTTGTTTGTGCTCCTCCAATATTGTTGAGTTACGTATACTGATCATCTCTGTGGGAGGACTGATGCTCTACACTTAAGAACCATCTCCATTTTATCCCATTATCATACAATTAAATACACAAGATTGTTTACATTCACCTACATGATAAAGAGTCTGCCAGCTCCACTGAAAATTTAGCTATCAAACACTATTAGTGATCTCTGATCCCAGAGGCAGACTTGCTCTTTGGAGTAGCAGTGAACACTTTTGGACAATTTCTGTAATACACGCACTGTTCTCCATGTGAGTGGTACTTGCCCCACAGCTACCTCCCATACTGGTTTCCAAACTGGACAGCCTCCCATGCCCTGTTATTTGGGGGCACATGGAGTCAGAATGGAACCTACTCTGGGGCAGGCAGTAAAGGGGAGATTTGAGTCTTCTCTCTCACCACCCTGCAAAGGGGCCCATCTCTGCAGTCTAAGGTACCCTACATCAGCTCAAACTCACAACCTCCTCTCATACAGACAGAGGACACTTGTTGTCTTAAAGCATCAGGGTTACCTTGTGGTTATGTGCCCATTTCTCATGAGCCAGTTGACCAGCTCTTTTCCCACAATGCAGTTGGGATGTGTCCGCAGCCAGTACCGATGGTCTTGAAATTCCATACCACTGTTATGATGGCAGATTTTCTTCCACAGATCTTTCAGCTGGACTGAGTCCTGGACAGAGAGATGTGCAAATTAATTACTAGTCTAATCTCAGCACTGGTTCCAAGGGCATTAACCCAGGCCTTCGGATCAGCTTCTGGATCAAAAGCCCTCCATAAACAGGCACAGAATTGAAGCCATTCAGCATAACCTATGCAAAAGTGCAAACAGAAATAGCAAACAGATATAAAATCAGCTCCTTATTTTCTTCCATTCATATCCAGTTGAGAACAATAAAAAAACCAAAGTGAGAGATACAGGGGTTTTGATGAGGCAATCTTTTGTATTGCCTGCAGAATGCTTATGTTCTCACTACTGTCCCCTTGCACCCATTCTTAAAYTCAGGAGGTGTAAGCAAACACAGAGGACATCATCCTTGGCAAGAAGGTTTTTCTATATTACCTGTGCTCAACCCAGGCATTGTGAACATATTAGTCCAATATCAAAACCAGACATAAMGCAAGTACTTAACACAGTAATGTTCACTGCTAGGATACTGTCTCTTATTGAGGATCCAGTTTTGTATTGTCCAGCTTTTATGAAGCTTTTTTAGGCACTGTTAGCTTATGAAGCTTTTTTAGGCATTGTTAGCTTTGGCCACTAAGAAAAAAAATGTGTATTCCTCCCAACTCAATTAACCATTTTTTAATCTGTCAATCTCTTCCCCTCACTACTTGGAACACTCCAGTCTGTACCTAGAACTTATTTTGGAGCCTGCTAAACATGTGTGCCAACTCCTCTGTAGGCTGTGCTCCATCCAGACTGAGTTGTCTTTCTGCACCTAGCCACTTCTGTCTTCCCATATGTACCCTCAATTAGCACAGCACAAGCCATTATTGCAGGTGGAAACTGGGATCTGGAACTATTTTGACCAAGCAGCACACCACTCCAAGGTGTGGAGAAGAGATGCTGCAGCTCACTTTCCCAAATGCCTCATTTATTCTATTTTTGTGTAACAGAACTTTAATTACATTTTAACTGGTTACAGTTCTCCAATTAACCGTCACATTATTGCAATCTCCAAAGGGTGCCCTGAGGCCCAGAGTTATGCTCCACTTTATTGCTGAACTGGCTTTCTGCTTTCAGTTCCAGCAGCGGCTGTTCTGGGTATTCSCCTAAAACCAATGCCAGCAGCTCCCCTTCCATACCAGCTATGGAGTCAAATGGATCAGTACCAGAACACAACAGGATCACACAATTTGATGCAACTGGAGGCTTCACAGTTCAGCTGTCTTGAACTGGTGAATACAGTAAACTGAAGAAATCGGCAAAACAAAGTCAATCCTTCCAACTCAAGGATTTTGACCTCTAGTTCACTGAAGTGTGTGCTTATCYCAGTGTACATACAACCTTCTCTACCTCTATTTCATGAACAAAGTTCATTAGTTTTCTGAAAGGACTAGGTTAGGCTTTAAATTGACTCCTGACAGAGGGGCAACTCCACACAGTAAGGGTATTAAACAGTAGGAACGCACAGAAAATCCTTCATTAATTGACACTGTCTTCTGCTCTTACACGAACAAAATAGTACTAGGCCTCTTCTTCCTCAAGAAAGAAAACAGACCAAAAAAAGAAAATCAAACAATGTGAAGCCAAAGAGCACTGAGACTTGAACATCTTGATTCAAGTTGCATTCACAGAGGTCTGAATTTCCTTTTTCCTGCATTAACATATATCTGTGAAGCTGAGTGGTATAAAAACATGCCTTAAATGTTCCTCTCTCAGGTGGTTATCCATTTACTTAGGAAYTAGGAAAGGAGTTTTGCAACTAAACAGGAGTTAGTGTTTCTATATCCTCAGGCACACTTGAATGCATACTGCATACTGCAGACAGCAGGCAGAACCTGGTAACACAGAATGAGCCTGATTTTAAAGTGGCAATGGCACATAATCTTGAATCTTTCAATGTGTGAAAARCACTGCCTTCCCTTCTCTGCAACTTCTTTGCCTTATTTGTTGGAAACACTTCCCTTTCTTCCCCTCAAAGAAACAAAACAGTTTTTTACTGTTTAGAAATTCATACAGTAACTGAAACCTATAATATTGCCTCTGGGGGGAAGAGGTAATAGGATTACACAGAACACTGTTGCACATTGACTTTTCTTTTTAAAAGTAATCATTACAACCKTCTTCAAAATTTTTTACTTATTCTGCAAACAAAGAGGGGCCAAATTATGTTTTGGCCCAGTAAACTATAAGGCCTTTAATTTATTCATCATGGTGTAACTACTTCAAAGCAGCCATTTAAAGCTCCTGATTATGTGGCCTATGAAAAAGAAAATCTCAACCTGAAGAAATACAAAAACAGGTCACTGCATTACAGCTGCAACCATGACCGGTTTAACTCAAAGAGCAACCATACACCAACTCCACACTTAGGAAGACTAAAGTTGTAAACATTTGAGTGCAAAAACCCCATGAAACTATGATTTATTTCAGGAAGACAGTAATGTCCAAAGCAGCATCAATATTCTCCATCTCTGCTCCCCCTGGAGAAGAGGTCCAGGTAAGAGTGCTTATAGAAGAGCCTTAAAAGGCAGCAAAATACTCCTGCTGCATGGCACAAGGAAGGCAAACTTCACTGTCTTCAGAGAACAAGGCAAAGAGAAGCATGAAAGGTACCAGAAGGATTTTGCGCTCATCCTCGCTGGTCTCCGTCTTCATATGCGTGCGAGTGGCCTGGGGGCTGACCGAGGTCTCGTAGGCAGGCACCATGGGGGACCCTGAGCGGTCCAGAGACAGGTTAGTGATGCTGGCTGACCTGCAGGGGACAGAGAACAATTCCACTGTAAGTACTCATCGAGTGGTGCTTCATCACAGCAGGCCTTTAACTTGTAGCATACTAAAAACCAGCTAAAGCCTGGGACACTGTTCACAGCTGTCCGTACAAACTGCTTAATGCTTCCTCCCTTGTCAAAGCAGAAGAAAGGCTCCTAGGAAGCAAGTGTATTGCTTTGGAACGAAGGTAAGCATAGACTTTTGTAAAGATCTTGTATGAAGCAGTTGGAACTAAGTTTAGGCACACCAATTCATACATGTCTGTATTTAAATCGACTGGGGAAGGGATGGCATGCTGGGTAATTAGAAGCTCCAGCTTGTCTTTGGAGACAAGACAAATGTCAGCAAGGGTGGCCAACATCCAGATCCCTGTAACAAAGCACTGAGATTTCATCCTCTCCTTGTCCCATTTTAAACTCCTTGTCCTCAGCTCTCAAATACATGGCTGAAAGCTTGCAGAGTCTGAAGCTTGAGCACTTGTTCCCCAGAGTGGCTAAACCATTTTCTGAAGCTGGAGTCACTGCAGCGGGCAATCCCCCTTGTACTGTGACATCGAGCACCCCCCTTATCTCAGCACRGCTGTTGGGAAATCTTGGCTGTGCACCCGAGCACAAACACATCATTTTGCAATTATCATTGCGTAGTTACAAATGCAAACAAGTTCCATATACCTTCTGCTCCATTAACCCACAACTAGACCTGAGACTCTGGATAACCAGAGTGCAACTTCTCATCATATAGCAGCAATTGCAGTGTAACCTATTAGTGCTAACAGTACTCTAAGGAGTGAGGATAGAAAACATTCCTGCATATACCAACAGGGAAATTCAAAACACCAGTGCTGAACTGACTGAGGAAGCTTGCACCAATCTCATGAAAACAGTTGCCAGCCTCTAGCCTTTGGAACSAAACTTTGGTAACTTTGGAGAGCTTGCTAACTGGCTAWCAGACATACTATAATTATTCCCAAAAATTCTCCACAGATGATGCGGCTCAGCACAGRCATGAAAAAAGCAATGCCACCCTATTTCTGTTTTTATACTGCAGAGTACTGCACCTTAACAGAAAGCATCCTAATGCACAAGATGAGGCTGACATGGAAGTCCATAACTAAGCACTCCTGCCAGTTGTTTTGCAACAGCTGCCTTAATTGTGCCACATACCTGTAAGCAGCGGGGATTTTTTATTTGGGTGTAAGCAAGTTAGAACAGTGACATTTCACATCTGTGTCTTTTTCATCACCAATTATATCGAGGCCTTWATTTTTTWYTTTTTTTTTTAAACAGAGAGGGAGATTTTGCCATGGAAATGCTTATCCTTTAGAAGGACCTGCAAGGGAGCAGTTTGAACCCTGCTTGCAACATTTGACTGTTCTSCTGGGGTTTTCACCCCCTCATAAAAACCAAGACTGAGAACAAATAACACATTTCCCACTCACAGGGAAAACAAATAGCAATATGTAACTTCTGTTACCTGCCTCTAAATGCACTCAACCGGCATATTTTCTGCTTCATTTCCTCCAGAATGAGGAATAGTCAAGCTTCTCTCAAAGAAATGGCTACAGCTGCTTTGAGAAGATCTAAAGGCTAACATTACTTAACCCAAATCCAGCAGCTTGTTTTCCAAAGGTTCAGAATTTTTAACAGAGATATGTTATACCTCATCATTACACRTGTCCAAACAAACAAGTACTTTTGGTGACGCCATTAACAGCCAGAGTTAAAATTTCACTTGAATAAGCAATCTAGGCCTGCCAGATCAAGATTAGAGCCATCCTACTACCACRTATTTGAGCAAACAGCAAAAGACATTTAAAATAGGGGTACATTCTAACAGGAAACCATCCTCAAGGTTTCAGACATCTCTTGACGTCACAGCAGTTATTTAGCACTGGACTTTTACTTTTGGGCTCCTTGCCATGGTTGCCCAATATTGATTTTTGGTACTCATTTATTCACCAGTATTTTACTCCCCCAGGTGAGATCTTTGGGTCTCAGACATACAGTCAGTGTGCATCTCCTCCTAACCATTMCCATCACCCAGAAGGATATAGGCTGCAAGCAGACCATTCTCCAAAAGGCACACCCAGCATCCTTCTCAACTGAGTTGCCGTCTTCACTGGTCCTGCCAGATCCCTCCAAACTGCTAAACATTGTGTATTCCTCTAACACCAATGCAAAGAAATTGCTGAATGTCCCAATTTCAGTTTTGAAATCTGGATTATCTTTGCTCTGTTCCTCACCTCTCTGCCTTACCTTCATTTCCTTAATTTAACCATWAGGGAAGCATTGCAACCAGCACCATAGCAGAAACACTGTGAAGTGGGAGCTACTTGTACTTCTAATACCAGCCTATTYAGTGGGATTAAGCTCAAGTACTCACAAATTACACTAAAGCTCTCATGAACACTTTCATGTTCATCCCAACACTCTTGCATAAAGATCTATGAAGGGATTTTAGCCTGAGGAAGCTTGGTGATTTAAACARGATTACCCTTAATGGAAGAGCAAAGGAAGGAGATGGGGATGCACACAAACAAACAAAAACTACACCTCTGCTCCTCCTTGACCTGAGTCTTTTTGACCCCCATCACCAAGTATGCGTTACTCTCTTTTCTTCAGCTTCCTCAGAACTGTACTTTTCTTAGCCATTTCCTTCCCCTCCTGTTCTCTTCACCATCACTCCTGCTTGACCAAGTCAGCAGCAAACTACAGGCCCTCAGAAGCAGTACATTTGTGAACATGAACATATACACAAATGGTTCTTCCTTACCACTCCATATGGGCAGTGAGATGTCCCATCTTAGACATGAAACAGCACTTTCAGTAAAAATGAGCCTGAAAACCCAGGTGTTACAGCAATGACTATGCTAGGAGTGCATCTATAATAGAAAACACTCAGAAATTATTAGTTTACCTGTTTCTAGCTGGTGACTTCCCTGCATCCTCCTGGACAGACCCAAGGCGTGCAGACAACGTGGTAGCTGAAGAGTCCGGGTGAATCAAACTGCAGGGAAAGGAGCATGGCAGAGATGTTTGAGATTTCTGCGACATCCAGCACATCAGAACARCTGTAATTAAAGTACAGCTAATTGTCATGATACCTCTCACTCACACCCATGATTGTTAAATCAACAAGGGAACAGGGAGAGCTCTCTCCATCTGTAGGCCAAAGGTATCCTGAAGACAGCGTTCCTGTCTCCTTCCAAACTCAACTCTTGAACAATACAGACTATTCCTACTTCATGCATTATCCTGCCTTCCCACCTGTTTCCCCTATTTCCCTTTCTTACACATCTTCCTTTCCTACAGGCTGCTAGTAGATGCTTTGGCACTAGATCTCTCCTGTACACCATCTTCACAATCCAAGCAATGCTATCCATAGCTACTGCTAGACAGCTTTTGCCAAGACAGCCTGACAGCCTTCTGTAATTGTTTAACCTGACCCCAGTCATCTTAGCYCTCCTTCTGTTTCCACCCCAGGAGGAAGGACAGCAGATGTTCGAGAACCATCYAAAGAAATTCCTGTTGACAAAACTGTATCAGACCTAAGCCACTACAGGCCAACTGATACAGCCACCCTGCTGTGCTCTAGCACAATAAATGCTCCTGGAGAGATAAATGCTCTTCATGAGAAACTGTAAGCAATGCAGCTTTGCCTGAGTAGCTGTATTTACCCAGAGTGCACCACTCCTTCACTTTTAAAGGACATGGCCCTTCAAATTAGTTAAAGCAGGAGCTCTGTGTTCCACCTGTTCGAAGAGCAGAGCCATGTCTGACAAGTACATGCAGCATCAGTCTCCCTAAATGCTTTTCCCACTGCTTTGCAGCATCTTTCTCAGATACATTATTCTGGAAAGAGACAACTGCCATATTTTCTTTTGAAACAAACTACTTCTCATGCAGAAGCCACTATTAGAACACAACCTCTGCTCCATTATGAAGTTGTGAGTTGCCAGTTCCCACTGTGGCACCATTTAAATTCAGTGTCTTGCATTTAAATATCTTAAGGTCAATCAGGAACTTACCAAACAGTATTTAAGAAAAGCACTGTAACCCACTGTGAAGTGCAACAAGCACTGACAAAAATGTTAATCCTGCTAAAGCAACAATAAACCACCTAATCCCAAATCTCTCTTCCTCTCATACATAAAAGAGGTCCACATTTACTCAGTGTCTCCCAAAAAGACTGTGTTCCATTACAGAGTTACGAGTCTTTCAACAATTGGAACCATTTTGAGTATTACAAACAAAGATACAGATTCTTTCTTAAATACTCATGTCTACAGGCTGCTGAACTGTCATTATAAAGGCACTAACAACACATACAAAGACAAAACTAACAACATCTTCAGTATTTTGTACATCTGAAGAGAAGATTCTGAGAACATCCACTTACTCTCCAGTTCAGAATTTGGTAGTATTTATCCCATGCATTGTTACATTGTCAACTTTAAATGACCATAACATTAAACCAGAAGTATTTTCCTTTATTTAGGGCTAAACCTGATAATTTAAATGCTTCCAGACAGAAGCATCATATTATGAAAAGCAACATGCAAAGCAAAATTCAGAGCATTTTCTGAAGATAGTAAATGGTTTTACAGGTTCTTTTTAAATACTATCAGAAGAGCTGCTATGGGGCATATGTCACTGGCACTACCGCTCAGATAAACAAAGGTTCTGACTCAAGACCTCCYCAGTAGCTTCACATCTGCCTCTTCTTCTGTTTTAGGGAAATGAGCACAAATATTATACCTGATTATTTCTTCTTCCCCACAACACTAAATTAAATCAAGGTATTCCGAAAATAACTTGCATAGCACTTGAGAAGTACAGCATTCTTTTATTCATGGTCCAAAAATAAGGATCCCTCATTTGAGACCAACAGGAATAAATATACTTTGAAAGGGGATTGGAGGATCTTTATAGGTCCTCTCTATTGTCCTTTCAATCCCACTTCATCTGAAACAGGTGGTAACTTCCATCACTTCTCTTTTACCTACACAAAGAGCATTTCTTATGTTCTCTTGCCCCATCTGAAACATGACAGGTAGAGCACCAGGGTTACATTGACTTGCCTCTCAATACAGTGGTGGTTAGATGGTGTGATTTTGGTTCTGTCTTTATAAATTCTGAATACAAAAGCCTGCTCTGTCAYTGGTACAGAATTACTGAATCAGTACATTAAAGGAAGAACTGCAAAAAAATTAAAACTTCACTAGAAATGTTCCCACATTTCAACTTTAAGAGAAGAATATTGCAAGCAAGTACAGAATTAGATTATTTTTACAGGAGTTGGAATCTAAGTTTACTAGGTGGAAACCACCAGCTTTTGCCTAGGCAGGTGTCAGCCTGAGAAYAGTTGAGATTGCAGAGCTCAGCATGCAGCCATTGCCTTTACCTTTGCCAGGTCAGATCCTCCTCCAGGAAGATGTTGCGGCTGGCYTTGCGGCTCCCAACCGGCGTGCGCGGCTCGCCAGGATCCAGCACGGACACAGAGCACGCAGAATCAGACAGGGCATTCAAGTCTTCCCCAATGGAGTTGCTGTCTGTGGAGTGTGCGTAGCTTAAGGCTATTTTCCGGCAGTAAGTGCAGGCACGGAGATCCCCTATGGAAAAGGGAACCAGAGAGTGTAAGCRAACAGGAACAAACAGAACTCTGTTCCTGCAGGATCAGAGGTGTATAGTGGCGGAAACAGAAGGATTTTCTGTTTCAAAACCTCTTTGCAAGTCTAATTCTCATACTCTCTTAAAGGGCAAAACCCTGGATAATTACACACTCAGAGAGTTTTTCCAAGGAAGATGATACCTAACACAAGATCAGTGAAAGAGGAGAGGGAAGAGAGACAAGGAGAGGAAGAGGAAGAGAGGGAGAACACACGTGCCCACTGAAATGATGGCAGAACARCCAGTCAGATATGACACACCAGCTGATGTCTAGAATTTGGTAAGTGGTATTTGAGAGATTTTCCCCTGACCCTCTATTAAAWCATGTGGCTCATACTCTAAAACTACTGTTACTCAGAGCAGCTTTTCCTTGGGCATACTTTATTGTACCGCACACTCTTGTTCAATAGTGGCCATATTTGATTTGTAGTGYGATAAAAATTAGCAGGCATGGCATAATCCACCATCTTTCACAGAGAAATCGGTAGAATTAGGTCCTGTGATTCTTTTTTCTTGTTTTTAAGCCCACTACAGACTGGTACAGCATTTTCTAGAAGATGCCAGGATCTCAGATGCAGTAAACCAAACAGAGCTGAGCACACAGAGACTGCTCCGTTTCTCAATAAATAAACCCTACCTGTGTAGCCCATGAATTTTCCAGGGATTTCCTGATTGCAGCATCGACTACAAAAGATCTGCCCACAAAGTCGACAGTGGTGCCTCCTTCGGAATGTGGTGAATTTTTCGCTACAGTCATAACATTCTTTGCACTGGCTGTCAGGCATCCAGTACTGCTTCAAGTCACTGTCCTACAAGAAACCACAGCAGATAAAAGCTTTTTCTTTTGAAAATAAGAAAGTATGTTTAGTTTCATGACTCTTTGGAGACTATGCCTATGGAAAAGAAAATTTCATATCCACATATCCACACACGTCTACACACACTCTTACATAAAAGCACACAAAGGATTTTTCGTGTGGTTTTACAGGGAGTCAGAAGGCTGAGAGCTCTGAATTAAGAGAATAAATCCAGTAGGACTTTGCCTCCTTGATCCAAGATGGAAGCAAAGCAGAATAAAACTACCATAAGATGTAGACAAAAGTCAAAAATAAACAAATCTATGAAGTAGTGATTACTCTCACCTCTCATTTGCCCCCAGCACATGAGAGGTCCTCAACTAGCACAATTTAAAAATGAGAAGGAAAAAAATCCACCACATATCAGCTGAAGCTGTTATCTAGGAGTAAATTGAGTTATCAGAAATTATCACTGCAGGAAGATCATTTCAACAGCAAATATTGGGATATGTTTTGAAAGGATTATAGATACATGTAAAAAATTTTATTATTTGATCAAATTCTTCAACACTTCAGTAAATAGTTGTAAAAGTCCATCCCAGACTGATCTTGTTTCAAAACTCCAGGTTAACTGCTATGTGAAGAAAATTGAAATTCACATTCAGCAGACAACATACATTAATTAACAGCATTGGTATAGCCACAGGAAAAACATAATCTTAAAAACAGACAGTTAAAACTTCCATTGCTGTAGAAGCTATAGAGCAAGACAAACTCTCAATTGTGATTCTGAGCACACCAGCTGCAACTCCCATGGATGGACACAACTGCTAATGGTCACATGACAACCCTGCCTGTGCAAGAGCTCAGTTCTGGCAAAAAGCTTTTTCAGAGGGACTGAATGCTCCAGGTTTTTCTCAGGAAGAGAAACTGCTGCAAGCATTATCTCATAACTATCAGAAAAGAGAGTAATCATACAAAAGAAAGGTGATCCCTACTCTCATTTTCACATAATCAAAAAAAACCATTGGGTTTTATTTTAAATTGGGATTTATTTTTGGATATTCACAAACTAAAGTCTGACATAGCTGCTAGACCAATTTTGAGACCAAAGCAGTTATGATCAACAACACAACACTTTCATGCTGTCCTCAGGCAAGAAAATCCACACATAAAGAAGCTGAAGACTGCTCAAGATAGTCTAGTGTTTTAAAGAATCTAGAACTTTTTAAGATAAACACTCAGCTTCAAGCAGGGAAAATTGGAGTGAAGAGCTTTGCCAAGGAACTGCTGCAAAGCTGCAGGGGATGCCATATAACAGGTTTTTTTCAACAATGCATAATAAGCCAGGTCTCTGGATCTACCACATAGAGAAGGGCTGTTCCAAACACCACTGCTGTGCCTCACTTGCATGTGACTGTGTCCAGAAACCCAGTCACTGCTGGTCACRCCACCCAACTCTCTGACCTCCTTGCAGGCTGTTCTGGTCATAAGGGAGGGTTCAAAACAGAAGTTTGATGTGTCTTAGCAGTAGAGGCTCATTAGAAAAGCAYCTTCCAGAATGTGATCCAAGCTTTCTACAAAAGTAAAGAGGTCTTCTGTAGAGATAGGCTAAGCCCACAGCAGGAACAAAGTGCTGCCTGAAGTGACGCAAGCAAAACGCATGCAAAGGCAGCGATGCATTACCTTTTAAACAGAAGTCAGCATGCTGACAACTAACAGACTATTTCCAGTCATATTCATTTACTGCTCTATCCCGTCTGTTTCAGCAGTCCTCCACTAGCTTCAAATACAYCTGAAAATCTCTAGGGCCTTCAGAAGTTGCCACAAACTGAAATATTAGTAAGGGGCATACTCAATGCCCTGCTTACTGCAATGAAAGGCTCCTGTTTCACTCTCAAAAATATTGCCCTTTCTGTCAAAGCAAGATTATTCTTACAAGCAGAACAGCACTGGAAGCTAAGTAAGTCTACTCAAAGTCTACCTATAAAAGCTATCAAGCCAAAATCTGTTTCCTTCCTCTACCAGTTTTTAAATAAATGTACTTTTGCTTCTTGTCTACTTTTGTTCATGTCTTGCCCACAGACATAGCTATTTATACCCTCACTTATAAATAGGTATGCATTCTTYGCTCAACTAGAGCCTCTTCTTAAAGGTATGGTCCAACTCAGCAGATGGAGATGAAATCAGCAGGTCAGTAGCAACCACCAGACTCTTGTCTATAATTGAAATTTATTAACAGGGCACATCTTTCAAGCAAATACTGCTGACCAATCAGTCCACAGTAAGTAGCTCCAAGAATTAAACCACTCCAAGAATTCTCATTACTTTTTGTGACAGTTAATGTGTTTCACCTGTCCATGGTTAGCCTTCTAGGGAGAAAACTATTAAGAGTTCTTTTTTCACTAGACTGGGTAACATATAAGTGGGAAGCAGTCTAAAAAGAGAGCATCTGGTCCAAGCACAAGAAGCCAAGTAAACACAATGAGTCACTCCCCCAATATGACAGATGTTTGGCAAGTCAAAAGTCAGCACCAAATGAAATTGTTTCCCCTGCATTCACACAATGCTTTTTGAGTTTATTCACTTATCCTTCAAACATCCAGGAAAAACAATCCCCATGATGTATCTAAAAAAAAGCTCAGAAAAGCCCAATRAAGAGTTAATTTTCTAGGTGGTTTGGCCTACAAATCCTTCTAAAGAAGTACCTGGCTCTTTCCCTCCATGATTTCTTTGAGGCGTTTTAAAACAGTGCTGAGGCTTCTTAACTGAACTGCAGTTCGAGGATCATGACCTCCGAGAGGTGGTTCTACTTTCCTCCGATTGTCTGGAAGGGAAGAGAGAGCGATATTCATTCCTTCCATGATACATCAACATTCACATCACAACACAAAGCCCCATTAGAGGGAAAAACATTCACATGTTATATACATTTTACAAACTTCCAATGAGTATGGCTCCTTGCCCTTGATGCCAGACAGTTCGCTGTGACTGACATTTTAAATACCACCCTCTGTGTTTACAAGAAGCCATTTACGTTCTCTGAGAAYGAAAACATCTTGCAAAGAAGTGATTTTCAACCTACTAGATGAAGCTTGTAGTAGTCTGTTACAAAGCACTGAGGTCTGATTTTTAAAAGAGTATATCCCRCCCTCTAGGATACTAATACCTGCAAAATAATTGCTTCGATATACACATTCATTCTAGGAGTAGTATAAGTCAACGTTTGACCTGAACTTATTTATAAATTACTACAGCAAAAAAATCAGGACTCTATTGCTCAGTTCCTACTAAAAACAGTAATTCARAAGTTCACATTTTTGAGAGGTTTGGGGTTTTTTTGTYGTTGTTTGGTTTGGGTTTTTTTCTAACAAAAACAACAGGTTGTTGAGAATTTGTACAGTCATTCTTGATTAACTATAGCAAAGAGACTTCCTGAATAAAAATGCAATGCAGCTAATTTCTTTTACTTTGAAGCATTGCTGAACAAATTACAAATAGGCTCCTTCTCTCCAGGAAGATTTGAAATCACAGCTCTCTACTTACCTRAACACTTAAACATTTTCAGAGTCTCTTTCTTAGATCAATAACTTTCTGAATAGTTTAAAGTTTCTTACCAGCTTCGTTGCTCTCCATCTGACTAGTGTTTTATTTAGCTTGCCCCTGGTACAGGAAGAGCAGACATGGCTGCTCCCTGTTTACTGCCTGAGCTCTCCCTGMTGTCAGCAGAACGCTGACAGCTCTGCCTGAAGCCCGTTAACTGTTGCTGTGCAGTAACAGCTACGCTACTGCTCCATGTGCAGCAGACCAAAGCCCTCCCTTAATGGGACTAAAACTCTGGGATTCCATGCCTCCTCTTCAGCTTCTTAGGAGGTATTTTTAGTCAATCAGCCCACACTTTGCTGCTATGTACAACAAAGAATGCACATTTTCCTTTTTAAGAAAAGAAACCCATTTCTGTCACTCACCATTTGGAATTGATTTCTTTTTAAAAATCAAACAGACTTTTGGGCARTACAAAGTTCAATATTTTAGGGTGATTAAGGGGACCTTCATATTTCAGGAAGACATTGATAATACCAGAGAAACCTCTGGCTCCTCCTTACTTCTATCACAAGATCTGTGCTGTGTTTACTTCCTGGTATTTCCTCCGAATTCAAGAGTATCTCCTTTGCAGGAATGTTGCTTCCAATTCAAAGAATTATCAGATGTACTGCCTAACTACCAATAAATCTTGTCAGRCAAGTGACTTCCAAAAACAAACATATACAGCACTGAGGAAATGCCACAGGTAACTCCACACTGGTTCTTGTTAGTTAAATGCCCTTTCCTCTGTTGCATAAAACAATGTCAGAATGATGTCACCCACATGAGAAAAAGTAAGCCATCAGCAGTAGCAGCACATGGCCAACCTGTTTATACTAGAGAAACTGACTGATACGCAGATTAAAATTCAGCTGGTTCTTTTCCTTCTCAATAATGAGATTTCTCCCTTTCTGAGGAAAAACACTATATAGCAAGAAAGTAAGAAGTGATCATTCCTGCAGTAAAGGAAACACTGTCTAAAACACCATCCTTCAAAAAGAATTCCCAGATATCAATCTTAGGTTAACTCTTACCCCTGATCCAAACTGCATTATTATAAGTTATTTTTTAACTTCTACAGCTAAAAAAACCAGTTAACTTATTTCAACAGTAAACATTATCCTTCCTATATGCATTTATGATTGCTGACCCTTGGTAAAACCTAAGAAAAAAACTCTAAAGTATAGAAATATGTTTTCACAGAGTTTCATGACTCTACAGTATTTTAGCATTCATTTTACAGTGAATGACAAGCAAAAACACCACAAGAACTACTTTGTTGCAACCCATAGTTTCAGTTTATAAGAGAACTGATCATATTGAACTACACAAAAGGTAGAGATTYACACAGTTTCAACAATAAAAAATACCCCTGCCAGAGATACTAGTTTTGCTAATAAGAAACAACACAAATTGCTTTCCAATTACTTGCTGCCACAGCATAAAATTTCATATTCAATTTCACTTTCACAGTTCAAACATCACATCTTCCTCAAATCACTGCCATAAAAAGTACTGCCATGAAAAGTAGGAAAACTGCCCTTAACTTCATTTTATAGCATGCATTTTCATGTTCCAAAATCTTTTTGATTAGAAAAGATGCTGTGGTAGTACTTCATGCTCCACAATGATTTCCAGTAAGTATCACATGATTTCCTCAGTCCTTCTTTCCCTACATGATCATTGGCCATTCCTTTGCTCTTGCTAAACTCCTTTGCCACTCCCTATCACTGCCAGTCTGCTACAATTTTCTAGCATTAACAGCATTATCCTGCATGACAGGGTAACAAGCTAGAAGTGCTTTTACTACCCATGCTCCCTCTGCAGCAGTCAGCATTTCCAGTTCTCCTTAAACAGGATTTGCAAGCTGTGACATTATCTCAGTGACAATAGTCTCATTGTTGGACTATTTTGGTTCAATCCAGCACCTTGAAAGTCCTCATCTGAGGACACACAGCACAGCACACGCAGTCCAACAAAACCAGCACACAATGATGCAACAGGCTACCCAAGAGAGGGGCCACAGGAGCCATTGCAGAGTCTCAGCACTGGTTCTTCAGCCACACAACCCTCAGAGCATCTCTGACATAAGCCAGGCATCCAATGCTTCTCCTATTTTCACAAAAGCCAGTAAGGAGCTATTACAATGTTTTTGTGTAAGCGGTCCTGAAGGGAAGCACAGAACTGAAACCCTACCTAACTGCTGCCAGACAGTGTCCTCCAAAAGCCACCATCACTCCATGCTGTTCYGCACTTGCGGCTGTCAGACAGCACAGGCCCCGAGCAATGAGATGKGCTGCACAGACACTACAAGCTAATGGGCAGATGAGGGGTCAGGGTCAGCATCYTCAAGAGCAATGTAATTTCATCACTATTTAGAGACTTCAGAAGCAACCTTTCATTTATTTATTCCTTTCAGTTTAACTTGATACATTATTTAAGATTAAGTAGGCTAGAGAAACCTTTGTGAAGTGCTTATATATTTTCCTGCCCACACTTGCCCATATTATWAAGTATCTAAGTAATGGCAAAGCCTAGAGAGACATTTACAGGACACAGGGCTACAAGACAACTCAATTAGACATCTCTCTGTCACTGAAGTCAGTGGGTGACCCAATTTACCAATTTGGATGTTTAAGTAAATCCCATCACTTATTTTCCTGCTTCTCACCATTTAGGTATGATAATAATTTCTAAGATTATTTGCCAGGCCAGCATCAGCTGCAATAGCAGAAATAAAATTCTCTGTTACTCAAAGACAATCCTCAAAGACCTAATTATTCAGCACCATTCAAGGTAAAAAAAGGAAAGAAAAAGAATTTTCTACAGTTTGCTTCAAAAAACCCAATGCCTGACTTTTAGAGAAGGAAAATGCAAGTATTTTTTCCCCTTCTTCAAATAAAGTGAGATGGTCTAAAACACTCCCCCAACCTTCTCACTAATCCAGTATACTTTTACATGTGTCACACAGAGCTCATGTTTGTTACAGCACCAAGGTTGTTTGGGAGAAAATACCCAACAGCAAGTCAGGCTGCTCAGCACAAGGTACCACAGAAAYCTCTTCAAAAAGTGAGCAGCAATTCCTGCTTGTCTTAACTTCACTTCTTTACAGGCTAATTCATTATCACATTTTTCTAARTATACTTGCATCGAAACACAGAGATATGAATGGAGGTCCTGAAAAAGAGCTGGAATACTACAGAAACAGTTCCTCCCACACACCTTAAACTAAATCTTATTCCCTGGCTGCCTAATCCCAGAGGAAGCCAAACAGCAAGATTACTCAGAAGGCAGAAGTATCAAACAACATACTTCACCTGAAGGTTTCTAACATCTAATCCCCAGGCAATTTCCAACTGATTTACAAGAGGTACCAAGTAAAAGTAAATTGGCTTATCAGACAAGAGCATACAGCTGTTCTTGAGACATTTGAGAAAATTCTTTAAGAAAGAGCCCAAGCAAACAAAACCAAAACCCCAAATAAATAAATTAGTTAACCTCCTTAATTGGTTCATTGGAAGTACAACTAAAAAGATCAAATACTACTAGAGGGCAAGGAGGAAGATGAAGAACATGTTTAAAYAAGTATGCAAATGAGTTAGGTAAAAATGCTAGTTCTCTGTACCAGACTTTTGCCTGGCTACCAAAACAACAGGTCTTTTTGAAAATCCCATACACATTAACAACATTTAGGATCTGATTTGTTTGCACTAGGTACCACACTCTTGGAAATACTGCCTTGCACAAGATTGTTACCCAGTTTAGCAGCTTCCTCAAGGCCACCAGCAACCAGTCAGATCTCAGGARGGACCCCTGTAATCAACTTCCTAGCTCTTTCACATCTTCATAAAGCCATTACACAGTTGCACCTTTGAAATTACAATCAATCCACATACCAGCTAAAAGATTCAGTACAGAATCTGGCAATAGTGTAGGCAGGATTGAAAAAAAAATCTTGAGCACAACTTCCTATTCAATTCTCCTCAAAACAACTACAAGCAAAAACCTTCATTTACAACTCCCCTGAAGACCCAAACACCAAATCCATCCAGACTAAGCACTGAAGTTAGAGGCAGCATGTGGATGTTAAGAAACTGTAGTCTCTCAAGACAAAGCAGAAATGTTCAGGATCAAAGTTCAGGTGACTTTAAAACACTAGATGTGTTTTGGTAGCCTCTTCTGTCCCAGACTGTTTTCCAATTAAAAGAGCAGAGGCCCAACAAGAAGTTGTCTTGCTGGAACACCAAGGAGGGTGGAGGGTCATGAGGTTGAAGTGCAACTTCACTAATACAAGCAGTGTAGCCTGATACTAAATTCTGCTATGAATCTAGACACTCAGTGAGCCTTTGTTCACATCCTTCTGCTATGAATCTAGACACTCAGTGAGCCTTTGTTCACACCCTTCCACCTCCCCCTGAAGCATCCTGACTACTGCCACACTGCCTTATAGAACAAAGAGCTGAAATTACCCAGAGTCGCAGAAGATCTTCTTTGCAGCTCACCACTCAGTTGTTTTTTGTAAGGGATTGGTGATCTCAGAGACTGAGCCCTTGTGGGATGCTGAGGACTGGACCAGCCACCACTCAATGCTTGTGCATCACTCTGTCCTGCCTCTGCTCTCTCTGCTGGGGATGAAAGCCTGCCATCATCTAGAGTTGACAAAAAGCAAGAAACCACCTGTTCAGACATGAGGAAGAAAACCAGTAGTACACACAAACCTAAGGTTAAAAAAAATCTCACAAATAGCCCTTTTGGATCATGATTAAACAAAACAAATGATTTTTTAGTTTTAGAAGTACTACACACATCATAGAAACAGGACAGTAGGCTGTCTTCAAGGCTCAGGCTATTTGAGAAACTCCCTAATGTGAAAAGTGTAAAAAAAAAAAAACCCTGGGAGATTATTCATGAATCCAAATGTGAATTATTCTTGCAAAATAGAATAGCTACATGTGACTATCAGCTTCTGCCTTGAAAAGAGGTTTCAGTTATTTTACAAGCTAGTACTGAGGTCACAGTAAAGTTACCACAGCCTTTAATTTCYATCAGCAGATCAAGTATAGACAGATTCTCATTGATTCCAGTAAGATGCACATTTCATGTGTTGTCTCAAGGTTGTTTTCCCATTCACTTAACAAMAGACATTGCTGACTCCAGCTACATTTGTCAGAGCAAAACAAGTGAATCCAGTATTGACCAAATTTTATGCTACTTTCAATAAATTAGGAATGACAGGTGCTACTCTAGTATGCAAACTAATAGCAATCATACCAAGTAATTATTTTTCATTCTGCATAAGAAGAGTCGGAACAGATTGGTTACACAAAAAGCTGTTTGGCTCTTTTCCCTCAGCTCAAACATAGCTRAAGTATGCTTAACAAAGCTGGATAATGAACAGACTAAACAAAAGCAGCTGACCAGTGTGCCATCTCTAGTAAAGGGATACACAGACTTTGCACAAAATCCAGGTGCACTCATTCACCATTCTTAGCAGGATCTTTCTTTGAAACAAAAAGGAACTCACACATTTCTTTCAGAGTTTGCCCRCTGATCATATTTAATGACATATGCAGCACAAAGGCCAAAATCATGTAATACTTTTTAATATACAAATCTTTCACAACACTTCAGACTTCTTGATGGGGAACACCTAAGCTATGCAAATTAAGTGTGGACTTCCTGCTTTAGTGCAGGTCAGCTGTCACCCAGCTGCAGGAACGAGATGCACAGGAAAGTGAGAGSTGGATGAAGTCTGAAGTAAGAACTTGCACTGGGAGGACAAGCACACATTTTGCTCATGCAGGCTGGCAGAGGGTTACTCCTACTTTCAGCCCAGAAAAAAAAAGTCATATGGGCAAAGGACATTCTGATGTCAAGCTAAGAACCTATACCATACTACCTGCTAACTAGTTTCTATTCTAACTAGAATCTATACAATACACCTGCTAACTGGTTGGTCTTAGACTTTCATGGGCAGCTACAGATTTCCAGCTTCAAGACACTGGCTACCTTTCATAATAAAGCTCTCCTACATCACCCAAAAGCCAGATGCAACATCTCTCACAAAAGAGCTGACATCAGCCCTTTGACATTATGCTTCTATGCTCAGAGGTGTTTTTACAAGCAGCAAACAGCACACACAAGCCATGCCCACACATCCCCCAGCACTCACCTTTGCTGAAACGGAAGAGATTTACAAAAGAACTGTAAGCTGATTTGAAAGGAGGCTCGTCCTGGTCAGGAGTCAGGGGTTTGAAGTGAGTGAGATGAGATGGGCTGCTGGGAGAACGAGGTAGGTCACTGCTAGAGTCCAGTGTYGGAGAGCGTTTCTCATCTGCAGCCATTTCAGGTGCCCTGGAAAGAGGTCAGCAACACACATTACACAAGGGAGGGTGAAACAGAACCTCCTCAGCCTTCTGAGCAGGAGATGTCTCATTGGATTCCAGAGGACAGACATTCACCCAACTGACCACAGGCACCTCCTATTAGCACAGACCAAGAATGCCAGAGGAGCCCATGCCCCCTGCCCAGCCACTGACAGAGAGCAGCACCTCTGCAGAGTGTAATTCAGAGTGCCTAGTTAAACATCCAGAGCAACAAAATAAACAACCACTACGCTGATGACACACTGCAGTAGAGATTTATGAGAAGTTGAAGTWCTCAATTGGAGAGTCTGCAGGCATACCACAAAGTTTTAAGAGCTTTTCTTCTAATGTTGTGACTTCTGCAGCCCTTGTAACAAAACTGAGAACAGGCATGCCTGAGCAAGCACAAGGCAGACTTGTTGTTTGGCCAGGTTAACTTCAGAGTGAGAAGCAGAATGAACTACAAACAAAAACAGGACTGAAAGATTAATTTTGGTGGGAAACTGTTTCCCTCCCCTCTGCATTACAATACAGGCCCTTGTGCAGGTTACCAGGGAAGCAACTCAAACTGTGGTTTATTTGTTGTCAAATCTAACACCTTCAAACATCCTTGTTTTCAGGAGCAGCTCCATTTAGGAAAGACAAGCAAAAAACCCAAACCACCTTCTGTATTAGAAGAAGCCACATTGTAAACCTTATTTTCTGTGTACCAAGGCTGCCATACAGCCAAGAGTCATACTTTTCCCCAGCCCACACTCTTTAAGCTGATCAGACATCCCCTTTCTTTCACAACACCTCACTCAGCCTGCATTTCTAGCCTGCTAGGCTAAGGTGCTTACTACCTTCATCTTTGTTTAAGAAAGATTTTGTGAAATGTTTGAGAGAGCAGGAACACAAGGAGCTGACGGAGCCTATGAGCAATGGCTAATTTTTACCTGTGCCAAGGATCAAAACCCCTTATGACCTACAACCTGCTTAGCAGCTGATACCCACTTCTTCATGACATAACAATTTCCAGTTCCCACAATTGTTCCCTAGAACTTACAGGCATGTATTGGTCACTAGAATATTTTCTTCCAAGTTCCAAGAAGCCACACTGAAAGAAATTTGTGCAGTCCAGAGAAAATCAACATGGATCAGCAGGTGACACTGAAAGTGCTAACAAGCAGCTCATGTGACAAAGTTTGACTTCTCCTACAAAGAATGCCAAAAAGATGTATCTGCAAGTCATTCATATGACTGCTCAGAGGMCTCTGCTTGTTGCTCCGCACAGTAAGCACCTTCAGCTCAGTGTCTCTTTTGCTATTCACATGTCCTCAGGAAAGAAAGCAGAGAGGCATCATTTAAAAGAAAGCAGAGAGGYGYCATTTACTAGGTTTCAAGAGAAACTTTGTTCAGGTTCTTTATGTAAGGCTGAGTCTCAGTCTCCCACATCCCTCTACCCAGTAAATCAGGGTATGTTGTTTTGTTTTCATTTCACCAGTATTATTCAAACAGGTGATTTGAATGTACTTAAACACCAGAGTTCATGGAACATTTTCCTTGAAACACACTCTTCAGGTAAATTTGGAATTGTTTCTTCAATCTTAAGGGAACTAATAGTTTGCTTTTTAAATGCTAAGCATACAACAAGGGTGTACCTACCACATTAAAAATCCCACTACGAAGTCAAACAGTTTTGTAGGAAACTATGCTCCTATTCCAGCATCCAACTATAGCCTGGCAAGATAAGAGTTACAAGCAAGTCTCTGAATGTGCACTAGATATGTATATGTGTGTGTGTATACATACATGTATATATATGTGATTAKAGAAAAACTTGTGTTTCAAGGGGGAAGAAACCATAATAACTGCTTCTGTCACAGCAATATTGGTCTAATTAAAACTATTAAGAATAACATTATACCTAGCATTAGCTCCAGAAACACATAGATTTTCTGTACTGTATGATACAGTAGGTGTGGAATCTATCAGCCTTTTTATGCTTTAGCTGTCCCACTAAAGGGAAAATACTCCCCCCCCATCCCACCAGAGGAAACCAAGAAATAGTCACTCCTTTGTATAATATGGGAAAGGGGAAAGCAAGGTGCACATATCGGTCAACAAGCAGAAAACYAGAGTACATTCCTCACAGGATCCTACCAACAGTCACAGGGAATGTATCTAAACCCCCTCGAAGCTGCAGCTTCAGCAATTACCAACTCACCGCCGATAAAACACGGARTACGAGGGCGGCCGTGAGGCTCCCTCCCCACACTGCTGTTGCTGCAGAGCAGGGCCGGGACACCCCGCGTCCCACAGACCTGCCCACAGCGGCTCGGTGCCAGACGGACACGGCCCCTCCTCCTACAAACACACACACAAACACACACAGACACACACACACTCTCCCGGGCACCCGGATAACGCACCCCGCTGCAAAACCACCCGCAATTCGGACATAACTGCGTGTCACACACGCTTCCCCTCCAACCTCCGCGCAGGAGACAGCTGCTCCGCTCTCCCCTCCGTGAAGGGGACACCGCCGCCTTCCCCCGCCTGGCACGGCAGACCCGGAGATCATCTGCGACGGGACGGCACGGACGCAGTGGGCAGCGACACCCGGAGAGCCGCCGCCGGCCGCTAMCAGGGGCCGGCCCGGGCAGCCCGGAGAAGGCAGGCGGAGCAAGGGTGCCGCAGAACGGTGCCGGCGGCGCGGCCGGGCGGGCGGTGCTCACCTGCTGCCCGCGGCTGCTGCCGGTGCTGGGGCGGCACCGCCGCTCTTCCTTCACCGCCCGGCCCGGCCCGGCGGCGCCGCCAGCCCCGACCAACCGCCCGCCGACCGCGCCGCTCCCGCCCAGGCATCGCCAATCGAAGCTCCGCGCACTCCACCCGTCGGCAGCGCCCGGCCCCGCCCCGCGGCCCTTCCCGGCTACTCCGGCCGGGYGCGGCACACCGGGCAGCTGCCTCGGGAGCCGCTGGCAGTGCGGCGAGCCGGTGTGTCCCCCGGGAACTCGGAGTGCACCCTATTTCATTAATATTCCCTGGCCACTCTCCCCGCCTCGCCCCAGCCCCAGAGAGGTGCCCGCTGCTGCCCCCGGGGCCGTGGTGTCGATACCGCCGCCCTAGCGCCCGCGGAGAAGCCCGTGCCCGCTGTGTGTACCGCATCCCCGGGCTGGGCTGCTCTCCCTGGGCCACGCCCGAGCCCCCCGGTGCCAGCGGGTTCCCTGTGCCGGCGGGCACTCACTGCGCGGGGGTGCCAGAGCGCGGAACAGACCCGGCCCGGAACGGCAGCCGCACGGTCCGAGCAGCCGCGGGCACGCGGGCACCGGCGCGCGGGACGGGGCGGGCCCGGCTGCTGGCCACGCGGCAGGCTCGCGCCCTCTAGCGGCCTCACTCCCGCCGGGGGGAGGGGCCGCGAGCGGCCAGCGGGGGGCGTGGCCAGCAGGGGCGCCGCGGGTGCGAGCCTGGGCGGGGCAGGGGCGCGGCCACATAAAGGGCCCCGCGCACGGCCCGGCCACGCAGCGTCGCCGCACCGCCGCAAGGAACGGAGAACGGACCGGCACCGGGCCCGCAGGTAAGGGGCAGTGCTACGGCCCCAGCGCGCCGCGGCTCCGGCCGCCGCACAGCACCCTTTGTGCTTTCTCTCCCGGGCGCGGCGCTCCGCACCGGGTCCCCTGGGCGTGCGATTGTGTTTAAGGGCTTTTTTCTCTCGGGGCGGGCGGAACCCCGCGACCGCGCCCCGCCCGCCGCGACTGTCGCTGAGGCGCTGAGGGTGCTGCACCCCCGGATCGCCCGCCCTGTCCTGGGCCAGGCTGTCTCCTCACGTAGTCCTCGGGTCTCCCGCTAGTCAGTGGGGTCCCTGGCGCGGGCTGGGCTCGGGGGCCCTCGGCTGTCCCCACCCGCCTGGGGAGTGGCCGCAGKCGCGGCCGTGCCAGTGCCGGGGTTTCAGCCTTGGTCGTGGTGGGTGGGGCTGCTGCCCTCGGCCCGGTGGGAATATTCCCCGTGTGCCACCAGATCGCCTTGTCAGAGGCCAGTACAGCCAAAAAAYGAGTGCAGACGGGAACTCTGTGGGTGCCAGCGACCCGCTCCGTGSCCCCAGCCAGCCGCCTCTTCCCGGGAGATGAGCTGTGCACCGGCGTTACGGACTTGTTGCAATAGTTAATTATTGCCCGTAGGCCCCGAGTCCTTCCGCGGGACCAAGAGGGATTTGGAAATAGACGGTTTCTTCTAAGTTGCCTTGGCTGTGTGCCTGGGTTAAGTGTATTTAAAGAAGAGCTGCTGCAGGGGAAAGACCTTGCTGGATTTTGGCAGTTCAGTATAAAATCAGAGGGGACGAGTGACAGAGTTGAACTCTGGGGAATGTGTGCTCTCTAGAGGAGCCTCTCGGCATGATGCCTGGTGTGCAGGCACGGGATGCTACTGCAGTACTGCCCCAGTTCATAGAGAAACTGGGGGCACTGGTGGCTGAGAATGGGACAAGTGCCAGTGCCTGGCCATGATTGCACAAACATGTTGGATGCTGTCAGAATTGTTGAAGAGGCTGCTGTTCCCACGCATCAATGGAGGTGTTTCTCACCCACCTTTGTGTTCTGCGTGGCAGCAGCATCGAATGGTTCTGAAGCCGGACTGATTGCTATGACTGACATAGTCTGATTTGTGATAGTTAAGTGGAACCAAACCACAAAACAAGCAGTATTTTCTGGGTTTGTGCCTGTCTACATTTTTACTTTAATGAATCAGACTGTTTCTCATATTGTTCCGAAAAACAAAACTGAACTCTCCCACAGTAGTAATTCTGTGCCTAGGCCATGGACTATGATACAGACCTTATTATTTAGATAGCCACAATTGAAAATTGGGTTCAAAATACTTGCATAAGTAAACTGATTTCAGATTGAGTGAGGTCATGTGAAGTTCAAGTTCTCCTTGAGGACTAGAGAGGCCCAATATAAGCCAGGGTACTGTGTGTGTTAGGGATAGAAATGCCCGAAGTATTTTCTCTTTTAAACTGAGTCTCAGTAACACAACCTTATTTTATTTTTTCAAATTTTTTTGAGTTTTATGTTATTTTTTAGGTGGGGTTTTTGTTGGGGTTTTTGTTTGTTTGTTTGTTTGGGAGTGTCTTTTTTGGTGTTTTGTTGGTGGTGGTTTTTGAGGTGTTTTTTTTCTTCTTCCTTTTGCACTTTAAAAGGTTTGGAAAAGCTTGATCCTGTGAACATAGCTTAGAAATTTTATTCTCTTCCCAGACTAAAATTGTTTAATAGATTGGATTCTGGAAATGCAGCACAATTTACTTTAAATTAAAAAAAAAATTAACCCTGGGATAGTCTCCCGACATGTTTGCAATGGGAGGCCCTTGATCTGCAAGCCTCACACCTCAGAATCCCTTGGTCTAGAGGAACAGATCCTGTGTACAGTAGGACCCTTCATTCTGGATCAAGTATTCCTGGCCCTTGGTCTCTGAGACTGCAGCCTCAGGCACAAGGGCCTGCTATSTCACTGTAGTATCCAGCAGCTGCACACAAGCACAGGACTGTCGGAAGGAGGAGCTTGCCAACTCATAGCTCTTGCATAATCAGAGCTGAGACCCAAGAAACTGTGGCTGCTGGAAAGAAAGGCACTCTAGAGCAGTTCAGTGCCTTCTGAGGTTGTCTTGACAAAGAGCAAAGTGCAAATAGAAGGGCAGAGTTCAAGTGGGTTTTTTTTTTTAGCCTTTGTTCCCTACAGCAAACAAATCTGTCCAGTATTTATTTTATCTGTAGAAATAAAGCTTGCCACAAGTAAATACTCTTGATGTGTAGCTCTTGGATTTTTCTACCTGTTTCCTTCCTAGGGGACAAAGTTAATAAAGACGCTTACTACATCTTAATCTTAGTAGTTTCAGCAGTATGAGCTGGCATTGTAATCATGTCCCTTAACCCCTGATTTTCAGAAAAAGGTGGAGAAACAGGTAACTGGACTAGAATTCCTGAAATCTAAAAGTAAACAGTGCTCATCTATTTCTGTAGAATTTGGGGGAAGAATTTGGTCATATTTTTAAATTTTTTGATACAATCATAATTAAAGCCCATGCCCTTAATTGTCAAGATATTAACCTTTCCTTTTATCCTCACATAGATCTCTCTAGGAGCTGGGGCTTTAAGGAAAATACCATGTAGCATGAAACTRAGGATAAACTGAGGTTATTTTCAAGACTTTTTGGAGAGATCCTGTATGCTMTGTTACTGCCTCACCTAGTTATGTTGTAAAAATTCAGGATACATGTATTTGTAGCTTTTAACATAGGTTGGACTTTTTTTATGCCTATTGCAGTTCAAGATGTCTAAAAAAATCCGTGGAGGTTCCGTTGTGGAGATGCAAGGAGATGAAATGACACGGGTCATCTGGGAGCTGATTAAAGAAAAGCTGATTTTTCCTTATGTAGATCTGGATTTGCACAGGTAATGAGTCTGTGACATTCAGCTGAATGTACTGAAGTTTGCATGTGCCAGTAGGTGTTGATGGATTTTCATTTAGCTCCAGAAGCATGCCCTCCAGGGTTCCTCGCAGCAGTGAGCAGTGCATGCTGAGTTGTGGGAGTTTTGCCTGTACTGTGCCTCTAAGAAATCTCTCAGAGACATGGCCTGTATTTTGTTTTCCTGTGCCTTGGGATTTCCAGCCCCTGGACAGTCTGCATGACCCTGCAACCTAAACAGTGAGAAGAAATATGGACTGTTTCAGCCAGTCCCTGCCTTGAAGCATAGCATCCTGCACCTCTGAGTGGGCTTATGGCTTCTTGCTATGCCTGTTTGAAGATCTGCCCAGGGGACAGAAGGGTGTGTGTAGGGCACAGACTCTGCCCTGATGGCTTTGAGCCTGAGCTCTGCTGTTGGCAATGTGAGCTAACTGTTGCAATYACTCCCTGAAGCTAGGCTGTGCTCCTATACTCCCTTCTGGAAAATAACAAATACTAGCAGCTGGGTGCAGCAAAAGGGACATGCTATCTATAGCATCTGGCCAAGCAGAACAAATAATCTCTTCCTTTTCTGGCCACTGAGCTATAATTATTAGAGAAGTATCCAGCTACATTGCTCCTAGCCATGTGGACAGAGGCCTTCAGTGGTATCTGCCATAGTTAAACCCACAAGTCTGACCTCTTCCCCTGCCACTGGAGCCATTTGTATGCCACCCACRTGAGACTTTCTGGTGTTGGGAACCAGGCAGACAGGAACCCAGCAGCATAATACATGCACACAGTCTAGAGCACATCCCTTTTCAAAGAGGGTGGGAGGAGGGCAAGCAAACCCCTGGCTGAGGCAGCACAATGGCTAGATTCATGTACAGCTGGCTGTGCTTCAGGGCTGTCCCATGCTGGGCACCCATTGTTCTCCAAAAGCTACTGAAACAGTGAGTATGGAAATGTCCTTCCTCTGATGTTTGACAGGAATATTGGCMGTTTTGCTGCCAGAGCAGGATTGTGGGTCCATTGTCAAAGCAGTTTTTAAGTCTCGTATAGCTTCATGTGCTCAGTACATGAAGGAAGCCAGAGCCTTCAGCACAAGAGGTTTGAAATAAAGGCTCATATCTGGGGATATTGCTGCTCCATACAGTGAAAACCCTCAACTGACAGGTGCCATTGCAGGAAACTCAAAAGGCAAGGCAGAGGAGATACTGTCCCATGCTGGCAGCAAACCTTAGCCATAAACTGAAGCTCTCCTTTCTCCCATCTTCTACCAACCCCCACTAACAGGAGAAATGTCACTGTATAAGTCTGTTTTCTTCCAGTCCAGCAGCATTTGCACTRGAAGAGGGATAACTTCAGTTGTGGCAGAATGCTGCAACTACACTCACAAGCACATACGGTCTTGTTTCTTTTCTATTGAACACAAACAAATGTCCTGGGAAGTCCTGACGGTGTTTGTGGGTTTGTTACAGCTATGACTTGGGCATTGAGCATCGTGATGCTACAAATGATAAAGTWACTGTGGAAGCTGCTGAAGCCATAAAGAAATACAACGTTGGCATAAAGTGTGCAACCATCACCCCTGATGAGAACAGGGTGGAGGAGTTCAAGTTGAAGCAGATGTGGAAGTCTCCCAATGGCACAATTAGAAACATCCTAGGTGGCACTGTCTTCAGAGAGGCAATTATCTGCAAGAACATTCCCCGGCTGGTGTCTGGCTGGGTGAAACCCATTGTCATCGGCCGTCACGCTTATGGGGATCAAGTGAGTCACTCCAGTGTTTACCCCTCTTTTTGTCTTAACAGGCTTATTCCTGACTGGTTTAGAGCTCCAAAGACTTCCCTGTGCTCCTGCTCTGTGCCTTGCATTCCACCTGGGAGCACACACGTGCTAGCACTTTGTGCTGCACCCAGCAAGTGTGGAAGAGCCTGGTTCATGCCTCTCTCTCTTGAGCAGTATCACTGTATCAACAGCATTCAGAAACCTGTGCTTGGATTACACAGGCCTGTACTTAGACACTTAACTCTGCTAGGTTATTGTTCTACACCTCTCTAGAACACTTCTTCCTACATAAGAACATCTTTAGAAAGTATTATTTTACACTGCCCACCTTCTTACTTTGCAGGACTTTTTGGAGTCAAATGTTGCTCACAGCAAAAAGAGATAAAAGTGAGTGATTTCTAGAAGTGGGCAAAATTGCCTTCTGAGTGGAGATGTGGTTTCGTTCTGTTTAATTTCTGGTTTGTTTGTTTTGTTTGGTTTTTTTTACTRTGGTCTGYTGCTTTAACTTGCACAGCACACCTACACAGTTGGTTTCTGACCTGGGCACATCAGGCTGTGGTACAGAAGTAGGGAAACTTCTTTTATCAGAACTTCCCTGACAATGGTAGTACAAGGCTGTGGAAAGCCCTGGAACCAGGCTACCCAGTGTTGTGCCCTCTGGGTAGCCTGGAAGATAAGAATCAGTCATAATGTTCTCCATGGGCAATCCTATGTTATAAAGCTACCAAACATGGCAAAACAAAAGTCTTCTAGAAGAGCCAAGTGCGGAAATAGGTGGCTAAACCTCTAAATTGAGGGCAAGTCATTAAATTACCTGCTATAGGAAAGTAAAATAATAAATTTTTAAGAGGAAAATAATTGCAGAACCCTGACACTAGAAAAGAGTGGGATTCAACATCTTTAAAGGTTGTGAACAATTGAGAAGGTTAAAATAATAGGAAACAGTGGATTAAAGGGAAAGGATTGAAACCATGCAAAAGTATGAGATTAAAGTGAAAGGAACAATATAAGAACAGAAAGGATATAGGAGTGAGACACTGACTTCAGAACAGCTCAGGGAACAGATTCCCTTGATAGGAAGGAAACTACATGAAAAGGAATAACAAATKTCAAGGAAATGTAACTTTAAATAGTTCAGGACAGTTGGGAAGATGAGACAGCATTTAAATACTTAAAGTTTTTAACTTCAAAGACTCTTACTACAGGTTGGCCTTTCAAATGTCATCTTGTACGACATATGAACCCTGTTACTTACAAGATCAGCGCTTTAATATGAATGGCTTTTTTGAGGCAGGGAGAGGAGCCTTTCTATCCACTAACCACACAACAGTCTAAATACTCTGCACGTTAAAACTTCAGCACATCTGCAAAAGTAGATACTCTGCTGATTGATGGGGCCCAAGAATCTGTGAGCTTTTTCCCCTAAAGGGGAAGATGGCTTCTGAAACAGGCAGACTTTTGACTATTTAAGGATACAGGTTAGTGGTGCTCTTGGCTGCTGTGCTGGGTTAACTGTTGGACTTGATGATCTTTTCCAACCTAAGTGGTTCCATTACTCTGGTCTTTCTGAGCTCTAGTAAAATAATCCAATGACAATATGGCTGAATAAGAAGYCTGCTTAATGGGGTTCTTAGTACAACTGTTTTTCTGTAACCTGCTCTCCCGAATGAGGACTGTCTTTTATGGTTCTCTCTTCCTGATAGATGAATTATCATGGCAATTTTTTTTTTTAACAGTACAGAGCAACCGATTTTGTGGTACCTGGGCCTGGAAAAGTAGAGATGACCTACACTCCTGCAGATGGAGGCAAACCAGTCACATATCTGGTYCATAACTTTGAAAGTAGGTATTTTCTTTAATTAGTCATTACAACTGATATACTGGTATTTTTTGATTTAATTCAACCTTGAATTATCAGTCAGATCTCTTTGATGGTAAAATATGACTTTGAGGTAGAGTGGGAGAGAAAGTTTAGGCCTTCTTCATTTATTTGTCAAGTACTGAAACTATCTTGAAATCTTCTGGGATCAAAGAGGCATATCAAGAACACAATCATATTAGATTGGCCACCTGTCATGCTCCTTATATGATGACTCTGGTAGCAGCATATCTGTTTTCCTCTCTGATCAGAGRCAAACTTACTATGTAAACTAGGTTTGACCTATGGGGAGATATATTTGAGAGCAATCCATGTGCAATTCTTTCTGGGTTTAGTTTGTTTTGCTGATCTCTATACCTTCACAGTTTTTGCCCTCCTTTATGAAGYAGTCTTTTTATTTGCTCAATAGAAATGAGAATTAACACTTAGTCTGTAAGGTAGAGAGAGGATTTCACAAGGATGCTCCTGACTGTGTAGGCTGTAACTGTTTTAACAGATGCAGTCCCAAAGGTTTTGGTGTCATTCTTCTCCCTATTGCTCTGCTGGTTGCAGACATTGCAAGGCTCAGGAAAAGTCCTGACATTGCTGGGCTTTGTTAATGGAAGCAGTTACAGACATGTTGCCAGAACTCAGGCTGTTTTCTCTAGGGGCAGGATTCAAGGAAACATCATACAAGTCATGTCTCTGTCTATCATTAATCAAAGGGTTCAGGATTTAAAGCCTTTTAGAAAATCTATTTAGCTACAAAAAATTAAACCACATAAACCACAGCATCCTTGTTTGTGTGCAATTTGGCAAACAGCTACCAAGATTGACATATGACCCTCCTTTGTAATACTTGATTTCTCTGGCRTGCTTGCTCCTAAGAACCTACATCTCTACCGTCTCTTGTTGCATAGCCTTTCATCTGGAGTTCACCTTCTTCATAGCCAGTCCCAATCTGCTTGCATTTACTACGTGACTGGTGAGCCTGTGTTGGAGATGTGTGGTCATCCAGCTGCCAGTCTTGTTTGCTACTCTGCATTGCATCAGCAAGCAGAAGGCAGGGAAATGCAAAGATGGCAGATTACTGCTGTTGCTCTAGGGAGCTGCCCTCCCCGCAGATAACTGTTGTGCCAGCATATCTCCCAAATGATTAAGGGAAGTTGTATTTTTGCTGTACTAATATGTTCAAYCTTGACACTGAATCAAGAGATTTTTAGGAGTCAGTAGGCTTGTATGACTGCAATAAGGATTTTCTTTTACATGTATGAAAATAGCTGTTTTATTCAAACATAATAGCTGTCATCCAGCAACCRTGAAATCATGGTTCCAAAGGACACAGTCTCTGTAGCTGATCACACCCTGAACTGTCCTTGACTCCATAGGGAAGGTACAGGGATAACATGTAACAACAGGAATTTCATTCCCTGCCAATATCAACTTTAAATGACATTGCTATCTTGGCAAGCAAAGCAGATAAACCTCCTCTGGCTTCSCCTCTTCATTCTGCATATATGTCCATATAGTAACAACCATCTGAAGGTGGTAAGGATAAATGGATATTAGGAAAAATAGATATTTAAAAACTGTGGGTGTTTCTAGAACAAAGATCCCTAATATTGGTACTGTACAAAAACTAGATAGATGGATGGTAGTGAGGTGCTTAAAATTAAGTATATGGTATCTACTTTTCACTAGAAACAGAGTTGTGCTCTGAAAATGACAAAGCTTTCTCATGAAGTTCTAGACCCTCCTTTCACCCACAATCATCCTCTTCCATGATCTGAGTGCTGCTTTCTTCTCGGTGAGCTGGGCTGCAAGTTCAGCACACTTCCATTTGTGCTTCTAACACATCTGCCTTACACAATCTAAGTCAYGTGACTGTTGATAGTTCCTCAGAGCCTTCTCAGGACCTGCCTGAGCACCCACATGACTGGCACATTCTTCCCACAACTTGCTAGAAGTGAGCCTGAGCGGGTGGATCAAAGCGGCAGGGTAGGCCACACATGTGCTGAAAAAAATGCAGGAATTCATGTGGAGTCTTGTTTACCTGAGCTAGGCAAAGCAGTCCTTGACTGCTGGAGTTAGTTCTGAAGGTGCAAAGCATTTAAGGTATGAACACATCCCTTTCTGACTTTGACTGAGACCTCCTGCTCCAAACTGCTGCCTGCTGCTTTGATAAAGACTGTATTACTTAAATGGCTAGTAGGAGTTCAGGTACATTCACTTCTGTCACAGTGTGCTTGAGTACTTAGGCTGGATTAGAACAAAACTTCTTAGAGGGATTAGATCACATTATTAAGRTGTACTTGCCTGTAAAACAAAGCCACCTTCCTATCCATGTGCCACAGAACTGCTGGAGCTTTGAGCTGATAACGCAAAGCAAACCTTCTCCTGAAAGAACCAACCTTAAATTGAGAACTAGATTAAGACACCTGGGGAGAGCACCACTCTGCCTGCCAGCCAGAGTATGCTATGGGGAGAATAAAAATCTTAAACCAAAACTAAATCTAGTTGATTCCTATCTGTTCTTCCTCCACTAATAGGCTGTGGTGGTGTAGCCATGGGAATGTACAATCTTGACCAGTCTATCAAGGATTTTGCCCACAGTTCCTTCCAGATGGCACTGTCTAAAGGCTGGCCCCTCTACATGAGCACCAAAAACACCATTCTGAAGAAATACGATGGCCGCTTCAAAGACATCTTCCAAGACATCTATGACAGGTAATCAGTTGTGTACTTCCTACTGCAGTGCGTAAGTCTGCAGCAGGAACATCCTCTCCAGCCTTGTGACCTGCTTTTTCAGACACTCAGCAACACTTTAAGGGCACAGGGGATGCCATCTCTGTCACAGTCTCCCTTRTCCTGCAAAGCACAATACTCAATGTGGAAAGCTCTGCTAAATGTGGCTGTGGTGTCCATATCTTCTAACAAAGCCACAGATTCTCTGTGAATGCCTCTATGATTCTGAAGCAACCAAGGGAGAAAAGAGTAAAGAGAATGCAGGGTTTTTTTGGTTTTAGTCATATCTGTGTGCATCTCTTTATGTACAGACTGTGCAATTCCCTCTTTGTATGACAAGGTGTTTTGGTTTTTGTTTCTTAGACAATACAAGTCCCAGTTTGAGGCCAAAAAGATCTGGTATGAGCACAGGCTCATTGATGACATGGTTGCTCAGGCCCTGAAATCTGAAGGAGGCTTTGTCTGGGCTTGCAAGAACTACGATGGGGATGTGCAGTCTGACTCTGTTGCACAAGGTATGAGGTGCTTCCTGTGCCACACTGAAGYAGGCTTAGTGGCAGTCTCTTGTGTCCTTCTGTCACATCTTATGGAATGGCCCAGGATGTGATRTTCGGTCTCAAAACTTGGATTTCAAACTTGTTGCCAGTCATGGAGGTATCAGACAGTCAAAAAATTCTGATTTTGCTTTTACAAGAAAATCTATTGAATGTAGGCTGTATAGTTGTGTTTATTTACAGGAGGGAAGTTTCTACCCATGATAACTGGTAGGCTTTCTAGTCTCATGGACAGTATTTAGACAGCTGGTTCTCTGTCACTGACAGCTTGAGTTAAGCTGACTGCTGCTGAATGTGATGGCAGGTGCTCTGCAGATAAGTCATAAAACTTTCAGGACCTAAAGCTACCTGTCAGGTGTAAAGAGAGATATTGATATGTTTAACTAGACATAATTGCAATGCTTGATCAAAATGCTATATAACCAAGGTGCATGGTGCCAAAACGAATATGGATGCAGAATTCCCCAGGATGAGATGTGTGGCTTTATGTAATACACTCTTTCTGAAGTAGTGCCACTAAACTGCCTCCCACAGAACAAGGATGTTGGACTGCTAAACAAAGCAGCTTTCAAACATGGAGATCTCTGAAACCTACAGGGTTAGAACTGGTGTGAATGTCCAATATCAGAAGTTGCTGATTCCTCTTACAAGAGCAGATGCTCTTAATAAGAAGTTGTTTTGTTTCCTGTCACTCTGTGTGAAAGACATGCAGCCCAACACTTACTGTTCTCTTACTGTACATTTTCAGTAGAAATCTGTCCAGCAAATTAGGTAAGAGAACTAATTTCCTTGAAATGGTGCAGAATGTCTGTGTATCTATAGCTCATGGTTCAGCTGGACTTCATGTTCAGATGAACTGTTATTTTGATGTGTAGGGACTTGCCAGTTAATTGCAGAAGCGCTACTGCAGCTCTGCTGTTCAGGGATTTCCCTATCAGTGGGAAGATGTAGGGGGATTGTAGGATGGGGAGATGAAGGGGAATTTGAGGGAGCTGACCAAAGGAGACACTGAGCTTTTGAAACTTGTATTTTGTAGGCTATGGCTCTCTGGGGATGATGACCAGCGTGCTGATCTGCCCTGATGGCAAGACTGTAGAAGCAGAAGCTGCTCACGGGACAGTTACTCGTCACTACCGCATGCACCAGAAAGGCCAAGAAACCTCCACTAACCCCATTGGTGAGCTGCTTTTCACTGCCCTTCATCATCTCTACACGTGAAAGAACAAGTTTAGAGTAAGAACATCTGCACCCTTTCTGTAGACAGCTGTACCACTTAGTGGTGAAACTTGCAGGTCTTAATGCATTTTTCTTCCAGAGATTGTGATGACCCTTAAGAGGAAGGAAGTACCTAAGATTCTTAAATGCTCATTGATCAAAWGAAGTTAGGAAAGTCACARGGTCTGCAAACAATCAGAAAGTAGATCAGTAAATTACACACATGGCATGGAAATACCTACTGTATAAGCACACAGCAATGGGTTTTGGATAAAGGGGCAGAGTGAAAGTGAAGAGAGGAATTAAAGAGGGAAAGGTGAATTAAAGGAAGAAAGAAAGGAAAAAAAAGAGAGAATTAAAGGAAGAAAAAGAGGAGAGAAGAGAGAAAAATCTAGATCACYAGTCCTGGTAACAGCATTGATGTACTTTGGGCTGCTGTTTAAAGGGTTGTTAGAGAGTAGGGTATAGTATGCATTAGCTCCTTATAATTGAGAGCTTGAAGGGTCTCACTTTGGGTCGCTGTTTATGGGGTTGCAAGAGAGTGGGCTTTAGTTATAGTAATTTTCCATCCTGGCTGCAATTCAAGTCAGTAACTTTCAAAGAAAGTTCAGTAACAAAAATATTATTCGACTTGGGTTGTTATTCAGGCAAGAAAAATACCTTCCCAAGGCTGTTCATTAAGAAAAAAAGGTGCTCATTAGATACCACTAGTTCCTGGGTTTCTGATAAGCTTGAGAARGAGAAGGGCTTAGGTGTGGTTTGCTAAGGCCTAATGAGCATTTCTCAGATCAGTGTTGCCTGAGGAGGAGGCAAGGGAATACACCCCCACAGTCCTCTCATGACTTAAGTCAGCTTCTCTGGGTCTCTACAGAGCTACAGCCTGAAGCAAAAACAGGCTGGAATGGAGTGAGTGCAAGCAATAAGCTAGACCTAACTTAGCTTTTATGCACTCACTCTTCAGGAAACTATTGGTTTATAGCCACAAGGCCTTAAGGTTTAGGTTGGTTGTTTTTTATTACTCTTTCTGATAGCCCAGAAGAACCAACCACACCCCAAGCCATGTACACACTCAAAGTGTAAGGGTACGTGAAATGGGACATGAGGGAAAGCATCCCCTAAATTTGCATAGAGACCAGAGCATAATGTAGTGTTAGGAAAAGGACTGTACCCTTCTGTCACAATTCTCTGTAACTACAGATGTAACTACAGAATCCTACCACCTGTCATTCTTTGTGACTTGGGCAGGGAGAARATAAAATGACATGCATAGAGAGATTACTGGAGGCAGTGAGTAGTTTGAGGTCTGCTTTGGTTTTTTTTTTTTTGAGTTCCACAAAAGGCAAAGGATACCTAAATGAAGATAAGTGTTCTTTCCCATACCAGATTTTGTGTCTTTTTTTTCAGTCTGCTTTCCATTTTATTGGTATTAAAAAATCCAATTATTGTTCCACATGATGATTTAGAGGAACTTTCAGGAAGTTCTGGAAAGATAGAATAACCCAGTGTTCTCTCTCAGCCTCGATCTTCGCATGGACAAGAGGCCTCGCTCACAGAGCTAAGCTGGACAACAACACTAGCCTCAGGAACTTTGCAGTTGCCCTGGAAGAAGTCTGCATTGAGACCATTGAATCTGGCTTCATGACAAAGGACCTTGCTGCCTGCATCAAAGGCCTGCCTAAGTAAGTGTCTGAAATAACCAGCTATGCCTAGAAAAGGCTGTTTTATGTGGTGGTTCTGAACAGCATTGGCTGAAATGTTATTTTTAGTATGGTAAAGAACAGGAGTCTGTCTCACAGGACTTCCTGTACCCAGTGCTGTAAAACAAACATGACACACTCCCTGACCCAAGCAACTTAGTGCAGATTGCTCTCTCCCTGCTATTGCACCAAATGAATGGGAGAAAAAAGTAAAGAAGGAACTGCAAAGATTTATTTGTTTTGTATGGCCAGATCCTAATAAATGAAGAAGACCAACATAACTGTAAAATATCACCTGGCTACCTCTTCCCAGAGCCTCATGTCAAAAAACCCAGCCTGATGAGTAGGAGAGAACTCTTTTGGTTTTAGAGACAAAACATAGAGTTCTTTGAACAGTCTTCCTCTGCTTTGAGAGTCTATACAACTAATACCTGTCTTGTTTTGTTTCCCCCTGCCAGTGTCACACGCTCTGATTACCTGAACACCTTTGAGTTCATGGACAAGCTTGCTGAAAACTTGAAGCAGAAGCTGGCCTCTATGCCCAAAGCTTAAGGCATGGGTTGCACTCAAGCTCCCCTAACAAATTGTCTCCCACTTACATCAGAGTGTAAGTGGCATTGTCTCATWTGTTGTGCTTCTTTTAGGCTGTTCTTCAGCTTTGGCCATCTGGTATTATCACACTGGTAGATACTTCCTATCAGAATCATCTCTTTGCCCAATTACTCATTTTTCTCTTGATTTTCTGTCTGATCACACTTGAGTCTTCTTGCAAAGCACAGGCACTGGAGGTCTCTTTMCTCAAGAAAAGTGAATTCTGTAGACTGGAATCACCTAAGGGAACTTCATGACTTGAGAAGGTATGAACTGGGAGTTTTAGCAAGCTCTCCATTTTGTGTCTCAAAGATAGCTCCCTTCTTAACCTGCTGCATTAAGTCAACACTTTCCAGACTCTGCAGCTGTGCTGGATTCACCTCATATTTACGTCAAGATCTTGGACTCCATCAGGAGAGTGGGAATGGTGTTCCACATCACAGTCTCTATTCCTCCTGTCAAAACCCTCCTCACACACCTTCTGCCCCATCTCACAGACTTCAGTCTCACTAGAACGTGTTACAGCTTTTGACTGAAGAAGCTTTGCATTTTGAGCACACTCTTCACCTTGAGATCTGTCAGGACTACTTTCTGCATTGTTTTTAATTGCAGTTGTTTTCTTTTTTCCTGTTCTTGCTTTCTTAGCAGTTGTTCTCTCATCAGTTTTAGTTTTTTAATAGGCTTCTTCCAGGGTACAAACATTCACCCATGACTGCTCAATCTTGCTGAATTTTTACAGTCTCACTCCCTCCAGATGTGAAACTATACTAATATATAGATGATACTCTAATTGAAGGAGATTCCCATGAGAAGGTGGGAGAAGCAGCAGCAATAATAGGAAGCATTACATGAAGCAGAAATTGAAATTCAGCCTGAAAAATRTCAAGGACCAAGAAATAAATTTTTGGGTACTTGGTAGATGCAGCCAGTGCAGTAGTTCCTCCAGACACTTTAAAGGAATGAGAAGAAATACAAGTGCCCTCATCAAAGAAAAAATTACAAGAATTAATGGGAATTTTAGGATATTGGAGAAAACATGTACCTGGCTTTTCTGTTATTGCTTGCATAACTGGGTCTGTATTGTGCTTTGTTGTGTAACTTTACAAACACTAGATAAAAATGAACATAGACACTTTTTAAACTTTTAGAAAATCATGTTTTCTGAAACCCTTTGAGCTGCTAGATGAAGTCCTACTTTTGCTAAGCAGATGAATTTGACAAAAGCTTGGTATTGGTCTGGATTCCTAGTTTTGTTCACAGCAGACCTGAGGTTTTTCTCTGTGACTTTGATCTATGTTTATCTCTTCCTCTCAGTCTGAAGGCCAGTCTGTGTCACAGCTCTGGTCAAACCAGCAGTGACCTACTGTGCAGCAGACCTTAGAAATGAATACCGTCCTCTTCTCTCAAGTACTTCCCAGTGAGTATAAGTGAGCTCAGAGGGCTATGCCAGCTCTACCACAGCCCTCCTGAATTTATCTTGTAGTGCCAACCAGAGCGCAGTGTCCTGATACCAAGGGATTTGGTTCCATTGCTACAGTCAGGACTGTAGCATTTGAGTAGCACTTAGTAAATGCTGGAAACAAGCCTTATAGGCTAAGAGCCTACCAAAGCCATGCTGCAGTGTCTAAATGCAGGCCATGCATTTAGTTATGCTCCTTCTGACTGGATGTGAAGCATAGGAACTGTTAACCTCTTCCCTCACCCCACAATTCATAAAGGTGCAAACTTTTCTCCAATTGTCTGGGCTATTACCCTTGTTGTCTTACGGCAAGTTGTATCATGACTGTGAAAACTTATTCCATCCATGGTTGCGTGTTGGTTTTTTTTAAGGAATATTTTTAATTCAAACTAAAATAAAAGCCAACTAACATTCCTTGTGTCTCCTTCCTTTGTGTGATTAGCAAATATGGGAAAACTGCCTCAGAGAGAGACTCCAGTAGCTTTCAGTACAGTCCAGTACAGGCTGGGACAGACTGTTGGAATGTGATATAAACAAAAAGTATCTTCCTTCTCAGAATAGAGTTTCAATTTGTTCTAGCCTARGTACAGCTGTCATGTGTAGTGTAATGGTAAGCATCAGGTACTGTACAAGATTTGAAAATACCACTTGCATTGAAATTTTATTTTGGGAGTAATACAAACTGATACATCATTGCTCAGCAAAACAAACTGGTTACACATGAATAAACTCTCCCCCTCCAGCTGACTGCTAGAGGTGGTGATTAGGATAGAGATACCAATGTTAGACTAAAGGAGCTCCTATTGTTACCCTGTGTTTGAAGCACAGCTCTGTAACTGCTAGCACCTGTCTCCATACCTTCAATGTCAATGAATACAATCTACTATTCTGTTATTAGCACAAGCACATAAGTGCAGCTGGAAAAAGTCCCATTTCTGACCCATAGAGGCAGTGAAAACAATTAGTGGGAAGACTTGGGGATCTAAGTTCCTGGCCTGGCTTCTGACATCAGTGGATCAATACAGGTAGTTTCTAATACAACAGCACTTAKAACATGTGTTATAAGTGTTACTGACTAGCYCCTACCTGGCTTCCAGAGTTACAGAATACCAGAGAAAGCTTGGTAACTTCCAGAAAACTGAACAAATAAATAAGAAGGCATTTTTTGAATCTCAGGCCTTTTTTTCCTACTTTTAATAACTTAATGGTACAGCTTAAATGTAAGCTATGTAGTAACATTTACCTGACTGCTGATGACAGTGTTTCCCTCTACTAATGAAGTTTCCATCTTCTGGAGTCCTCTGAATACAGAGAGTACAGCAAGACCCAGCCTATCCTCATGAACTGACAGATGTTGCTGAAGTGCTAAKGAGAAGGAGTAAGTATGGTCAGAAGAAAAGATCAGCCCTCTACCTGTTCTGCCATAGAGGAAACACTTTTCCTGCTTCTAAACAGGCACATTTTCTTCCCTTTTACAACTGGTGTGATCCCTTCTTTTCCCCACCACTCTCTCAACATTTAAAATCAATAATCTTCAAAGTTACACAGCAGACCCTAAAAAAAGCAAGTGCTTGAAGCCAGTGGGTACTGCARTGGAAGAGTAAAGGATTTCCTGAAACACAACTGACCCCATCTGGAGTACTGTTGTCCAGCTCTGTGATTCCCAGTTAAAGAGGGATATGGACCTGTTGGAGCAAAGCCAGAGGGGGAACACAAAGATGGTAAGAGTGCTGAAATACCTCCCCTATGAAGACAGACTGAGAGAGTTGAGGTTGTTCAGCCTGGAAAACAGAAGTTGCCAGGGACACCTTATCACACCTTCCAGTACCTCAAGGGGCTACAAGAAGGCTGAAGGAGGTACTTTTTAACAAGGGCAAGGAGCGGTAGGAAAAGGGGAGATGTTTGTAAACAGCTCTGTCCCACGGGACCCTCTCCTCTGATCACCTTTCCTGTAGCAATACTCAGAATGTTGGAGACGAGACATGTTTAGATCYGGTCCTAAGCACCCTGTGTTTCAAATATTCCTTAATGTTGGTTGGTATAGAGCCCATCTTCTGCTGTAGAGAGCTTTACATGGCAGCCAGGGGCAGAGAACAGGAAGAAAGCAGAAGATAGCTAGGAGCTAATCMTACAGCACATAAGGGCCATGCCCATCATTAAAACAGACATCCATCAATTTGTGTTAACCACTTTCCCCACTCCATAAGTCCTAAATATTTCAAAACAGAAGAAATCCATGGGACAAGGCTCAATTTGTCAAATTGGTCCTTGGGTTGCCTTAGTTGGAGTAGTTCATCTGCCTGGTCAGCCACCTCCATCTTCGCTTGGGCCTCTGTGTACAAAACCGTAGCCTTGTGCCTAAACACGTGAGCTTCTAGGAGTCTGGGGGCTGCTTTCAACCACCATTCTAATCCTTTCTGTTGTTACCAACTTGCCTGCCTTGGCACTGAGACATCCTTCAGGAAGCAATTCTTTGTTCTCTTTCATCTTCTTGGTCTTTCCCTTGGCTTTGACAGGCTTTGATTTTTTTTTGTAGAGAGAAGAGTGGAGGAACTCAGTGTCTGTAAATGGGTCACCCTGCCTCAGTTTCCTGCAGAAACAAAAGGGTTACATTGAACCATCAAGTATTCCTTGAATTCATGTATGATTTTCGTCCCTAAAGCTTCTAATTTTAATGCAGTTCTTCCCCATAAGATGATTAAGTGGTACAGTTTGTTTCTTGTCCAATAGAGTACTTTCTGGTGCAATATAACCAGCTATTCACAGGAAGTTCAAACTGGGACACTTTGCATGGAAAAACACACCCAGAAACATTATATAACTATGAAGCTGTCATTTTAGGAATACATGACTCTGTGCAATAGCCATTGGATGTACTGAATCTACAGTTTCCTAGGGAAAAGATGCTGCTATTTATTTAGGTATATCTGCTAGTGAATATAGATACAGGATGCTCTCAGGGGGAAAGTATTACTCAGGTGTCTAAAATTTTAGTCATCACAGAATGTAAATGAAATCAGGGCTTTTGCTGGGCTGTCTTTARCCTTTTATCCTTGTGCTACTGCCTCATTAGCACTGGAGTACCACAGATGCAGTCTGCCAAGAGATGTGCTCATTTCAACAAGTAAAACAACATCTTTGGTAGCTTGTTACCAGAAGCTTAAACATCCATTTGTACTGATGCAGAATTTTGGCATAACCACAGTGGTAAAAGAGGAGGGTCACAGAACACAAAGGGTAAGAACTTTGAACAAAGCAACAGAGGGTCCAGCCCTGAAGAGTGAGTGTATGAGAGCAGAGCAGGCGTTGCAGCATGGGAACAGTCTTTGGAATGAATACTTTAAAGCCCAACCTGCTGATTGATGGCTCTTTGTAGCAGGTTGGCTTCCGTTTCCGCCTAGATGAGCACCCTGATGCTTCCTCCAAGCCAGAGTGAGACATAGCCCTGGCATTGTTCAAGTCCTGTAGTGGCCTGATATCTGCAAAGGGAGACATTCACATGGTTTGATCAAAGTGATTCCAAATTATTTCCAGATATCTTAAAAAATAACAGCTGACAAACAGAAAAGAGTTGTATTACCAGATTACTCTGAACATGCACAATCCGAAATCTAAGCATATTGCCCCTAAACTCAGGAGACCATTATAATCCAAAAATACCAGACCTGCTCCTCAAAAGTCAGCTTATAAATCAAATTAGGTCCCTCAATGAAAAAACTCACTAATATTGATAGTATCATGGACTCTGGTGTTGTAAAAAAATGATATAAAAACTCTATTTGATAGCTGTAATGCTCAGGAGCTTACAGCCTGGAGAAGACAGGAAGCTTATAGCACAAAAACAACCTACCAGCAACCTACTGCCTTCCAGCAAGACACAGGACCAGTGCTCATGCACCTTTCCAAGTAGAAACAGCCAAAAGGAGAAGGGCAGGAGAACAAACTTCCTCCCTCTCTACAAAGTACAGCCCACTCCAGTTGTAACAGGCCTGTTTGTCAACAGCTACAGAAAGAAAAACCCCACAAGACTACTCTTTTTACAGAGCATCCATTAACAGCAATCTCCCCAAAAGGATCAGCTTAACTATTGTAGTACCAGCCCAGGGATGCACCCTCCACATCCTTTTAAAAAACAAACAAACAAAAAATAAACCTACAACCAAAATAATTTAGGTTGGGTCTTGGTTAATTTCCAGTGAAGATATCACCTTAGAAGTGCCTTGCAGCACTAACCATTCTGGACCAAAAATTTTCCACCTTCTTGTTATTTTGTGCCTCAATAATACTGACCGACCCTAGTAGGCAGGATCAGCATCAAGTTAGATTTTGAAGTGCTTGAATACTTGATTGTCTAAATTAATAGGCATGCCATGTAGATAACAAGAGTGGTAAAGCAAGACTCAGCACATGCTGCTAGTCTTGTCCCAATATCTACACATGGACAAGTGGACAGAAATTCTTATAGAAATGCTGATAAACTAGAAGCAAATGCAGCCACAGAAAGGACAGAGCAGCACAAGTGGAAGCATAAATGGTGTACTGGAGACTGATCTTTAACTCTGAAAAAAGAGAGGAGAGGAAGGAAAATATAAGTACTTGCTGCATGGAGTTTTTGCCCTCATCTCCAAACACAGGTAACTTCCCCATCTTACTACCTACCAGGTATCTGTGAAGGTGAGCTCCAAGAACTTGACTGGACTTGGTTTCTTTCCCCAGATATTTCCTCTGCAGTCATTTCTTGAAATATCAGGGAGTTTTTCAGCGAAACAGGGGGTTTTGCTGGCATTCTGTTGCCCTCAGTACTTAAGTTCTTGGAAACTGGTACTTCTGTAAGTCTGGAGCTGACAGACAAAACTGCAGAACTGCTCACATGGGAGGATTCAAGACTGTGTGAAAGGTCTGCAAGACTATCTGCAAGTGATATCTCAGGTAGCTGCTCCTCCAGGAAATCACCTGGCTCAGACAGCAGATGGCTAATGCAGGAAAACTTCCCCATCAGGACAGTCTGCTTGGATGCAAGTTCGGTGGAACTCTCAATGAGAACCTTGGCACCATCACTTTTTCTGGCCAGGGAATCAGTCTCTGGAGGTTGAGGGTTGCTCCTCTTCCTCTGAGGCCTGGGTTTGCAAGAGGCTTCTTTTGTCAAAGCATTCATGTTGTGGTCACCTTCACCTTGCCCATTTTCTTGAAGGTCCCCTGTCTGGTTTTTATTGCTCTTTTGATTGCTCTTAACAGCTCTGGGGATTTTGCTCACTTTGCTCCCACGAACAGTCCTGGGAGGTAGATTTTCACTCCCTTCAGATTCTGTCTGGAAACAACCCGAATTTCCTGCAAGATCCAAAGGATGGACAATATATGTTTCCCTGCGCTGTTTTAGATTACCTGGCAAATCCTTTGTGCTCCCATTAGCTACTCCTTGAACATCTATGCAGGGCCTAAAAACATGAACTTCATTTCTCTGATCACAATTGCTATTCCTGGCAGTATTCTTCCTGATGGTTTGGCTTCTTTTAGGCCGTTCTTCAGCCTTGGACTCTGGTATTATCACAATGTTTGGTAGATATTCCTCATCAGAATCATCTCTTTGCCCAATTACTCTAGTTTTTCTGTTGGCTTTCTGTCTGATGCTCTTTCTGCTCACACATGAGAATTTCGTAGAATTCTGTAGACTGGAATCACCTGAGGGAACTTCATGACTTGAGAAGGTATGAACTGGGAGTTTTAGCAAGCTCTCCACACTTTGTGTCTCAAAGATAGCTCCCTTCTTAACCTGCTGCATTGAGTCAGCACTTTCAAGACTCTGCAGCTGTGCTGGATTCACCTCATGTGTATTTCCTAAGTCTTGGACTCCATCAGGAGAGTGGGAATGGTGYTCCACATCACAGTCTCTATTCCTCCTGTCAAAAGCCCCCTCCCACACCTTCTGCCCCATCTCACAGACTTCAGTCTCACTAGAACATGTTGCAACTTCTGGCTGAAGAAGCTTTGCATTTTGAGCACACTCTTCACCTTGAGATCTGTCGGGACTACTTTCTGCATTGTTTTTAATTGCAGTTGTTTTCTTTTTTCTTGTTCTTGCTTTTTTAACAGTCTTTTTCTCTCTGGTTTTACATTTATCTTTGCTTTTAACCTTTACAGAAACAAACTCAGGGACTTGGCTATAGCTAAGGTCCATTTCAACATCATACCCCATTTCTTTTGTCTGTGGCTGCTCACAAAAGGTCTCTTTACCCACAGAGTTTCTATGAGAAATAACAGCAGTTTGAGCAGGTGAAGCCAGGGGGCTGGGAGATGGCAGCTGTTGCTGTGTGTTGTTCTTGCTGGAGCTGCTGTTGTCCTGTGCAGTACCACCCCAAGCTGCCTGAGTGGAACTGACATGTGGGAAGATATCCAGAGCAGAAGATGGAGTGCTTGTGGCAAACAGGGTGGAACGCTTTCTCCTCTGAGTAACATGCCCTTGTGAGAGACGATCAAATAAATGTTTTGCCATCTCATCAGCCTCACATGAAAGAGTATGATTTTCCAAGGCAAGCGTTGGCAAATTGTTGGGATTTTGTTCAGTGCTGCACAAGACCTCTGTTGGAAAGAAAAAAATCATGTTTAAGGCTGAGAAATGCAGCAGGGAATTGCCATCTTTCTTGATACCAGTAAAAACCTTGGTCCATACACTGCCACAAATCCAGAGCATAAAAAAGCATGATTTTGAGACGGGGATTCCCCCAACTTACTGTGTATCAGATTGGCTTCTCTCTGAACAGAGGGGCAGCCCAAATCAAGTTCTCCTAACCAGCCGCAATATTATGATCTGTATAAGAGTTATCATTTGTATGGCAAATCCACAAGAAAGAGTGGTGCACCTRGTCAGATTCTGCACTTTCAGACATCTCCAAAAGTCTTATGTAAGCTCAGTGCCTATTACTCAAAAAGCCTGATTTTGAGTTTGATCTACTGCAAAYAGACCATATATCCCTCTGAAGACTCTGATTCTGGGATATACATAACTCCAGCAAGAGCAGCCCCAGTGGAGCAAGCAGTTAATACCAGTCATTAGGAGCTACTGGAGTTGTGGTTGAGAGCTAACTGGAGCTATGGCATTTACGCATTTCTGAGCACAGACACAAAGTCACACCAGAATAACAGCAAGAGATGCAAATTTACCTCCAAATATGTGAGAGTCATGAAAAGCCCCATCTGTTGCTTCAGTCACCTTCTTACCATTCTCTTCCTGGTGGAACTGAGGTATCTCATCGTGCTGTGGTGGCAAAGTATCTTTGGAGGCAACAGGCACAATTTTCAGGGCCTCATTCGAAGTAGGTCTCTGAAGTTCTCCTGCACTAGAAGCAGGTCTCTGAAGTTCTCCTGAGGATGTTTGTAGTGCTGTGGAGCTGCCAGCTTGCTGCTCTGCATCATGCAGCTTGGAAACAGGCACTCTCATCGGTATCTGTGTAACCCTGGTGAGAAGGAAGAGCAGAATGGATCATGTTTCTCACACATGACAGGCCCCAGAATCCRGCAGATTAACTACAGGCCACATGCGGCAGCTCCAAGGACTGCCCTGTCTTCAGARACTATAGAGAAGAAACAGGACTTCAAACATACTTTAAGAGATCATGCTCTGACCATCTTTCCAGAAAGCTTACATCATACAAGGAGGTGACTATTAAGCATTTTTATGTAACAAACATCAAAATAGCCAGCTATGGCACTCACTCGCTCAAGCAAATCTTGCTGTACTCAACAGCTACAAAGACAAAACTGCCTAAAAGTAACACAGTCTCAAAAAAAGGAGGTAAAAAGACTACTTTTTGCACAGACTCAGCATTAGGACAAACAAGACAAGGAGTGGCAATAAAAAGCAGAATAAAGGAAAGCATGAAGCAGTGATGGTTCAGAGAAGCTATCTCATATGAAACTGGCAACTAGGCACACACATAAAACACAAGAAGTTTAGCATAAAGAAATTCAGGACAAGCTTGGTGGTATCATTTTAAAGCCCACCTCAGAAGCTGACCATCTACAATATCATCAGCCCAGCTATCTTCAGTCATGATGCTCTTCTGGCCACTGGACGAGGATGAAGAATTTATATGGAACTGGAAAGAAGAGAAATAGGAGAGTGAGTTAAAGTTCTTGAAATTGCTTGTGCAGCCTCCTGCACAGAAACAGCAGAAGCTCAGTTTCTCTAGAAAGTATGTAAAGTATTGCCAGCAACCCTCTCACATTATGGAATAAATTATGGAATAAATCGCAGCAGAATGAGATTGTGTCTCCAYAGCCTAAGAATGAAGTTAAACTAGTTCAGATAATCTGAGACTAGGAAGCAGAAGTACTTTCCCCATCCACCCATGAGACAGGACACAGGGAAAGTGTCCTATTCCCTATCCCAAGTTGCCATGGCAATACTTTAAAAAAGAAATTGAAAAGAAGTCCCAACCTGTCAGAACAGAAAAGCCTACTGCCCAATATAGCAAATAATCCAGAGGAAAACAGTTCTAAACTGTAGTTTTCCTACAGGAAGAGTTACCCTGGAAATCCTTAACACCAAACTGGCCAGCATGTAACCAGCACAACTCAAGCAAGCAAAGAAAAACAGGTGAAGCATCCAACACTGAAGTGAGCAGGCAACACAAAGCAAAAGACAGCCCCCTTCCCAGAAGCAGTGAGCTCAGGTTTCCCATGGTTTACCTCAGACAGCTCAGCCATCTTAACTGCAGCCATAAGATTGTCCATTTTTTTCAACATATTATTCTGTATTGAGGTAATAAAGAGAGAGAAGCCATAAAGACATCACATCAAAACATCTCTTCCAACAAGGATGCTACTAGCCAGAGGCATGTTCTGGGGAGACCACAGCTTGGAAACAAAAATAAGCAAATGAAAGGCAACCTTTTCAATATGTTGAGAATCCAGACATTCAACAGCAACAGCTCAATCCTCCCACAGCTGAGATGCTAGTGCAGCTCACCTTGCCTCCCACCCCTCCCCATGCCAGCCACAGTGAGCGACATACCAGGAAGGAGAGCCTGTGCCGCAGCACAGCGTTCTGGAAGTGGCACTSCTTCACCTCCTTCTGCAGGATGGTCTTCTCCTGGGTAAGCCGCTGTGCATTGGCTTTCTCTGCATTGAGGGCCAGAGCCAATGCTTTATTGTTCTGCTTTAGGGAGACTTTCATAGTGGAGGAGTTGTCTATGAGAGACAGAGCAGTATCATACATCATCAGCGTCCAAGGTCTCACCCATACTTCTCCTATCATCATAATTCTCCCTCTTCCTAGACCAGCCTTCCTCACATTCAGATCGCTACAACTCAATAGCCCCCTCACAAAATTAGCAGAATCCTTCCATAATAACATGTAACACTTCAGATACCCTCTCCATCCTCAGTGGGTCACACTGAGGCAGAAAGCTTCTGCTTCAATTCTTAATGAATGATGGCATGGTTGAAGTGCTGAGTTTAAAAATATATGCTCCTTGCTTTGAATAAGTCGCCAATAGGTAAGTCCTCATCGCCATCCAAGAAATGGAAGAAAAAACTGTTTTCCTCTATAGTTGCCCTTGAGTAAATTTGGACCCCTGTTTCCCAATTTCAAAACAATTAAATAAAAGTAATGGAAATAKCTGAATTTTTAAAGGTAGTCCAAATTATCTCCTGTTCAATCTTTGCATTACTTCCCCCATAAAAACAAGCCAGTTGGCCTAGATTCTGCAGAGGACTGCATATACACTAAAATACTTCGTACACCTTTGGGCACCTTGCGTGGCACTTGACGCTCATCTGCAGGGCACTGAATTCACTCAAAACCCCCGGGCAGAGAAGCAGCTGAGAAGCAGCACATGAGCTCTGAAAAGGGACTGCTGCCCACTCCCGATACCACGGCCAAAGGCCCAGTTATAAGCTGACATAGCAGCCAGCATACGTCCAAACCGCAACGCAAAATATACTCACTGATGATCTTCGTTTTGATTTTCGATGCAAGCGAGGCATTCAACTTCGCAGTTCTCAAGGCACCCTTTTTCTTCTCCCGCATCCGCTCCCTCACGTCGCTCAGACTGAAGAAGGACATTTCGGCGGCCTCCCACGCCGCCATCGCTGCAGAGAGCGACAGCGAGCAGGGTCAGCACCCCTATTTCCCTTCCGCAAGCCCTCACCGGCCAAGGCTCGCACTTGCCCCGAGAAACGGCGCCCCGGCCCGGCCCCGCGCGGACCCCCGGCCGAGGACGAGGACGAGGAGAACGAAGACGAGGGCGAAGAGGAAGCCCGGCCCGCCAAGCGACTTTCGAACGCCGAGGCCGGCCCGCCCCTCGCCCCGCCCCCGGGCCGGCGGCTGAGAACGGCGCCTCCTCTGCGCTCCCACCGGGGCCGGATGAACTCCCTCTGCCGCCCGGGGCCGCCGCCGGGGCCGGAGGGGCTCTCCCGGCCGCACGGGGCCGCCGCCGGGGCCGGAGGGGCTCTCCCGGCCGCACGGGGCCGCCGCCGGGGCCGGAGGGGCTCTCCCGGCCGCACGGGGCCGCCGCGGCCCCCCTGCCCTTCGCGCTGGAAGCGGCCAACGCTGAGGCGCTGCTGCCGCCACCGAACCCGGCCCCACAGAGCTAACCCGCTCCTGGAATGCCTCAGGAAAGGCCGAGGGCCCTTCTGAAGGACATACGCCACCCAAAAATTGGAGTTTGTAGTTTTCAGCTGTGACAAAGACAGTTAAAYGTGACCGTTAAAAGGAATTAATTTTATTTGTACGTACTTCACACCTCAGTCCAAGTTAATGCATTGTTTTCCAGACACCCTTGAATTTGCCTTCAAGAAGCTGACATTACGTGTGCTGGTGTGATGATGTTAAATATTTTAAGGAGATGACACATACAGGAAAAGCAGACAGATATTTTGAAAATCAGTTTACAGTGGAGGTACCGTGGGAGTAAAGCTGCTGAAAACAGCATGTCTGTTTTCCCAAAATGTGTTTTTACCTGGTCTTCAAGAGGCCAATCCCCACAGAGAGCGAGGTATTTGATTTTTGTACAATTCTGCACAGAAAAGAGTGCTGGGTGTCAAATCCACTAAGCCAGCATGACTACCTAAAACTATCACTATTCATACATTTTAGTAAACATAGACATTAATATTAATTGGCTACAAGTTACATAGTTCTCTGATTAATTAGTATTCTATCTACTATTATAGTCTATGTGCTCAGTCTCTCTTCTTTTGAGTTGGTGAGTTTCGTGGTCGCAATCTCCCATTGCCAGAATTACCTTCTTCATACTTGGGGCAGACTTCAGCACAGTTACTGAGTTGGTTTTTTTAGTTTCTTCCTTATCTTGGGAGTTCTGCCAAATGTCCTTGTGGCTTGCAAATTCTGCATTCTTTGTTTCCACTATCACTAGTACATCCTTCTCCCAAACTTTGTTAACGTCCCTCTGGAGCTGAGATTATTGAAACACTTCAAGCTCAACCTCAGCAAGGCAGTTCTACTGATAAGTAATTTGTGTTTCTAAAACCTGAACATCATACCTCTGCCACAGACAAAGGTAGCCCTTTGCAAGAGTCCTAAACCCTACTCCTGTTTTATGAGGTATTTGTTAATACAAAGCAGATGAGCATTAGATAATGGCAATTATTAAATATATTTATTAATTCCAACCTAATTAAGTAGCAGATTGACGGAACACCCTCCATACCTATCCTGAAAGACATGCAGTGGGTAACAATTCTGCAGGCATTCGGAACCTGTAGCTTTATTTCTTGCTCTAGGGAAATAGACTGCCATTAAATGTTAGTTCTATGGCTGTGGGGAAAAGATGTTAGTATCCTCTAAGGTATACTCTATGATTCATGTGTGACAAATTCCACAGTTTGGGGGCCTAAATTTTCTCTACTAAGTTTATTAAGAATACCAGTCAGTAAATTAAATTAACAGTTGGCTTCTTAAAACCAGAGACCCTTTCCCACACAGCTCTATTGGAACAGTGTCAATCTTTGCCAGGAGATATTGCTGATGTCATTATTCAAAATTTCAATTTCACTTATTTGAAAGTGATTGGACAAATTTGGAGAGGTTAAAAACAAGCAAGAGCTATTAACAGCCACCAAGGCAACATTTTTCGCTCAAGAAGGTCCTGAATTGGAGAATAGAGAAATATACTGACGCAGCTTGATGCYTGCTGGCACAGTTCCCCCATCTCTTCTGTGGGCATCCACTAGTGAATTTTTACCGGGGAGAAGAACACAGCAGCAGCTTTCCCCGCCTTGAAATGATACAGAAGCATTTCTTGCCTCGGGGGAAACGGCAGGGGTGAGCTCACCCAAGGACTAGGGACCAGACTCATTTCAGGAAAGTCCCTTTCTTTATCAGGGTATCACTTTTGGCACATAACAGGAAAGGGGTTGGCTAGCAGGACTTTGGGTTAGTCCTGGCACAGCTATGTTCACTTTGTGAAGGTCACTTTTCCCTTYTCCCTCTCGCCTGGCCATAGCAGCAGATAAGCCCTGGGTGGGTGTAACTGGTGGAGTTATGCCTGGCAGGCAGTAGATCTGTGTTTCTCAGAGCAAACAAGCATATTTTTSATATGTTTGCCACGATGCCTGCATGGAGGGTTCTCTCAGAAATCAAATCCAACTTAATTACAAGCTCCTYAGCTGGAAGGAAAGGTGGGGAAGTGCTAAGCTTGGTGCTCCTTTTGCCAGAGAATAAGTGAGAAAGGCAAATGAAAGAACAAAGAGAAAGCACAGCACACATTCTATAAATGCTAAGTAGATTTCTTCCTGGAGATCATCTGTGTCTCATGGTAATACATTTCCTTGTATGTTTTCTTAGGCCATCACAAAGACAGACAACATTATGATCATGTGTCATAAACTCATTCCTATTTTACAAGGAAATCATTTAATAACAGAATTACATTTCCAAGGAGGGGGATGGCTTTTTCATTCAGAAGTACAGCCTGCAAACCTCCCTTATCTACAAAACCTCACAGCCTCTCAGTGACTTGCTAGCCATCATGATAGATTGGCTACCATCAGCAATCCCATGAAAGATGAGCTTTGCATCCATTGGAAGGACAACAGTGGTGTTTAGAACAGCATGTTGGGATTTCTTGACTGTTAAAATTTCTCCCAATACTGTAAGCAAAAACGTAACATTGATGAAAGAACAAGTAGCCAGGATCCTTTCTATATGCCACAAACACTGCAAATGGAACCCTAGATGGGCTCTGGGGAGGTATCGGTTCTAGTTTTCATTGTTCCATTTGGTAGAATTCTGAAACACTAGTAGAAGTTGGTAGCTTCATTTACAAGTAATTAGATCCATCAGAAAACCCAGTGAGTAGTCTCTGCCTCCCTTGTTAGCAAGTCTGCTAGGTTTCCAACCAAACACTCAGCAGTGAAACTCAATGCCTGGAAGTGTATTAGTATCATCTAGCTCAAAACTGATAACACAAGCTGAAGGTTTAACCTCTTCTCTGTGGTGGTTTTGATTTGCTGCTTTTTTTCCTTTTAATTTCTCTCAGCCCAGCAGCATTGTTTCTAAGCAACATGAGAAAGCAGCTGTCCTGGAAGAAGCCATAGCCTAATTTCCCTGGCACACAAACTGAGAGAGAGACAAGCAAGAGGGAATTCCTCTTCATAAATACCCGAAGTCAGAGAGGCTCCAAACCCAGATCTTGAGGCCTGTTGCAAGAACTGACACAGGTAGAACATGATTTCTTTGTACATTTATGAGAGAGAATACAGGGGCAATATTCACTAACAGCTGTGTGTATCATGGAACAGAGGAGTAGAGCATGCACTTTGATGTTACAATGAATTGGTGGGCCAAGTGCTGGCTTTTTTCTTTGCTGTAATTTCATCTCTTATATCCTGCTTTCTTCCCAGTCCATCCCCTCTTTCTACCACATAGACCTGATTAATAGACACACAGTAGGGAGAGGAAGCCAATGCTAAGAAACTGGGAAGTGGCAACAGGTCAATAGATTGCATTATATGAGAGAATATGCATCACTGATGGGGATGCAGGCAAGCTGCAAGCTGATGCTCAAGGTTGATGCTCATCTTAAATGGGCTCATTCTGTCTGTTTCCCATTATTAAACTCTTTACAAGGCTAAATTATTTTCAGTACTGTGTATGTTATGYTRTATCTTGAWTAATTTTTTCTCAGCTCCTATTTTRATCCTATCCTGGAAATGGTTTTGCCTCTGTTTTTGTAGGTGGTCTCTTGTACTGGAATATATAGATTGTTTTTTCWGTAACATATAATTTATAGATGTTTCCTAACCAACTATTTCAAGTTGATGTGGAATTGTAGTCAGACTACAACAGACGATTCACATGTAATTCACAGTGTTTGTGGTGCACCTAACTTTTTTTTTTTAATCTCAGACATGCTTAGCTGTAATATTAATGACAGACTGACACCCAGTGTCCAGAAAGTGCTAGAGCTCATTCCAGCTCACAGTTACATGCACCAAAATAGCCTTGGCTGTAACTTCTCTTAGTTGAATTCCTCCACATCAAGAACTAGAAATGTCACTAGTTGTGATGTAGGGGCATTTCACACGATATGTTATTTAGAAGGAGGGATCTTCCTCTCTGCTCTTGGGATAAGTGGGTGGATCAACTGTCCCTCCTTTTGCTGTGAATGTTACATTGTATATTTTTGCAGCCTTGCTTCTTATCGACAGGAATACTTGAATGTCCAACTCAGGATATTTTTAGAAATCTCTGTTTTGAGTGCTCACCATACACTGGAGAGGAGCAATGTTTTCTTGAAAGGTTTCCAGCTAGCTATTCATGCTGTTTCCTGTGGTGGGGTGTTTTAGTTTGCATTTGGGTTTTGGTGGTTTTTTTTTTCCTTTGGGAGGAGGAGAGGTGGGCCTTTTTTAGCTTTGATTTATATTCTGATGTTATGCAAACAGAGATAAAGAAAGAACAGAAGTAGTATTTCTSTCAGCTCGTGTTACTGTCCACTTGCTTACATCTTGCCCCTTGTGGACCTTAATGATCAAAAGGTAGCAAGGTTGCAAAATTTTCTGAAAAAAATAAGCTAATGTTATCAGGCTCTTCAGTTTCTGTTTCAGCCAACAACACTGCTTCATTTTAATCATGCACTAAAGATCATTCCCACTCTATGAGAAAGAAAAGGAAATGCTTTGATGAGCTGGAAAAYGAAAGATGCTTTATTTTGCAAAGTCCTAATTCATTTAAAGGTTAAATCTACTGTTTAAATTAACAGTAACTCTTGGAACTCAGCTTATGCTTCCTTAAGAGTCCTAGACTCAAAGAGCTGGAATCCAGCCCATCTGAAAATTCAGTCTCTGTGGATTTTTTCCCCCCGCTGAAGTAAACTGGTGGAGATTTCCTATTATGCCTCATCAGTTTTTAAACCTTGGCTTAAATCTCCTTGAAAATCATGTGCTAACTTTATTAAAATATATAGATACTTAGGGAGCTCAAGTCACACCCTTGAGTTCAAATGGACACTACAAATGGTGCTCATTTATCCCCCAGGTCTGCTGAAGCACTTAGCTTAACTTCTGCTGACCAGAAGAGTGTGCCCATTGTCTTAGCACATTGTTTCTGCAGGTATATGAGTCTATGAGTTGTTGTCCTGTCAGGACCACTGGATTTGACCTTTCAAGATCTCCCTGCATCYACCTGCCATGCTGGCTGCCCCTGAAGCTGCAGAGCATGCCCAGAAGCAAAGTGAGCACATTTCACCCCAACTCCTACAAAGCCAGGGCAGGGGAACACCAGGCAGCAGGACCTGGCCCAGCAGAGCCACCAAGTTACAGCCTGCTGAGCTCCAACTGCTGTGCAGGGAAAGGATGGTGTAAACCTTGGGCTGTGCCTGTTCTCTTGGGAGGATGGGGGGGGATGTAGAGGAGTTTTGTCATTGTAGCCTAAAAATGGCATCTAGTTCAGGCTCCTGAAATTCATGACAATTGCAAAAGGTGCATTTTCCTCAAGTGGAGGTAAACAAGATTACATGTTTCCAGTAGACTTTGACAGCCTTTATGTCTATCAATTATTGCTTGCTTTTAAGATTAGACTAATACTAGAAGTTTTGCAAAGGTCAGTTATGCGACTGTCCACTGAGAGCCACCTACAGCTTGTCTGTTTCTTTTCCAATTGCAGAAAAATGAGAGTAACTTCAGGARCATTAAAGAATTTGAAGCCAGAACCTCTTACCTCGAGCCATGTATTGCAAGTGGGTCCATGCAGTAGGTCTGGAAACCAGACTGGTGTCACTCTAAGCCCAAGATAACATGAGGCTCTCTCTCCCGCAAGGCATCAAGTACAGGGCATCAAAAGCAAAGCCCTCTTTCAGCAAGGAGAGCTAAGAAGGTCTGCAAGCAACTGGACACACTGACCAGAGGAAAGCAACAGGGTGACAAAGTAGGTCTGGAGAATTCACATGAGCCAGTAAAACAGTTTTTGCAATGCAACACCGAATCGCCCAGTCTTGTCTGCCCTTCTCAGCTCTCTTTAGCGTGAGATGTTTCATAACAGCACTAAAGAGTGTCAATTCTAAATTGGATTGCATGACATTGGCAGGAGGTGTCACTCATGAGCTGGAAAGTCAACTCCAGTAATAYACACATGGAAAGTATTCTTCTGCCTAATATCCCTGACAAAAAACCCAAAACATTTACTACCATCACTCTTAGGTTAAAAGAAAAGAAAGTCTATTTTAAAAGAAATTAGCAAAATTCCTGACTCCATAAAGAACCCAGTAATGTCAGATTAGCCTAGCAYGTTCATGAAATAGGTTCTGCCTTTCTATTTGTCCATGATTTGCTAGAGCCTTTTGTTTACCACTGCTCCACTAAGCAACAGAGCTAAGAAAACATTCCAGCAGCAGTGCTGGATTTGCTGAACCAGAGTAAGGGGGCTCCCCCACAGCCCTGAGTTCAACATGCACCCCATGTCACAGCAGGAGGGAGGCTGATCTGCCCTGCAGTCCCCATCTCTCCTGATGGATTCAGCCCTGCCTGCTGTGCATGTGCTTATTAACATTTGCATCCTGCAGGGAGCTACAGAAGCAAAACAAGGAATCTCTCCAAGGAAGCCTGGAACAAACTCAAACATGAGGAAAGCAAATGAAGCAAAGACATAATAAAGACCTAGACTTCAGGTACTTCACTTAGTTGTAGGTGAGCTAACTGATGTCTTCTACCTTAGCTTTGGTAATACATTTGCAACTTGTGTTTTAGTTGGGGTTTTGTTTGTTTGTTTTTAAATCTTCACAGCCATTCCTTCCTTTCCACCCTCATATCTTGCATCTAAGACATCCATTCCTCTTCCATTAGCCATTTCTCTCCTGCTTCCTCCTGCCAGTATGTTGGGAGCTTACATTCTCCCAGTGCATCCCTACTGCTCCTCAAGGCACTCTGCTACTTTTCCAGAGACAATGACGGATGCAGCACTTCAGAGGCAGGAAATACACACTTTCCCTTTTCCACAGGGCTTTGCAACTCCCATACAGGATTCAGCGTTGGGCAGGATGATGTGGCCTGTGCCTCTCAGCTCTCCCCTTTAACCATCCTGCTTTCYTATTTTGGTAAAGGGCTCAGCTAAAGAAAAAGCATCTCCCTGCAGTGCCAAGTAGCACTGAAGTCTATCTTCCAATCCCYATTTTTACATCTCTGATGGTAACCYYGTATGTCCATGCTGTGCTGCCTAACAGCACTCCCCATTCCCTAGATGGGCTGTCACTAATCACAGCTCAATACATTCACAAATTACAAATTAACTGGGGAGTCTCCTCTGAAAGAAATAAATTCAGGACAACCATAGGCAGCAGCCAGTGACAGGACCTAGGCAAATTTCATCCTAACTCAAACAGCATCAGTCTAACCCCTTAATAGCCAAAACAGAGAGAAATTATACTTTGAAATGAGGTCATTTCAAGAGGGGAGGAGGGGATATTGCTGCTGAGCCCATGAGAGAGCAATAGTGAGGGGGTGGTTAAGATTAAACAGCTAGAGAGATTAACATCTTATGACTGTTTTTTGTTCACTGACCTGTAATAAAATAAACAGTAAGACTAACAAATAGGTGATTAGCYTTGTTTTTCCTGTGCTGGTTTTGCTGTTAGACTACTGCCATGGTCTTCATGTTTCTTTGTGGTTTTATACTTTGTGGCTAATACTTTGTGGTGTTATAGATAAGACTAGTGAAATTAAGAGGAATAAGCAACAGAAATCTTATTATAGTATGTTATACTTACTATATTATTACTTACTTATGCTAATAAGCATAAACCAGTGCTTTATTTTCAAAATGCAAGTACCTGCCCTTTTGCTACTCCCTCCCCTGTTGGCTGATTGGCATCTGATTGTCTGCACACAAAAATCAAGCCCAGCACATCATATGGTTTGCTGCTCACAYGTTCAGACAGCCAGAACTAGAGAGCTGAAAGGTGCTTGTGTGTGCACCACAGGATTGGTGAATCATAGCCTTCTGCTACCTTGACAGGAAATTCCTCCTTTCCTGAGCTATATTGTCTCCAGAATGAAAAATGAAAGGTCTTTCAGTGACCAAATCAATTAGTCAGAACAACTTCAAAGTCTTTCTTCAGCTATGCAGAAAGCAATGGACAGAGTTCAGATGCAATGCAGAGTCATAATTTTTTCTACAGAACCCAGAAGAGATCTCTGATCATAGTGCATCCTATGCATACATTTAGTGCCTACCATTGCACTGCAAAACTACCCATAGTGGGAAAGGTAAGAGGCCATTCTGGCTCTGTTCTTCCTAAGCACCTGAAATCATGGAAAAGGGGCAAGTGAGGAATTGAACAGGGCATTATCCACTTTTCCTTTGGCTAATTTAAGAGGAAAATTGTACCCCAGAGCCTGACTCCAGCAGTAGAACTCATGGTGGAAACTTTCTGTCCCAATTCATAGCCCAGTTTATGACACTGAAATCAGATAGTTTCAGCTAACACACCTGCCTGGACAACACAGCAGCTGAGGCACAAACGTATTGTCTGCTGGACCAGAGATTCTAACTTCTTAAATTCCTCCACAGAAGTTTGTGAGTCAGAGTCTTTACACCACAGCCAGAGTTACTAGAGCACTGCCCATGCAAGCAAGCACAAATTTCTTCTTCATTGCTGCTATAGTAATCTTAAGACAAGTCACTTCTGATTCTCTAGCTAGTCTGAAAATTCTCACTTACTATGTGAAGAGCTTTTTCCTAGCCAAATGTCATGTGGAAACTTCTAGCATTCATCATGGAAAAGCAAAATATCTTTTCTCCCCCAGACTGGTTTATCTGTTGGACAAAAATATAACCAATCTGTTCTGAAAAGCATCAATTTTGTCAGGTTGGAAAGTAATGTAAGTCCACAGGACTATGTATCTTCAAGAGGCAGCTGGCAGCAACAGCAATCACCAAAGCCATGAGAAAATCAGTTTTACTGAATCTCTCTAAAACACTGTTAAAGATGCCGGCTTCACCAAGGGAGTCATGGTTGAAAGGATGCTTAGAGRTCCTCAAAACAGAAACTGGCCCAGACAGGCTGTTATGGAGGTGATCTGCCAGGTACTTCCACACAGGTATTTCCACCGGCAGTGCTAAACCCATCATCTATTTAAGTGAAGCAAGTGTRTGGTGTGGTTGCCAAAGGCATCCAGGACTAGATTTCATGGTCTTTCATGGGGACTTGCCAGCAGACAAGTTTCAAGTCCTGAACAGTGTACTTACAGTAACAGCAGCAATACAGCCAGTCAAATACAACAGCCAAGCAAACATCATGACAAGGAAATCCAACAGGATGAAGGCAGGTAGTCTGAGGTAACAGTCTGGGAAAAAAGGGCTGAATATACTAAAGAGGACAGGAGAGTATCTAACCTGTTTGGAAATGGTGAATGCATATTAGACCCTGTCATTTAATGAAGATATGTTGCAGACATCTTTCACAGTAAAAATCCTTTCTTTAGAATTTTTCCTTTTGGGAAGCTAAGGCCCCAGAAAAAGAATGTAAACAATAGTTGTCTGCTTTTGTAGAGTGCAACAGGTAGATTTCTGATTGGCCCATCTTGAATGTTTATAATTAATGGCTAATCGGACAGAGTCCGAGGTAGCTGCCTTTGTTATCATTCTTTCTATTCTATTCTTAGCTTAAGTAGCTTCTGAGGAAATCTTTTCCTTCTATTTCTTTTTAGTATAGTTATAATGTAATATATATATATCATAAAATAATAAATTAAGCCTTCTGATCATAGAGTCAACATTCTCGTCTCTCCCTCATCCTGAAAACCCCTGTGACCACTGTCACAAGGATACAGTTAAAAAAAAAATCAGTGAAGTGTTTTGTGATGGAAGGCTGTGAAGGTGTAGGTTTCATATTTCTCCCATCCATTTCCCCAGAAGAAAATCTTGTCACTCTCTTTTCTTTCTTACTACAGCAATGAAGCCACTTTTCTTTGGCCTGAAACCTAAGCAAAGCTGAGTTCCACTAAATCTCCCAAACTGTGCCCTGCCCTCCCTCCTTACAGCCACAAACACTCCTTTGTTCCATTAGAGGTAGAGGCTATGTAGTTGAAAATAGAGCTCTTTTAAGTAAATTAAATCTAAGAAGGTGTTCATCTGTGTGCCAAGTTACTAATGGATCATGTTGACAAGGTCTTCACATGCTTGAATGAGCTCCCCCAAATACATAGGATTCTAAATCTAGTTTTAGAGTGCAGTAGTTTGTTTCAATCTCATGCCTCATCTACTGGTGATATAGGTCACTTTTATAACCAGCTTTGCATATTCCATGAAGCAGTTTGTTTTTCAGAGTCTAAGATTTAGGTGCAAGAAAATGATAATTGGAACAGAACAAATCAAGGTTTATTACAAACCTGCACCAAACAGGGAAAAAAAAAACAACAGAGGAAGAGTTTCAAAATGGAGGAATACAGTTTTCTCTAGCCTAGTATCTATGCTTTAGTGTTAAAGCACTCTGCTTTAGCAGCATTAAACAACAATCCTTCTGAGTTCCAGACAGACAGCAACTGGAGTTTAATGCTGTTTTCTCCCTCTGAATTTTTAAAACAGACTTTCAAAGGGAAAACACTGAACCAAGTGACCCAAACCGATTTACAATGTTAGTTAGTAATTCAGATACACTGATAAACATCTAATAAGAACCACTTGATTTCAATCTTTATAGTCTTCTATATGCTGCAATTAATCACACACCAGGAAGAGACTGAGACTTTTAATCACTACTTCCTCCTTACACGCCTGTGTTAAAATCTGTACACAATAGAAAGGATAAGTAGGCAAAGGCTAACAACACCACGTGAGATGGAGACTTTTCCTGTCTCCAGGATAAAGTGTGTGACAAAGTACTGAAATTGAAGCAAAGTTTATCTGCTGTCACAAAAGGAAAGTTCGACATGGGACAAGCTTGGGCAAGTGGCAATCAGTACAGGGTGGGGAAGGAGAGGAACAGACCTACACCAGAAGCTGCTCAGGTCTGCTGAGTTTGAGAGCTTTCAGGCAAAAGAGGTTCTATAAAGAACCATTTTAATATACTCATACATGTGCTTGTACCTATCTCACATTGGGTCAGATGGACCACACGAAACAGTTAACAGCAGCTCAAAGTGTACTCTACCCCACAGTTACATGCTAACTCAACTTGCATACAGCACCAGCAAATGCAGTGTAAAACACAGGAAAAATAAGAGTTCCCCATGGGAAATGCAATAAACATCATAACTACAGTAAATACAAAACATGAGAAATCCCCACGGCTTAAAATGGTCTCTTTTGTGTTATTTTTTGCAGATGGGGCATTAGGACTGTGGTATATAAAAGCAAGCACAATGTCTGCTCACAGCTCACAACTTTCATCTCAGCAAATTGTCAGAAGTGGGAAAGAGAAGTGGGAACCTCAGTATGCCCTGCTCTGACACAGACACCAGGGTAGACTGTGAGTCTTTGCAAATGTTTATATTGCAGATCATTTTTTTWATGAAGATAAGAGCTTCTGGGCCACTGCCAACTTGGAACAGTTGGATGGATGGGCAGAATCTAATGGGATGAAGTTCAGTAAGTCCAAGTGCCGAGTCCTGCACTTTGGCCACAATAACCCCCTGCAACATTATAGGCTGGGGACGGGGACAGTGTGGCTGGACAGTGCTTAGGAGGAAAGGGACCTGGGGGTGGTGGTTGACAGTCGGCTGAACATGAGCCAGCAGTGTGCCCAGGTGGCCAAGAAGGCCAATGGCATCCTGGCCAGTATCAGGAATAGTGTGGCCAGCAGGAGCAGGGAGGTCATTCTTCCCCTGTACTCTGCACTGGTGAGGCCACACCTTGAGTATTGCATCCAGTTCTGGGCCCCTCAGAGGGACGTTGAGATGCTTGAGCGTGTCCAGAGGAGAGCAACGAGGCTGGTGAGGGGCTTGGAGCACAAGCCGTACTAAGAACGACTGAGGGAGCTGGGGTTGTTCAGCCTGGAGAAAAGGAGACTCAGAGGTGACCTTATCACCCTCTTTAGCTTCCTGAAGGGTGGCTGTGGTGGGCTGGGGGTCRGTCTCTTTCTCCAGGCAACAGCAGACAGAACAAGAGGACACAGTCTCAAGCTGCGCCAAGGGAGATACAGGCTAGAATTAAGGAGGAAGTTCTTCACAGAAAGAGTGGTCAAATACTGGAATCATCTACCCAGGGAGGTGGTGGAATCACCATCYCTCGATGTGTTTAAGGGAAGACTGGATGTGGCACTTGGTGCCATGATCTAGTTGAGATGTTAGAACATGAGTTGGACTCGATGATCTTAAAGGTCTCTTCCAACCTAGAAATTCTGTGTGTGATTCTGTGTGTGCTGTGAATGTTGCAGTGACTACCTTGACCTGCAGCCCTCTGTGAAATAATGTAATTCCTTTAAGGCAAAAAAAGGCTGCTAGAATACTTAAGAGTGCCCGGTTACTCAGAACACCATTACCTTTTAAAAAGGAAGAATGATCCTGACTTCCAGAACTGCTTCAGTCTCTGCAATTCCATCAGGTCTTGCCTTGTAATACCACAAGTGAGTTCTGCTTAGCAGCACATCACAGTTTAAGAAAGTGGGTATAGTTTATCCCTTAAGATTGTATTTACACAGTCTCTCCAAGCAGCTTTAGAGACAGGCAAAGTTCAGTAAGGCGATGCAAAGTTTCACTAAAGATGAAGGAAATAATGTTTAATATCAAAGCTATTTCCAGGGCCTTTTCATAACTTGAAGATACTAAAAGAAAGTGGAGTGACTCTTCCTAGGTAAAGAATATCTTTACATCACCCAGAGAAAGGCTGGCAGGGCTAGCTGATAAAAACTTTTGCTGTGGGCTGATGTATGCAACTTGCTTATGACCATACTGTGTTATTATACAATGGTGGTTGAACATGTTAAATCAGATTTGCAACAGGTACAGTTTTCCTAACATAAAAGCTGTGTTTCTTAAAGTGAGGCAAAGGATTCATACTTGCCAAGGTACTTCTCTCATTATTTAGATATCCTTTCAGTATGAGCTGTAGCAGCAGGAATGTCTTTTAATAGCATAATTCTGAAAAGGCCACATTTTTCAGGCCTGGTCATCAGTAAGTGCCACACATCATCCCCAAATTGTATGAATACATTTGCTCCTATTGTCTTGATACAGAGTCCCTRTAAATCACATTTCTTGAAATCATAAAGCATCTTCCATTTACTTGCTATCATATGTGTGATCATACCCATTTGTTGTCACACCTGAGCTCTTCTCCATGGGTAAGAATTTATGAACCTTTTCCATTCATTTCAAATGAGTAAATCTTTTTGCAATCCCATCTCCAGAACAGAACACGATTTCTCAGAAATACTCATGGAAGCAGGCAACACTCCCTTTCCTGTATGTCTGTCTTGTTTAGTAATGTCAAAATCAGTTAAACTTCTGTCTTTTCTGTATTTTTGCTATTTGCCACTGCAGAACTCTATTTCCCACAATATACAGCTCTATAAAAAAGAAAAGCCCCAAGGTCAAATGTTGGATCTTACTGATATTTGTCCCAGCCTATGTCCATCTCCCTGAGATCTGCTCCCTCAATGTGTGACATAGCTCTTGGATCTTGTATGAAATGCCTAAAWTCAGGGCAGACTGTATTTATTGAAACCTAGGGAATAGAGAAACACTCTTGACTGTGGTGCAGTAAATGCCAAAAAGTGTCTCTTTGCAGAGGCTGGCTGACACACACTGAGTTACRGCTCTCATACTAAATAAACAGTGAATGCATTCCAAAACCCTGGTTCAAACAAATATTTCTTCAAACAAATTAAAGTTGTGCAGTCCAGAGGGAAATCTGATTTCTTTCACATTTTCAGGGAAGAGGAGGAATAGGTTTAAAATATATTCACAATCAGCCAGTGGTTCATGATAAGTTAAGGCATGATAAGTTACATAAGTGTTAAAGGTCCAACTGCACATTGCTGGTAAGGGTGCACTTACCATACCCTGGTAAGTGAAGGGAAAGTCTCATTCTTTCATCTAAGTTCTCTATTTTCACAAGTTTTCAACCTAGGAATAGATCCCAGCTCTATACTTATCAGGGATACTACTGTTTTTCAGCAAAGTTCTGGAGACTTTTGGAAAGAGAGCACAGTACAGAGAGCACAGAACAACTAGGACACTGCAACCTTATCTAGTATGTGTTTAATTTTAAATCACTTCATCTTGGCTTGAAATTGTAGGCTTTGRTTTTGTTTTGCCTAGAACACATTCTGATAATGGAGTCCTTGAATAAAACCAAGCAACTTTTACAGCAGTTGGTGAGACTGCTTAAAACTCACATCTCTCCTTGCTAATGTCAGAGACCTCATTTAGCCATTATTTCACACTCACATGACCCACCAGTAACAGCCTGTTAGTGATCCTCACCAGMCTTCCCTGACAACACTGGAGAGGAGAATAGAACTATTCTTTGCCCTTCTTGTCCTTTCTTTTGTACATGGGACACTACCTCTGCCCTCCTGCCTGTCCTTCACTGCATGAAGTAGGCTGTTCAGCTACTGCAAATATTTGGTATACATAAAAACACYATGCTTCAGCCAGAGGGAAATGGAGCATGAACAACTTGGCTCTCAGAGCAGAGGTGTGAAAAAGCATGTTTCCTCTTGTTCACAAACACCTAATATTGTGCATTTATGGGAACTGCACAGTGTAAGGAATATGTGTGTTAGCATGCTTAGCTAAYCCAGATTTGCAAAATAACACAGCAGTTCAGGTATAGTATCTGCTTGTCTGCTTAGAAGAAGAAATCAAAATATTTCATTTGTCTTCAGCAGGAATAAAATAAAGAAGAGACCAGTTCCCCAGACAGCAATTAGCATATGCCTACTTACTGCTACAAAGTATCTGGTTCAGTTAGTGCAATTGAGAACCTGGGCTCTATAGTCACGGGTAGATTATGTGCTGGCATTCCTCTGGCAAAAGGCAAAAACCAACAGAAATAACTATTCAGAGATCAGAGTGATAGGTAGGGTGTCTGGATTCTAGATTCTGCCACAGTCTAGAGCTTAGRGGTAGCTAAACTTCTCCAAAGGTTTCCACCTGAGACAGGGATGGTGACAATTCCTATTTTTAAGGACTACTGAGGGGCTGCACTTGCTTTTGTTTGCAAATGTTCAGAGAATCTCAAGGAGATGTTAAGAACAAATTAAGAACAAGTTAAGAACAAGTTTTCACTGGCAAGTCATCTAGGCTCCTGCAGCTTGCTTTAAGGTTGGTAGCAGTTTATATCATCTTAGGTTTTTAAGATGTCAGGCTRATAAGTTTGAAATAACCTATATCAAACAAATGTAAGGAATATCACCAAYCAATACTGCTTAATTTATTATTTCTAACTTGATTTTACTGCTCCTAAGAWTGGCAGTCCAGCAGACCTAAAGTGCTCAGTGGGCTTATTTGTGTTGGACAGGAGAGTCTTGTTTTTTTCCAGTATCATTAAGAGATGTGAAAGTTTCAGCACGATTCAGATATAGTGAAATTCTTCCTTCTTTGTCTGTCTTCTACATTACAGAAGATTTCTAGGAACCCAGGACTGGGAGCATGAGATGGGCACCGAGTTGAATGAAGTCATCCACAGAGCTATCAAAGAGCAAATAGGGTTTCACTTTCTCTAAATGCTCCMAAAATCTTGTCAAAAGGTTGCTAACAGGATACTTTCAGCATGAAATAATGATAACAGTTGCTCCCCACTTTCAGAGTCCCAAAGGGAGATCTATCATTCTCTAGTACTAGAGAAAGGAAGGCAGCAGTAATGATCTGCACATCTTATAGAAAATGGATACAAGGGCTTTGCTAGTCTTATAGCTCAGCAGAAGTGTCTCTATGGACCCTTGCAGTCTTTGGATTGCTTTGTACAACCTAGGCAAAACCCAGTCAGCTTTCAAATACTTTGAGATGTGACTGGGAGTACTTTTGTTTCATTGCATATGTCTTTCTTTGAGGGCTGCTCCTGTGACACCACCATAGACCCATCAGACCTGCATGCATTCCTCAACCCCTGACAAAGGGGAAACCAGCTACTGCATGATCTATCAATGTCCCAACTACACAGGCCATTAATACTTCCTGAGAGTGGAACCTCTCCTGACTGCCAGCACTGTGTGGGCTTCAATGTAAAAAAACCCCAAACCCAACAACAACAAAAACTTTCAGATCTTATAGAAAAAAATTCTTCATTTATGATTATGAAAATCCCAAACTCCACCTGTATTTGAGCCCATGGGCTAACTCCATGCTTGAATTGATGGAATGATGTAYCTTTCATCTTGAGTTGCCCCATAAAAGCAATGGCCTTCACAGAAGTATTTCTTCAGTGAGTACACTGACAGCAAACAGTGTCATCATGGAAATATTGCATACCAAGCCTCCAGCTGTGACACTGGATGGCTTAAGACAGAGCAAAGCATTTACAGTATTTACCAAGTTTATTAATAAAAATTATTTCTAGCAATGACTATTTAAAATGCTACAGGTAGCAAAATAAATCTTTCAATTGCTTATTCACTTCATGATTAAGAAACACCCAACAAACAAACAGTCCTGGTGCCCAGTAGTTCCTGCTACCATTTGGCATTAAATCCAGGTTTCTGCACAGGATTGAATTGCTCCTACTTCCAGCTCAAGGCCTACACTGTGCTCTTTTGTTTAGCCAGGACCTCACACCATTTGGAAGCATGAACTCATGTTGACCCTCCACAGCACAGAAGTAGCTGCTTTCCCCAGGGCCTGGGCTTAGGAACCAAAAGAGAGACCWGTTGTATTAAGGCTTCTACAACCTTCAGTGTGCAAGTGGGCGGGCCCCCACAAGTCTCTCACATACTCTAATAGCACACTGTTTACACTCCACTGCAGAATCTTTAAAACTTCAAGTTTTACAACAGTAGCCATCATTCAGGTCTCTATACCCTTTCTGTGCTCAGGAGTTAGGCTAGCCAAGTCCTTGGGATATTCACAAGGGCACCTCTTTGGTTTCACATCCCACTCAGAAGCAGGCAGTGTGTTTGCAGCCAACATCTAACTTTTGGGAGGCTGTGGTACTAATATTTTGCAATAACTCCACCTCTAGTCAAAGAGCTTTCCTAAGCCCATTTTCCCTTAGTTACTTCCCTTCATTTGCCTTCTTCCCCAAACCAAGAGAAGTTAGGCTCCAAGTTGCTGTAGCATGCATCCTTGAGACAACCTTACCCTGCTCAGATAAGAGGGAATTAAATTCAARCAGATCAAGAGAAACTACTAACCCCTAAACATCCTTCAGTCTTGGTTGCTGCTATGTTGGTTTTTTTCCTGACACACTGATTGCTTTCAGGAATCACGCTGCAGATCCATACTGCTGAGCACTGCAACATAGTGAAAGAATTCATTAAATACCCTCTTAACTAAARCAGAATGATCTGAAGTATGGTAACTTCACTGATCCCTGGCACTGAGATTGCRCAGAAAAGGATGGCTTACTTTGAGTGAGAAGTCAGTTTGGTGAAGGAAAGAGAACAATTTTTATGATGCAATCTTGTGCAGTAACAACTGGTGCCTTCAAGCATCTGCAAAAGAAAGACAGCTGTAGCACAAATCTACATGTTAGCTCTTGCACAGCTAATCTAAATGACAGCAGAGGACACGGGCAGTCCCGAGACTCAACTCTCAYCTTGAATTTTCACTGTTTCCTTAAGAACCTAGGCAGATCAAAGCATATAAACACATACTATCTATTTAGCCTGAAAGGGTCTTTAAGAGGTACCCCCACAAGAACATTCCTAGCACAGCTGCAAACTTAAGGGAGCCCATACTACTAAAAAGGGAGCAGAAGAGATCAAATCACTGCCTGAGCCTTTGACAACGGTGGAGTCATTATACTGAAGGCCCCCTGTGGAAACAAGCAGAAAGGACAGGCAAGGACAAAAATACTCACCAGGGTCCCAGGCTACCCTGGGGTAAATTCCTTTCTGAATTTAAGTCTGGTGAATGGCTTAACCCCACATATCTGAAAGCAGGGCAGGCAGGGGGACTTAATGCTATTAGTCAGACCATCACCTCCCAGCTTTAGCTGYGGCCAGTCTCCAACACTTTGAAAGAAAGTAACTAAAATCCCTAGATWCCAGTTTATACGTCAAGGGGCAAACAAATTCCTTCCCATTTTCAAATTTTACAAACAACTAACAAGCTCTGAATTACCTCTGGTACAAAGTGAATATAGTAACAGAAGGAAAATTAAACATTGGGTTTGCTGACTTAACTAACAGAATAATTGCAAACTCATCTGGCAATCATAGCCAGAGAAATTCAAATCACCCTCAGCAAAACATTATCACAGAGACCTTGGAATCTTACAAGGACCAGCTTGCCTCTTTCCAATAGCCGCACTAAATCCCATCACAAGTTATTTTGTCTTGAATGTCCAGAAACTAGCAYCCAAAAAGTCTTATTTCTTTACATTCAGCAAAAGGTATTTTGATAACGGAAATTTTACATGCAACCACAAGGCCATTTGTTTACTTACACTGTAAAGATTACGCCTTGCTTCTCTGCAAGAGCCTGTTTGTAAAAAAAAAAAAAAGGTATAATAATTGAGGGGCAGGTTCCTTTCTCAGCTAATTTCTATGTCCATTTCTATTTCAGGTCTTTATTGTTAGTAAACAAAGCATTAGCTTTA